>JBBMOC010000016.1:2801857-3344404 GCA_037975185.1 Centropyge bicolor | reverse complement strand
ATGAACTATGTTTGAAGGTGAAGAGCGACACATTGTAAAACACTTGCATCTAAAAAGAGATGCAAAACAGCTGCAGTACATAAATACTAACGGGGACAAGATTTTACTTTCAGCAGCTGTATTATTTACTGCCTTCATCTGTGAACTAATATTTACTCCACTGAGGCGTAAAGCATGATCTTGTGAGATAGCATATTACATGTTACAAATTGCGTACATGTCACACTGATGGCCTGCACCAGCTAAATGGAGGTACATTTCAAATAGGTCACAACTCTCAACTCTTCATGTGCACAAATACTGTCTATAGTAACCAGGGCAGACACAAAAGTGGAGCATGGAGAGGAGAGTGGTGATGTGGGTGCAGGTATCAATAGAATTTTAAACAGTGTAGCCACGTTTCTACTTCAGGCTCTATGCTTTGTGTCCTGTTGAAGCGCCAATACATAGATTAGTTTATGCAGTTACAATGGAACTTGATGTTTCTTCATACATATTCAACACAGCGTCTCTTGGACTAATACTGGTTAGTGACACCTTAAAATTAGAAAACAGTCTTGGCACACAGGAAACTACAACATTCCTCTAGGTGTTTATTTGTCTATATATTCGATATATATTGAGATATAATTTGGATTTCAATGAAATGGCGCAGAATAACCTCACAGGGGCTCTAAAATGATGGGTTGACCTTCGTTACTGCCTTGCCCCGAAGGCGATAGCATCATTTTCATGACGATGATGAGTATGGCATGTTTACGGTTGCCTTGTTAAGGAAATAAATTTAAGCTGTGAAGGTGTAAAAGTGTAACAGTTGGATAAGCTGGTGTTGATTTCTTTTTTCTTTTTTTCACTGAAATGTCATTTGCAGCAGACTATGTTATTTCACACAGATGGCGTGTGAACACCCAAGGACACCACACAGCACAGATAAATTTAGAGCCCATTAAAGATGACTGAAGAGGATACATTTAAATGGACTGAGAGCATTAAGATAGCTGTCACAGCTAACCATAAACCACTATAGTTTTTTCAAAAGTAGAGGAGCCAATTAGCAATGAATCAAGCAATTACTGTAACCTGTTGTTTTGTGTATCTTTCCAATAAAAACCTGCTGTCTATACTTAATCTCTGCTTGACACTTATTTATTTCCCGACACTTATATGAGCAGACGAGGGATCCAGGAGCATCGTCTGGGTACAATCACTTCATTGTTGTTTATAAAGTTGCTTATCTTTTTAAAAATGGAATATTTGCTGCTTAAGCATTGTAGACCAGTTATAAACCTAAAGACCTGTCTTAGGTGAAACTCTGCAGTTTGATATGTCTCTGTGGTATTGCTTGGTATTGCATGTTTAATTGTGGTTAAAACAGTGTTGGTTTCCTTTCATTTGTACTGTACTTTGTAAAAAGTGAGACTCTAAACTATTATTGTAGAAATATGTCTGCAGTATAAAAACTACTTTATGTGTGACAGAAATCATAAAACAGATTTGTTTTCCGGATGCTAACTCAATTACACAGAGCAGAGCTCTCTTGTGTTTTTAACGACGGCGCTATCAGCAGGAACTGGACCCTTCTTTAATCAACTGACTAGTTTGAAAGAAAATGTCACCAATCCAGGCGCTGCCCTTTCTCTTGTTTTGGCTTCATTGATAACATCTGGTAGCAATAAAATTGCACTTTCAATTTTAGAATCTAAATGTCAAGGAAGCTGGGGAGTCATATACAGTATTAATGCGCAAATAATGTGACAGGTTTTAATTTGAAAACTATTGTTTTAAATTGAAATAGTAACCTCCTTTTTTGCATTCCGGTGATGAACCAACAGATGAACATGCAACACCACTTTACAATATGGTTTAGAAATATGCATTCACAGATGAGTCTGCACATAAATAACAGCATCAACGTGACTGTTATTCCCATCCATACATGCATTTCAGGAGAGAAAGTTCAAGTTTGTAGTTGCAACTGATTGAATGAGATAAGACTGCACAGCAAACAAATTAACACACCTACATCAAGCAATTAATGTATTATGTGTGGCAGAATTGGTCGGTCAGTTGGTCAGTTCCACACTGAAATATGCCATGAAACTGTGTGCATCCACATCACGCTTGGTCCCCACAGGATGAATCCTACTGACTTTGGTGATACCCGGACTTTTCCATCATCAGGTCAAGATTTCAGTTTGTCCAATACTTGAATGATTAGACTATTAGTTTTGTCAATTTCTAAAATCATGAAATGACAGTTGCCTCAGTTTTGGTGTTGGCCTACTACTGACTGGGGAAACTCTCCAAACTTCTATTCTACAGGGTAGGGAGGGAAGTCACACACACACAGTAAAGTAATGCATTACATATGTGCATCCGAACCTTACTGTCTGGGAGGTGTCCGGGTGCCCTTCACTGCTTGACTGAGCAGGACGATTATTTCTGTGGGGGTTCGGGGGCAGTTATATGGTGACAGCTGGCTGACACAGCAAAATGTGGGGGAGGAATGACCCTCCTTAAGTATTGTGGAGGGAGCACGACCCTCTCAAAGTATATAGGAAACATGCCCCAGATTCCAACATGTAATCAATCTTATGTCACTGGTGAAATTTTTTTTACCTGTCTGCACTGTAATTCTTTATCTACATTTGCAAGAGTTTAATGAAGTATTTTGGTTTGTTCAAAAATGTAAATGACCTAACATGCTCCGAACCTAACCTGTATCTCAGATCTGCATGATCCCACTGGACATTAATATTAATTTACACAAAAAGCCTCTTTTTCAGTCACAATACTTTATGTATATTTATTAATCAACAAATTAATTAATTAATTTTAATTTTGTTGTTAAATGAGTACAGCAATTTGTGGGTACAAGTCAGGGTCTAATGTGCTGGGGGAACATCTGCCCTGACTCCCCACTCCAAAGCCGTGGTATTTGTCGGCTGGCTGAGGGGATCTGACACACTTGTGCTTCTATTTCAGCACAATCCTTCACTCTCCCACTGCCTTGACAGGCCTCATCAACTAAGAGGCAGGTCTGAGGTTGGCATTTAATCTCAATGACCCCTCTGCAATGGCAAGATGCAAGTAACACAGCAGCTGTATCATCTTTAGATTGGAGAGAAGAATTGATGGGTAACCTAGAAGTGTCCAGGTTTTGTGTGTGTGTGTGTGTGTGTGTGTGTGTGTGTGTGTGTGTGTGTGTGTGTGTGTGTGCGCGTGTGTGTGTGCGCACGTGGTCTAGCACTGCTGCCATGCTCCCACTATCATCCCGTTCCCACTTTCTCACTTGGCACTTCATTTCCTTTTTACATCCAGTGTTCACAGAGGTTTCTAGGTTTGTCACTGGGTGTTTGGGTGCATATGTTTGTGTTTTGCCCAGTTGTCGCTAGTCTAGCAAAAATGCAACAGTTTATGCTGGAGCAAAGGCAGACCAGAGAGCTGAGCCGAGCCACGAGGCAAAGATGAATTTGTGACCTTGACCTGGAGGCGTGCAGGTGTTGCAGCCCTTAAGCTACCACTTGTTTTCATTGCGCTTGCGTCCATCTTTAACAGTAAAGTAAAAAAAGAAAGAAAAAAGACAATAACAGGCTGAGACATTTCAGGCAGGTCATGTCACAGCATTTAGTTAAAGTGACAGATGGCTTAAAAGAGAAATTGCACTTGCATCATCCATGCACTGAAACTGTAATCTCAGCTCCCTTTTTCTTTTCTTCTTCTTTTTTTTATATCACAGTTTCAGTCCAATGTAAGAGACTGAACTCCTTGCAGCCTCCTCATATGTTTCATTTACACATTCTTTTTGATTGTCAGCGCTCGACGAAGCTAAGGTGACTTTATGAGACCGCCTGTGCTGACGTTACATCATCTAACAGTAAACAAGTTAGCTGCTTCTATGAAGTATTACACACTCAGTTTTTGATCAAGAGGCAGTTAAGGTCTATTTATCTTGTTTTGTTGTGATGGCACATTGCATTTGGAGTTCATAATTTCTCCTGCAACTGGACAGCGGGTTCTAGGGACGCCGACCCGGTCCTCAGTGAGTTCCTGCAGAAGATAAACAATCAAATATATCATGTGAGAGGAAGGCATTAATAGCGCACGGTGCGTTGTGTGAACTGTAGTCAAGGTCAAAAACCACACACTGCACTGGCATCTGAGCAGTAATTTATCAATCTCAGCTTTAAGTGGTGCAAAATGGCACTCTCAGATTCAACAGGAGGAGACAGGAACACTTTATTTTAACCTTCTGGTTAGCATTTACAAGTCCTATATAAACAATGAATTAATGGTTTACAACACACTGAAAGTAAATGTGATTATCAATTGATCAATTAATGTATAAGAATTCTAACTCCTCCTAAGAAGCATCTGGTGTATTGAATAGCTAATGTATCTTATATATAATATAGTAGATGATGGATGCAATCATATTTATATGTCTTCATTATCTTTGAACATACAGATTTACACTTGTGCACACACAATTAATACAACATATTAGAATGTTAGACAGTTGTTTTAAATCAATGTACTATATTACAATTGTCATTCATAATTTATAAAAAGAAAGCATTTAACATGTTAAGCATTTTATTTGTTTTCCACAATTTGCAGTGTGTATAATGAGTTCTTTTCTTTTTTTAAAAAAAAAAGCTAAATTGGGGAGTTAAGTTTGGCTGTTGTTTCAGGTTTCAGTTATAATAATATTTGAGAGCATTGTTAAATAGAAGAAACAACAGCAGTCAGATGATCGGCCAAAGGATAGCCACAGAATGCAAATGGTCAAATTGCATTTCAAGCTGTCTGTTGTAAACATAGTTTGCAGACCTGCTTTTGCTCCTGTGCTTGTGTAAAGTTTTCCTGTACAATAAGGGATTAGTACCAGCATCTTGGGTGTGGTTGTTTTTGCCTCCAAATAGTTTAGGTATAATTGCAAAACTGGCCTCTTGAAGTCACTGTGTTCCCAGTCTCACATTTTTATCACATGTGATAAAGAACTAAAATAAGACCCAATTTGTAATAAGCCCGAGTTACAACCCAGAGTACAATCCCCAATGTAAAACAGGATATCTGCAGACCACAGTGAAACGTGTCATTGATTAGAGCTGCCCCTCTGTCTCTATATGCTAACAGAGTACAGAGCCTTGTCATATTGTTATAAACAAAAGCATGCAAATTTTTGGAGTCACAGCTCAGTACAGTCATTTTCACACACATTTCAATAACTTTCTCCCTTTGAATATGCATGAAAGCCCCCTGCCTAAAAATGTCAAAAGTTTGGGTTGCCACAAGGCTTTGCATATTTCTTTGGTTAATGTGTTATTAGTCACAGTAAGCTCCTTTTTCCACTCCCGTCGGAGAACTTGTAGAGGCTTGATTTTGTCAACACAAAAAAATATAACCACATAATAATTAGATGTGTGCACCTTTCTGCCCTAAGCTGACACTTTCATAAAGCTTTACTGGAAAAAAAAAACACCGTAGAGCAGCAAAAAATGTGTTTATTAAAGTGTCTCTACTCAAGGGAAGCGTGTGTGTGTGTGTGTGTGTGTGTGTGTGTGTGTGTGTGTGTGTGTGTGTGTGTGTTAAGGGGGGGGAAGCTCTTTAAAAGCAGCTGTTGTATCATTGTGTGTGTCTCCCCGTTGAAAAAAAAAACTGCTGAGATGAACAAACAAACATACCCACACCATTGCTGTTAATAATTACTGAGCTGTTCCCCGGCTCTCCGCATTATTAAGACATCTGAAGATAAAGTGCTTTCTTCATATTGTGCGTTCATGCTTTATTTATGCTTTGACCTGAGTGAATTAGTGAGTCTATCGCCTGAAGTGAGATTCTTCTGAACGCTGCTTGGGGTGACGACATGTAGTTGATCACATGGGTATGTTGCTGTATAATACGTGGCCTCAGATCCATTTGCTTTCCGTGTGCATCTTTCGTACAGAGGCGATGGACGAAATGAGATGTTTGTGAAAATGCCGCTGCCCCCGTAGCAAGTGGCCACTGAATGGACAACTGAGGACGTGTCACTGCAAAAGTGCACTTAACATGCCTTGCAGTCAGGAAGCCGTTGCTAAGGGGTGATGAAGACAACTTTGCCAGCATCAATCTCTTTATTAGAAAGTAATGGTCAGTTCCTCTTGGGAATGTCTAACACCTAAGGGCCACTTTGGTATTGATTGCTTGAGCCCACCGTGATTAAGTTCTTGGCAAATGGCTGCTCTTGGTGAGTGCTGGGGATGAGGGGTGGAGCGGAGCGCGAGCCTCCAGGCGCGATTGTCCTCTGATTCAGTGCCAATTGGAAACCTCTCCCAGACCACAACCAGCCGGCTTCGCAGCCACTCAACCGCAGTGCCTCTCCCACAGCTGTTATCACCACTGTTTGTTCACTCTTAATTATTGTTTTTCTCAAAGAGCCCAAACCCCCATGTCAAGTGCTTCCTGTCCGCACATCTGCAAGTGCTCCAGCGCAATTACTTAGACATGCAATCACTTGCATACAATAGGGAAATCTCGCAAAAAACACATTCACATTGTCATGTTTTTTTTTATCTCGACGGACTCTCCTGAGAACCAATTAAACTGTGAGCTTTACTCTACACAGGCAGAAATGTGTGTAATTAATGTGTGAGCGATTTGCATTTGAAATCATCAAGATTTTCCGGAGGTATTCTGAGCTTTTCACCACATACAGTAGGTCAAGGTGTCTGGCTCATTTCCTTGCTGAGACCCTCCTGCTGCGTGGCTCCCTCCAGTCTACTAGGTGATATTTCATTAATGCCAATGACAAAGACCTCTTTACCCCCAGCATCCCTTGTGGACAAAGAGAGTCTTAAAGATGGAGGACGACCATCTGGAAGTCATCGAGAGGGATCACAGTGCAGAGCAGCAGAGATAACCGTTTAACTCGCTGTCCAGTGCGCCAGCGTGATCCATTTCATGCACATCTGGCCTGTGGCTCCCAACTTAAGTGGAAATTACGCCGTGAGAGTACGGCAGACTGCAGCTGATCGGGAGCTGCTTTTTGTTGTCACTCGATGCTGTATTGAGTTCACGCCTGTCATTTCCCCAGCACCAACTAGATGTTGGTTTCTTTCTCGACGATCCAACAAATTCTTCCACATAATTTGTTGTCAAGACAACCAATGGCAATATCATGTATGGGGTATTCAGCTGGTTCAGTTCTCTGTAATAATATAGTGTTTGAAAAGATTGCCTGTTATGTAAAATATATAAATACACTCTATATCTATGAATCATTGTTGTGATGCAGTGAAAATAAAGAGGACATTTGTTATATAAAATACTAATTGATGGGTTTGCAGGAAAAGGGTTAGAACATTTAAAAGGAAAGGACTCCGCTGTCTGAAGCACGACAGGGTAATTAAGCTAGCATTTACAGCAAATATCTATTTTCTCAAGATGAGCCATTATTGAAGGTAGACAAGAGTCAGATGAAAAGACTGACAGCACTTCATTATCAGTTTGACTTGCACACAGGCAAACTTTGTATGTTTGTTAATATGGAGTTACACAATGTGCCAACACTGTCTCCTGGAACTTGTTTAGGTTTATATATGATAAGTTGCTACAGCAAATATGTTTTGCAAGAAACATAATGTTGTGTGGATTACGCTTTTTATCAACATCTCGAGGAAACTTGTTGATGAATTTAGTCGATCTGCCGAGTCACAAAATGTACATTCTGAATGTTCAGTCAAAGCATTTCATTCAGTCACCTTATATCATTTAGTTAAGGTTAGAGAGTCCACTTTGACTTCAAGCATGTGACAAGGCAATATTCACCTGAAACCACAATCTCTCCCTAACCTTAACCCTTTAAAGGGCACTCATTGAAATATTTTGAAATTCAAAAATTCAACCCTAGATTATTATTGGAGGACAAATTTTTCACTTTTGTAAATTGTGTGGAAATTACAAAAAAATAGTCACTTGCCTGATAAAGGGTTTACCAAAGTGCTGTTGTCGCCTAAACCTAACCAGGTAAAGATGTGAACCCAAGACTGTCACACTTTACACGTCCACCATCCACCTGCATTACCTCCCTATGACTTGGTACATGAAGTGTTGATAGCTTAGTCCAGGCAAGAATGAATTTGCCCAACAAAACGTAATTGGCAAAGTCTAAACAAATCACAAGTATATCTCTTCATATCTAATGCACAGAAACTTTGGAATCTCTCTCTCTTATTGGTATTGATTGGGAACTATTTTGTTGATTTGATAGCGCTCTTGAAATCACCTACGCATACCTACATTATATCTACTACACACATAAATGCTGCTGAAAAGTGGCAATTTTCATGATCTACTCTAATCGGTTTGATTGCTGTGTAACATCACACTGAACCCATTGCTTGTCCTCTGCTGGAAATACACTGTAGAATCCTCTTTTATTTACCATCATAGTCGGATTGACGTATGTGGAGGATTGCCTAATAGTGGTCATTAAACTGATTGTACCGATTAGCAAGTCACTTCTATAGAGAGCTGATGAGCAGTGACATCATGACACGCTCAGCATCGACGACACTCATCTGTCAGTTTTTTCACTCTGTAATTCATTCTAATTTACGACAGACAAAGGGTCCTTTGTTGCCTTCAGGGAAATTGGGAATCTTGTATTTTTTTAAAGACTCGAGTTCTGCTTCACCAACAGAATGTCAGCTTACCTCGAGGTAGAGAGGCTGAGTAAATGTGTTTTTACAGCAACGCACTGTTTCACACTGGGTCATGCCAGGAAGCTGTCCAGTCTGCTCCAGTGGAGTCGACGGAGGTTAAGCACTTTGCTCAATGACATCTTGACAGTATTTGAGGCTGAGTGTCACCTCCAGCCTTCGCCCAGCTCTTCACTGTGGTCCTCTGATTCAAACCACCCAATTAGGCCTGCATGATTACCATTAGCTTATTTAGACATCACCACCATCAAGTAGATGGGAGCTTGTTTTCACTCTTGTCGTCTTTCTTTCCTTTGTGGTCTTTGTTTACCTCATTACTTTTGGGCACAGCTACCACCGACACACTTTTCACAGCGTCTCTCTTTTTATATCATCATCTTTACAACCCAAATCACTGAGAAAAGTACATTAAAGCTGTTTTTCTCCCTTATAAAAAATATGATTAAATATTACTAATTTACATTGGCAAATACAAAATGCATGAAGTACATTCACTGAACACTTTATTGTGAAACCCAGAGATGTGTAGCTTTCTTATATACTGTATAGAAGTCATGGTGGGGAAGTTGGGCTGGATAGCTGGGAGTACAGAGCACAGGACTTTGACAGCAGAGGCTGGAGTTTGAAGTCTACTTCCTATTTGGTTTTAGGTCGCTGAAACACTTGATTCAGGTTTGCTTGCAACAACTGCAGATAGTTGTTGGTTTATCAGATTGATTTATTTCTGTCTTCTTTTAACAGAAAATACTGGACAATAGGGTTGATGGGAGCAGAGTTTGAGAGCCTTAAAACCAAAACACTAAGCTAAAAGAGGCTAAAATGCTCCTTAGAGCCAGTTACTGCTGTTGTTGTTGAACGACCACTTTCACATTACACATGGTGATTTGATCCACTGTTACATTAAACTTTAACTTGAAAATAGTGATCAGTACAGCTTGTGTTTAACCAAACACATAGTTATTAACAAGGTAAACTCAATTAGACTGTAAGAATTATTTTTGCAGTTCTACTCTCAAAAGAAGCTGTTTGTATTGTATTTATTTTCTCCCACCAAAACTCAAGATTTATATACAATAAATAGCCTGGTTTAACTGACTTTTCTTTCATGTGTTCAGGTGACATGCCATCTCTTAATTTACTGACTGGGGATGTGTTAATCCAAATAGTGAGAGTGAGTGATTGACTAAACAGGTGTTTCAGAGGGAGAACATTAGATGTCACCACAGGAGGCCTTACCTCACTCATTCATTTACTTGACAACTTCATTCGGGTGAGATGGAGAGGGCTGCAGAGCAGTGGCATTTATAGTCTGTGTGGAGGTGGAACCTCGATTATGAGCTGCAGCGCTCCGAGCAAGTCAAGTGACATGACTGTATAGCTTCCTGGGAATGTGCTGCCTGGAGGCTCGTTGTTCTGGATGGTGACGTCTCATTCTCTCCCTTTCAAGATCTGGACTATAAAATAGCTCCAATGCTGTCAAGCCTCAAGCACACCCACTTCCTCTAGCCTCATAACATACTGCTAAGAGCTGGCGGGGACAAATCCGATACAGTATCTATATTATCTATATAATATCACTACAAACTAAATGTGACATCTTTTCACATTTCTAGTCTGCAGGTGAGAAAACACATGATGGGCTTTTATAAACACACGATCTGATGAATTTTACAGATAGAGAAAAGCAATCAATGTGCTTTGAAGTCATGAAGGCCTTTCCATTCAATATGATCCAGTAAAGAATGCAGGTTGTCATATTCAGATGTATGAGGAATTTTGAAATTTATTGACCAAACAGAGCTTCTCGAGGCCTTTCAGGCACAGACATAAATGACTTACATGTGCACCTTGAGAGTCAGACAAATAAAAATGTACCATCATTCATGGATGCCTCAACCTGAAGATTTGGAAATGTGGACACATAGAACATTATATCAGATTTTATTGACAGTGTAGTTGATGGAAATGTATGCAAACAATAAAAACTGAATTGTGCATTCACCGGTAATATGTGCTTGATAGCAGCTCTTGTAGTTCCCATTTCGTAACTCCATTAGCTCTTCAGTGTGACAAACTGAGGTAAGAGTGCTGAGAGGCAGAAATATTGGGTCGAGAAAAGCACTGTTGAATGCTGGGATTAAATTAGCGGTTTTGAGCAGAGGAATGAATAACTGCACAGTGACTTTTTCTTTCCAGCGGTCCTGTTGTTTGTCAGGAGACTGCTATGAGGCTGCTGACAGACAGTGAACCAGCAGTAATTAGGGTAAACTAAACAAGCATAAATGTCAGTAATTATTAGAGAAGTAATTTGTCTGACCTTCCACATTTTATTGCATCATTACATTATACGTATGGATCAAAAAAAGAATCATCATCTGTTTTGAGACATGAAAATAAGCTACTTTTGGTTGTAAAGGTAAATAGCCATATGGAATCACAACACTAACAAATCATATTACCAGAATTACTATCCTCTTGATTTGTCTTGATTTCTCAGGGAATGTCTCCAAGTGTTCGGACGTTGGCTGTTGTTGTGAAAGTGAACATAATTATAGGCCTAACAGCATCCTACCTACAGTATTTCTGGTTGCAATAAAATAGGTTACTGAACAAAACTCTGTCTAAATACTAGTTCATTTGTCATGCAGTGTAATTCAGAGCCAGTTATTCAGCTGAGACAGCCAACTGTTTTTTCACAGGAAAAAAATCTCTAATGGCTGAAGGTGGCGTTGAAGGAGCTGTGTTTCTTGACCTCAACATAGCATTTACTGTTATGATAGAATTCCCATGACTAAGTTATGTCTCTTTAATTCTTCCTCAGTTGCACTAAAATGGGTAGAATTATATCTGTCACAGTATGTCACAGTACAGAATGATCAGAGATCTATCTCGCACAGAGGTCCATTGCTATTTGCATGACTTGTCATCTATATGGTCTGACTCCAAATGTATGCAGATGACACAAGTTGGTAATGAACTCCATGGTTCATCTTGCAGCTAAATTTGCCTAAAACATCAAGACACCAAGGCAATTTTGTAGTGTAGAGACAGATCACAGGAGAGGCTTCAACTTGCATCAGACTACAAGCACCTTGGACTTCTGACTGATTCGAACCTTACTCTCAAGGCTCAGCTGAAAATGGTTCATTAAGGGGTTAAATTCAATCTTTCCAATTTTAGGTACATTTGGCATTACATGTCAACAGAAGTGGCAAAAATGTATATGCATTCTATGGCCATTTCCCATATATACTATATACTGTTTGACAACCTGATCCCAGGCTAGAAACGCTACTCTTTAACCAGAACTGTCTTGATACAGAACACTAATAATATGTACATATCTAAATATGTAAATGTGTATCTCATATACAAGATTATACATGACTTCACCATTCAGACAGTATGTCAACATGAGAACAACTGCATATCACTTCACAAGAGATGCAGCGAGAGGGGATTGTGTTATCCCATTGAGAAAAAGTGCTTTTAGTCAGTTTGCTTTGTCTGAAAACGCTGTACTAGGATAGAACTCTGTCACAGCCACTACTAGAGAACTGGACAAATGCTGTTGATTTGGAGCTCATTAAAAGAAATGGTCAATCAGCACTAAAATCAGTTGCACCTGTTGTCCTCACTCTGTCTGCGCTGTGAAGTGTCATCCATCACTATCTTGCTCTCGTCAGTCTGTCCTCGTGTACCTGCATACTTGTCTTGTATTGTCGGTTTAATGTTATTGCACCAGTGATTTATGTATTTTATGTCTGTGTCCTGTATGTTTCAGCTATTAACAGAGCCCTTTGTTTTCATATTGAGCCAGTATTTCTATTAGAATTAATATCAATTTCATTGCTTTACAGTCTATCATGTGCCTCCAAGTTGCTTGTTTGAAATAGTACCTGACAATGTAGTGAAATGGTTTTTCACTAACATTAATATTCATTTTTCATTTTATCATTGATCTACAGGCTTACAAATGGTCTCAATAACTTTGTCATTTTAATCTTATATTCTGTTATTAGGGCAACTTTGTAATGTTTGTCCAAGATGAATAGCAGCCTCTTGGCTAATCTTGCACATTTACAGCAGTGTTTATTAATGTGCATTGTCCCTGTTAAATATACCAATAAATTAAAGAAAATAAGATCAACCAATGAGCCAAACACTTAGACCTCACACTGAAGGTAAGATAAAGACAATTTACATGACAGTCAGTTGTTACCAGACTTGATTAATCTTTATACATATTGTACTTTTATACTTATATTTATTTTTAGAATATTGGTGCAATTAATTTTGGGCGAGTCTGGCATGTATGAGACAAAGAACCCATGTAGAGGCTGTGACTCACTGGCTTAGAAATGTCTGTTCCCTTCACCAGTTTATGAAGCACAATCGCAGTAGCTTTGTCTTTCTCAGTATTGTACACTTCATCGTTCACAATTATGGAGCTTGGTCATAATGTATAATTAGGCACATCAGCTCACTTCTCTTGTGCAATACGTGTGCTGCCATGACAACCACTTTTTCTCTTTCTCCTTTTTCTCAATGTCACCCTGATGCACAAGGTGCAGCTGTTTAGAGGATCTGTTCTTGGTATATGTATCTCGGTGCAAAAATCAGAAGTGGTGCTACCTGCTGTAGGTCTGTTGCTGTGTTGTGTAAAGCTGAGAGCGGGCAAGACATTTGAGGTGTTGTAAAAATGCAATGGTCGCAGAGGTCGAATTTTCCTGGTTCCAGGTTTCATGGCATTGTCTTCATTGCTCCTAATGCCACTTTAATGTTGACGTTCTAAAAATGGGACAGTGTCATGATCCAGTTGTTCTAAGAAAAAAGTTTCAACCCTTTTCATAACAGTATAGATTTTCATTATCGCTTACTTCATGAACTGTAGATGACATAATCCTCAGCGGTTATTAAAATGAAATCAGGGTAGTCAAGCATTGATTGCTCTGAGTGAGCCACAGCCAACGCCCAACACATACAAAAGACTCATCACGACATGAATCTGTAAATGTTAGACACAGGCTTACAGATGCTGAATATTTAGCTAACGTTTGTGCATATATTCATCTCAGACTAGCAGCTGCCTCTGTCACATGGCTTCAGACTGAAATTGAATTGAATAGGAATTAGAAATTAAAAGTGTATAACATATTATACTGAGTATGCATGGTGAGTGTGAGGGAAGTGTAAAGAGTCACACAATGAGTGATTTTATTTCTGCAAACATCTTTTTCTTTTATTAGGGATATTATTCAAGAATCTTGATATTTAATGGCAGCATTGGCGACAACATTACTGCTCACGTCTTGTAGCTCCTTGACAGCATTGTCTGACTTTAATGGCTGCTTTGAATAAACTACCCCTCGTCTTTAAGCAGCTAATAAAGACACAGTTCTATATTTTATCTAAGGAATACATTTATGCAGTGTTACCATTAAGAGATCTTTCTGTTAGCATACATAAGCCACACTATATGACTTAGAGTATTTTTATTAGTAACGTTCAATTGAAGCATTCCAGCATGAACAATGCCCTGACCCTGAATATGAAGCAGCTAAATGGAATTCATCCAGTCATTCCATCACCTGCACTTTTCCCTCTTTCACATGTCTGAATGCCATCTATGATATGTCTTTTATGTCTTTATTATTACGTAAACTGGTGAAGACCTTGTAAAGAACACACCTTAGAGTGAGACAATGTAACTTTTGCTGAACTGGGACCAGCAGAGGCAATTGATAACACTAAAGTCCAGAAGAGTCAGAAAACTGATTCAGTGTTGTGAGTTAAGTCCCGATATTTCACACAAAACATCCATTCAACAAAGGTGTCTCCCATTGCTTATGAATTAAACTTTTCAAGCAAGAGAAAGGATGTGCCATTTCTTCTGTCAGACTTTATGTGCCCCCCCCCCCACACACACACACACAAACCCACCCACACACCCACCCACACACACCCCTTTAAATCACAGTGACTGTGCTGGTTTTCATATCATACAGGTTGCAAATTAGCCATAAGAAAAGATTTACAAAGTGAAAAGAGAAGCAATTTGCATGCTAAATTAGTTTTCTTTTTTCTGAGCTTGTTTTTTTTATGCTTGGGTTATTCTTTTTATTCTATATTATCAGTGGTTTAGAGGTAGAATATTACAGATGGAAACTGCAACGACTGGTCAATTCCTCAATTAGTTGATTGATGGGAAATTAATCAGCAACTTTTTTGATGAATCAGTCAAGTTTTATGAAAAAATGTCCCAGGTTCTGTTGTTTCAGCTGGTTTTCTTGGTTACATAGATAGATAGATAGATAGATAGATAGATAGATAGATAGATAGGACTAGAGTACTATAGAGAGGACTTTATTCATCTCCAAAGGCAAATTACAGGTAATGATGAACCGTAATTTTGGAAGCAATTTGAATATGTCCACTGGGCTTTTCGGAAATTGTAATGCAGCCTGCATATTTTACTATTCTCTGTCATCTTCCAAGAACCTAATCAACACATGAATCGATGATGAAAGTAACACTGAGTTAGCTGCAAACCTGTTATAGATGCCTCCAGACCATTTTCTGTAAGTGTCTGCATTGGTTCACTGACATTTTTTTTTCTGATCAACAAATCTTGTTCAACAACATGTAAGGGACTGTATAATATCGGAATATAATTGGTAAGAGATTAAATGGGATAGATAGATATAGATAGACTTTAATTTTCCCCAAAGGCAAATTACACATAATGATAAGCACATTTTTGGAAGCAATGTGAATACATACACTGAGACTTGGAAATTTTAATGCAGTCTACATATTTTACTATTCTCCATCATCTTCGAGAACATAATCAGCAGATGATTCGATAATGACAATAACTTGGAATTAGAGTTAACAAACCTTGTTCAACAACATGTAAGGGGCTGTATGATATAGGAATATAAGTGGCATAAGAAAATGGTCCTTATGAACAGTAACAGGGTGAATTTTCAATTAAGGGAGTTTTTCTGTCCCCAGGGTAGATTTTCATTTATTTTATTTTATTTTTTTTAAATAGAAAAAACAGTTATTATATTTGTTAAGGTTAGGTTAGCTATGAAAAAAAAACTGTCTCTATGAGGACATTTTAATACTTTTTCAGTGTGTTAAAAATTCAAATGTGCAATAAAAAGTGCTAAACTCATTACTTTACAAACTTTACTTTGCATTTCCTCATAACAACTTAAAAAGACATTTTTCACATCGTTTATATTTGTTCAATTTGCAATTTATTTATAGTTAATTTTGCTGTCCCTCATACATCTGTCATTACTATCATACTCAACATTTTAGAGAACAATAAAGTTTTTACAAATTTACAATGTTGCATCAGCATTAGATTCTGCAGAGGAACATTCCCAGACATGAGGCAGAAGCCTAATTTTAGATGCACCATATGTAAGTAATTTGATGTTTTTTATATCCCGAACTGAGAGTATGTTTAATAGACGCCATCACCAAACAAGGTACCAATTAAATATTTTAATTCATTAATAGGAAATATCACTTTATTTACATATATATTCAGGTTACATTGTATGCTAGCTAACCAGTTAGCTTAGCAAGTCTAAAACTTAGCCAACATTTTCTGTAGAGTGAAAATTGTTATTCCCATCACAAAAGTGACTGTGATGTGGGCATCAAAAAATCAGGCTTCTGCCTCATGTCCGGGAATGTTCATCTGTTGTTGTTGTGTTCCTTAACAAATTGTTTGTTTCTAAAAAAAAACAAAAAACAAAAACAACATTTTCCTGAAAATCTACACAGGGGACAGAAAAAAAATATTGACCAATCACCCAACTATAAATTCCTTGTTTAGGTACCTAAAGTAAATTTCAAACACAAAGGCACTGTAAAAACTCACTACCACCGCCTGTATGATTCATATGAGGTTTTTCATGAGGGTGTATTTGATGCAAACATGGATCCATTTCTCTCTCATGTCTGCTCCAGTATCGGCGCGTGACGTAACCGAGCGCTCATATCAGCCTATAGAGAGGAGCGACAGAGGAACAAGTCAATGGATGCAGATGGAAAACTTGGCATCGCAGTCTCTTTATAATATGATGTCTCTGTGTAGCTCGCCTCTCATTTAGGCTGCAGATCAACAGTTTTTTTTAAGCTTCTTTTTTTAATGACTTCTTATGTGACCAAACTTGGTAAGGAGCGACAGAGAGGAGGGATTATTGTTCTCTTGTCTTTTTTTCCCCTGAAGCTCAGTAAACAGTGGCTGTGTTTCAGCGCAGTCAAACAGGGTCTGTCCCTCCTCCCCGCAACACCGCTACACCGCTACCTGGACACGAGATCCGGATTAAGACTCATGAACCGGGGCTGACTCGTCTACCGCTGACGGGACGAGAAGCGGCTCGTTGTCTCGCTGCGGGGTGTTCAGTCCAGGCTGAAGACGATGTCTCTGCGGGGACACGCTGTCGCTCTGTCCAAATGCACGCTGCTTCTGTGTCTGAGGATGTCGCTTCTTGTGCCCGCAGGGTTGCCAGTCCGCAGCCAAGGGGACTCTCAGTCCGACAACAAAGTGATGGACAACATCACCGTCCGGCAGGGAGAGACAGTCTTCCTCAGGTCAGTCTGCACTCTTCTTCTTCTTCGTCTTCCCTAAAGTTGCCTCCAGGCTCTGCTAATTGAAATATGAAGTGTGTGTGTGTGTGTGTGTGTGTGTGTGTGTGTGTGTGTGTGTAGAAACATGACTGAAGTGTTGTCTGTTTTATCATGAGAGAAAAAAAATGGGGGATTTCAGAGGATTAGTCTTTGGAAAACACTCAATCCAGAAGCGATACTCTGCTAATCTTCAGCAGCTGTTAACGAGAGACTTAGTGCTTTTAATTGTTGTGTGACAGTGCAGAACTAAAGGTGGAGGGGAGGAAAAAGTGTGTGAGTGTGTTTCTGGGAGGAGAGACAGAAAAGAAAGCAAGTCTGTGCTGAGGACTGAGGGAGGATGATGCAGGTGAAACAAGGAAGAAAATCACACACACACACACACTAATAGTAAATAGTGCTGTATAGTGAAATGGATTGACTGGCAATTCCTCCAGATGGGAGATTGTCTGCGGTGACCTTTCCCCTCCTCTGCGCCTTCAGAGGCTTACTGCACACAGAAGGATTTATGTTGCTTTCAAGTGCTGTCGGGACTGTCCAGCCTAACATGAGCAATAATCACAATGGCCAAAGGAAAAGGGTTTTTTTCTTAGGTGTGTGGTGTGTGGGAGGCAGAGGGCATGGGAGCACTGTTAACAGCTGATGGTTTAAAGGGCTGCTTTCACAGTGTACACATGTAACTGCGGTGAGCGAGTTTAAAAGAAGTGACAGGGAAGTCTTGGAGATGCCGTTCTGACATCATGATTGACATTTTCTCCAGGCTTTTTCTTGCTGACAGTAATTTTCAGTGTTGAGGTCAGAATAAGAACTGCAAACAGTCCACTGCAAAAATATCCCAGTGATGCATAGGTCAAGGTTACTCTGTCCAATCAGAGCTTTCAAAGAAACTGTGGTCACAAAGTTTGTTTTTTTTTTAATTAAGACCTAATTTCCTTCATTTGACCGCATGCTTTTCCTTTTCAAATGAACAAATCAGACAAATAGATGACCATCTGATAAAATTACATTTCCTGAACAGCTTTTGCATCCTGAAAACTGTCAGGTATGGTGTTTCATGGCATTGCAAGAGGGGATTTACCTTGTACACTATCTTTCTATCTGTAATAATTTAACAGTCTCTTACACTCCCCCCTTCACAGAACTGCAAAAATCTAATAAGAATCTGTTAAATACTGCAAAGTCTTATCTGATGTATTTTTTGAAATGCTCCTGGTAAAGCAACATGCTGTATTCTTTTAATACCTTACACTGAGTTGTAAACTGGTGCACAGGGGTTCCCAGGGGTCTTCTGGGTTCCAGCAGGTCTTAAGTAAGGTGAAGAGAACCTGAACTTGGCTTGACTCACTCAGTTGAGGGAATGAGACAGGGTGACTGCTCAGGATTTCTACAACAGTACAGCAAGACAAACTGAGTCAGACAGGGGGTCAGTAGTGTGCTGATCTGGGTTCTTTTATATGTAATAAGTTTAACCATCTGTCCAACACCATATTAAAAATGACAGTCACCTCTGTTAGGTTGACAAGGGACCAGTGCAGTTTGTATTGCATTGGTTTTCAGTTTACACATTGTTTACAAGGCTGCTGCGACACACTCAGAGGTGTGTTGAGGTCTATTCACACCTGTAGTCCAGTTGCATTTCTGCATTTTCTGGTCTGCTTCCTGTTCTCATTGACTTTTTACAAACAAGCCAAAATGAGTAAACAAAAGTCATACTAGGTCTGGGTGATATAGTTTAAAGCTGTGTCATGATAGAATGTTTTTTTTTTCAGTCAATCTGATAATTATTAGTAATGTTTCAATGACACATTTTTAATATCGACCAGGAGAAAAAATGTCGAATTTAACCACTTTATTTGGAATTTAACACCTTCATTTTTTCTTGTAACATTTTAGTGTTATGATTAAATAGTTGTTTTCATTATTGAGCTGAAGAGTGTAACGATTTGCAAATTTCTCATCTGCCTTAGTTGTGCTTTTATAGTGCTACTTTGAAGATATTCATGTTATTATTGCTACTACTACATGCCCTGTCACTGAATGATTATGAGCTATTCACCAATAGCGGAATGCTAGTGGTGGCCAAAACATTGCAGCTCCAGTTGTAAGTAAGTGAAGTTGCTTTCACTGTATTCATCTGGAACCTGTTGAAGTACATGTTGATGGTGCAACTGAACAAAACACCTGATGATGAATGATTGGCTGTTTGTGCGTCACTCACAGCACACTCAATTAGAAATGCTGTTTACAAGCCAGGCAGGGTGCAAGCTTAGGGGTTTGTCTGTTAAATGACTGGCTGTGTGTCACTCGTGAAAAGTTCCAATATCAAGGGTATGACATGCTGTTTCTGAGCCAGGCATATTTCTTATCTGATTTCATGGTGCTTTGTATTTAATGCATTTAAGTGAAACTATAAAAACATTCTGTTGAACTATTTTCTTATTACTATTGATGTCTATCACTCTGTAACTGTCTACTGGCGGTACATTTTGTTATGGTTTAATCACCCAGGCCTGAGTCATGCAGACTGACAGGTAACTGAATTATTGGACAGTTTTGGCGAATGTCATCCTGCATCATCAGCGCATTATCAGGACCCACATGGGGAAATCAAACTCTGTTGACTGACGGAGGTTTATGCAGCACTTTAATGCTTCTGATGTGTTTATTTATGTTCTTTGATATAACAAAGAGCTCACGGAGAAAAAAATGAATATAAATATTATTATTATTATTAGACTGCAAATCCACAGGATGAAAAAGAGCAATATTGTAGCTACAGTGAGGATTGAAAGCTTATTAGAGTTGCATCTCTTTCAATCACATTTTAATAGACTGAACATCGAGTAGGATACAAGCACGGCAGGATGAACAGCTTTTGAGCAGGGTAAACACCTGTGCTGATGCATGTTACTGTGGTTGATGATAAATATATACATGGCTTATGCAGATCAATTTTAAGTTTGGCACTTCAGTTTTTAGCATCATGTTAAAATTGCATAACATATGCACTGTTAGAAAATACTGACGGCTTGTCCATTCACTTTAACGCCAGAGACTGAAAGCTGTGAGGTTTGACTGGAAACGAGCTGAGACCACTCTTTCTTGGCAGTCTCGGCCCCCTTATTTTGTCCCACATTGGAATATGATTGCTATGTTCAAATATGTCCACATCTTTTGGTGGAAATGCTCCTGGTTTCAAAACAACTGCTCCAAAGTGACAAATTCACAATTGATGTCATCTGACGTGGCCTTACAAAAGCTGCAGAGGAGGCAATAAGCTGAAGCAGTGGTAAAGCGTTGGAGGAAGGTGGCAGAAGGAAGCTGCATTATGATGAATATCTGTGTGCTTCATACTCATCTAGCTTAACTGAGACTTTGTATATTTGTTATTGAATAAAAATAGAAATGTTCAGTAACCACATTTAGAATTGTAAGCACATGAGGAACCATAGTGGTTGGCCCTTGTTGAAGTACTCGACAGTTCCAGTTGAGTGCTGTTGTGTGTTGACTTTCAGCCTTCACTGCTGACCCTGGTCAGGAGCACAGACAGCAAACTGCCATGTCCACAATTGTAGGCTGTAAGTGCTCACAGTCAGGGAGCACATTAGTACCAATCCCACGTCTCTGTTGTATGTTACACTGCCAAGAATCATTATTTTTTCTGATCAGTTGCATATCACTATACATAAGCCAGGCTGCAAAATAGAACTTGTATTGTAGGTGGAAAACACATTGCGATTTTGCTCCTGTCCCTCTCCAAATTGGCATGCAGTGCCATTATTACTCGACTATTCAGCCCTGCACAGGTCAATGGGACTGGCAAGTCTGAACTTGCCATGATGTGCATCAATCCTCCAGGCTGAGCAGTAATGGTTCTTTCAGTCTGAAATTGATTCGCACATTCTGTGGCCGTACTTTGCTTTCATCTTGTTGGTGAGTGGCCACTCATACAGTCACATGGGCTGAACAGGCATCTGAATCTAAAGCGCATTCTGTTATGAGGTTGGACGCTCAACTTGTAATACTTCTATAGTGGCTCCTTCAAAATAGATTTAATTTTTTGCAGCTCATGATTTGCCCATTAAGTCAGTTTTAGTTTCAAAGATTAAAGCGGTGTAGACAATGAATAACTGCAGTTGTTGAGTAAGGAGGTGATTGTAATGCCTGAACTGTGTCTTTATTTGAGGAGCGTGTCAGTGGCAGGGCGGGGGTGCTAACCCAATTAATTACAATACAGCCAGTTACTGTAGTATTTCAACCTGAACAAACAAACAGTTAAAGAAGTAATATTTTACAAGTCCTCCCATGTTTTATTCTATTCTCAGAGATCCATTCAGGACATTATTGTAAATGTACATTCATAATATCAAAGCCACTGTTCCCCTCTTTGACCAAGGACAGGCTGTTTTCAGCACTTTTCCACTTCTATTTGAATGAAAGTACCAAGGTTCAGTTAAAAAGTTGAAAGAATTGCACCAAACTTCCCTGTTAAACCTTCTCATTGTATCACCCAGCATCACACCAAATTCCAATATCTTTACTGACGTGCCAATGGTAACATGGTGACAATGGTGGTGACAAGGCAATGGTAGAGGAAATACTGCTCCTCCCCATCCCCCCTTGTATTTTTCTGTATACCCATGAGATGTGTTGAAGCCAGTTCTGTAAGTGGGACAGTGGACTATCCAGTACCTGTGTGATCAGGCTGCCTGCCAGCCAGCCAAGGCTCCGATCCTTTCCAGCTCCCCACCCAGCTCAGCTTCTAATAAGCTTCTCTTCAACAGTCACTGCAGACTCCTTTTCACTTTGTTATATATAGTCAACTGACATCCTGAGTTTAAACCGCAGTGACCTTTATGCCGCCTATATTTATTTAAAACACAAAACTGTGATTACTAAAGTTTTTTTTACAGAGTTAAAAAAAAAGAAAGAGACAGCATGAAAATTCAACAGCACATTTGAAGCACATGGGAAATAAGAGCAAGGTTAAAAGCCCAAAGTATTAGCAGCAGCATACGTGATGCTGGTAGACCACCCTCCATCGGCTAACGGAGCCAATTTGTATTACCTTTATAGTTTCTGGGAAATTTGGATGTATTGCGTTTCTCTGGCACAAATGATGTTATAGATGTGGGACTCGCCACCCCTGCTGTGCTCAGAGCTAACAAGCTCCCCGCTGCCCCTTTTGACAACTCCCTAAACTGATGGTGGTATCACATTTTAAATTAAATAAAGTCAGAGCTGCCATTTCCCTGTGTGTTTGCGTTGTTTTCAGTGCCGTAGCCTGATTCGTGCAGATGATGTATAAATGACTAATTATCAGTTCATCTCAATATGGTCTGAGCTCTGACTTGCACTTGATCTATTGCTAAAACCTCCTGTGGAGAGAGTGTAGCATGATTACAATATAGCAGCCTCTAATGTGGGCACACACATTGTACAAAAAACACCAATACTTAAACAATGTCAGTTATTTTAAAAATAGCTGGAAAAGTGATTAGAGGGAATGAACAATAAAAAAGTTTTTAGTCTTTTCACGAAAGACTTTTTAGTTTTTTTTTAGTACTTTCTCACGAAATAAAAAAAAAGGCAGCTGTATTCCTTATCCCTAGCTGATTACATACAACCCAGACCAACCAGAAACAGACGAAGAAGAAGATGATTTTTTTTTCAGTGTGATTGCACATGGAACTAAATGAGGGAAGTGATTCTGTCTGATTGACTGAGCAAAAGTAAATTATGAACTGTTTTCAATTAGTGACTTTAAATTTCCATTGTCAAACCGTCATAATAAATTTTCTATTGTACATATGCTTCCAGAAATGTAGTGCACATGAATGAGGCTTCATCTGCGTTGCCATTTCATTGAAAGACTCTGCTTTTCTTTGTCTCCTCTGTTCTTGACTTTCTGTTGATTTGCCGCTCTTGGCTCTGGTTGTTAAATCTCTCCGTGGAGAGTCAAATGCACAGATACTGAGTATAATGAAGTTTTCTTCACAAGCGCGACAGAGCATTTGTATTCCTAATGCGTGACATTGAATTCTGAAGAGTGAAAGACTGAACTACAGTTTTTGTCAGACTCTGTTGTTGTAATATATGGTAACATAATGTTAACATATTGGCAGCACTGCCTTACAGAAACCAGACTATAACTGGACTAAGGAGAGAAGCACATTTAATTTATCGCTCAGACTGGGCTAAAAAGAGAAATGCTGCTTCCTGAGACTGTAATTAATGAATGTCACTGCGGTGGCTGAGGTGGGCAGACAACCACCTGAAACACGCATCTACCTACACTGACCATGCTGGACTTAGGGCCCTTTCACAGCTACATCGTTGGGTCCAGACCTTTGAACTTTTCAAAATTACAGATGCGAAATCTCCCCCAGTCGGGACTAAACAGTCGAACCTTGGTCCAACCAAAAGAGGTGGTTAACTCTGTATCAAATCAAACAACGGTTCGGTTCATTTCTGGTGTTTGCATGGTTCAGACTTTTGGACCCATTACAGGAAGTGCTGGCATGCTATTGTCAGACCTGGACAAAGGGAAAACAGCACAACAAAACAAAATGAGCCACAGTTGCACATGAGGAGAGGGGAGACCAAGGGGCGAACTCACAAAGAATGGATTGTGGCCACTGATAGCATCATGAATTGCGCGTCGCTTACAACCGGTATCTGGCTCGTCTCAAGGTCCGATTCACCAAAGATATTGTGCAAAAGATATTACAGCGCAGCTGATTGCAATTATTCATGTGGTAAAGTATAACACACAGTGAAAAGACAGCTGACAGTTACATAGAGGAGATTAGATTGGCTAATAGAGATCCTGGCAAAATTGTAAATGCCCCTAATCAGCTGATAGGAGGAAGCAGGAGAAGAGGGAGCAGGAGAGAGAGAGAGGAGAATGAGAATGAATGAGTAAAAGAAAGAAACAATGACTTTATTGACACATGCACAATAAGGATGATAAATGTGAAAAGTCTTTGGTGATTAGACCCATTACAATTGTGCTTCAGTTACCACCAACTCTCTGAAGACCCTAATAACTTCCTTTGTGTGGCTTTTAGCGCTGGTGTTTGTGAATTGGACTTTTTTGCAATGAGGCTAATTTGTATTGAAAGGCCTCAATTGCATATTACCCAAATCAAATACATAGAAGGAGCACTCAAGCCTCCAAGATGCTGTTTGCTTGGCAGCACAGTTCGGGGTACATTTCAGCCATACAGGGGCGCTTTGAGAACTAGTTTCTTTTTGTCTTATTTGTGCAGGTTTAGCAGTCGCAAATGTCACACAGTTCTCTTCAGTAAATTAGCCCCCAAGTGCTTAATTAATATTTGGTCCAACAACTTTACAAAGTGACATAAAAACTCACAAAAATCTCCACACTTTTCAGTTATTTTCCAAGAGGATGAGAGAAAGAGGACTTGATTTGAACGAGCAAAGCACCACAGTCAGACACTTCCACATTCATAAAGCAATCCATTGCAAGTATCTGGAGACGCAGCTCACAATGGTGGTGACAATAGGACACAGGTATGTCATGTATAATTCTTTTATGCGCTCCTGTAATTGCAATGCGAAACCAAAATTAAACAGATCAAATGTAAACAATATAATAAAAGTGTGAACCTTGGTTTGGACCCTGAGGCGTGAAAAGGCCCTTAGAGTCACAGCATGTTCACAATTATTCCTTTCTCTCCTAGCTGCCCTGATGCCCTCTGGGTGTTTCAGGGATGAGGTTCTTTTGCGAGCAGGGAGAAGCTTTAATTACCTTGATATTTAATTTGCATGCATATGCATATATGTTTGCTTGACAAATTTATAAATTTGTATTCTTACAAGTTTGGTGCGTCGATGTTGTGAATTGAACTGTCAGGGCCCAAGGCTTTGCTTTCAGCCGTGAAGCTTTTTCTATCCAGTCTATGTTAGGAGTTCAAGGAGCTCCCTCTTTAAGAGTACATTAATTTTATACCTCATATGCCATGGGCCAAGATTGGAAAACTGATCATTTCATTTCACAGAGGGATGCTAACGATTCTCTGTGTAATTCCATTTTCTTTCACCTTGCATGGTGTAGCCAGGCTGCCATCCATCAGCCCCACGTTTTCACTTATTGTCTTCAGCGTCACTCTCCCAGAAAGGGGTTTTTAACGTCAAAATGAAGAGGCTCTGATAGCGAGAATGGCAGCAGAACAGGATCGCTATACAATTTAATCAGTTAACAAGATTTTACAGAGTCTTTTCTAATAGAGTTGTAATATAGCTGAAAGCGTTTTCTCATTTAATTAAGCAGTGATAGATTTTTTTTTGTGCTTTTTCTCATAGTGTTTATAATTTAGCCTAAGTGATAAAGAGTGACTGAAGTTAGTCTGTCATTCCATATTAGAGGACTGTAGCAGTGCTGTGTGGTTCTTTTGACTGTTTGGACATAGTATGTGGATTTCACCATGATCTGGTGTGGTGTAGTTTTGATATCTTCATGGGATATTTGTGTAGTTTTGACTTCTTTTATTGCTTGTTTTAAACAAAATGGTGCAGATCAATTTTGACAGGCAGGATAAACAGATACAGACAGGATATGGCATGTGTCTGTGTCCAGATGAATGTAGGTCCAATGTTCTTTGAGCTTTGTTTCTTGGTCTCTAACAACTCCTGAGCTAAATGTCTGGCTCCTCAGTTGCTAAATATTCCACCTTTGCCAGCTAGTATTTATGTTCAAAGTAAATAATAGAGGTCTTATTATTGCTTCTTGTGGGACACCTTTTTCAAACATCTGGGGACTTGCTTTGAAAACACGACATTATGGTGGAACCTTTAATTTGTCACACAGCCTTTATTTGCAGTCATTTATATAAAATGGTGGGGGATGGCCTCCAATTGACAGGCAACAAAGCCATTTATAGAACAAACTTTGCACCATTCAAAGCCCAAATGAAGTAGCATTTTGATATCAGCTTGCTTCGATAATTGGATCAATGGGATAGCGCAGCATTTATACTTACTGGAGCTGGATTATAATGCAGCTATCATGAAGGATTAAATATTAAGTTTTCTAATTTAAGAGAGTTAAGGCATTCTGAAACAAATTGAAAGGTCATTAATTCCACTGTGATTTACTAAACCAGACTTCTACAATTAGGCATCCAACAGCTTAAAGGTAGCAGTCTATAAACCGTAGGGTCATGTGATGTCAGGTGCTGCAATCACACCAACAAATCTGATCAAAAAAGACCAGTGAGTAGTTGTACTTCGTGACATTAACTTGTGCAGATTTTTCTGGGAAAGAGCTTGGCCTACATTTACAGGCTCTCTGTATTGTTGATGAGAATAATGTCCAATCTACAGTGGATTACAGAGTGAGGACTTGCTGAACTGTGGAACAGTGGCGGTTCATCATCAGTAATTTCTGGAAGATATATATTTTTTTCTCTTCTCTGTCTCCTCTCTCACACTTGCTTTGAAGTGATTTAATTCCGCCTTGAATGCAGTCCAGGAAATTACAAAGCCACTGTAATGAAGTGTGGCTGATTGGACAAGTGCCCTTGTGTGAACATTCATTTTTCGACTATCCAGGAATTTTGAAATGAGTACTGCACAGGTTGGATTGTGCAAGTGGATTTTTATAGCCTTAACCCCAACAATTTGAAGCTTTCTCGCACAAATTCTGTAAAGTTAATAAGCTTCTGAAAAGGATGTTGCCTAAATAACCAAGCTGAAGCTAATGTTTTAGTCATTTCAAGCAGCTCTAGCTTGCAGTTGTACCACGAATAGACTGTTCCATGTAGACAATAGCTACTGCTGTCTTAAAAAGTCTTCCCCTGTAGTGGTCAATATTTAAGACGGAGGGAAACTAAAAATATTGAAGAGGAACCAATCAATGTTGAAATTGTTTTCAAATGAATAATACTCAATTTATTATTATTAAGGATGCACTCATTGTAAAATTCTGGGATGGCTTCTGCTGTTTTTGTTATTTTCCAAATGGATGCTGGCATTTGTTGTGTCAAAATTCTTGCTTGGTGTACCTCCTCTTGCAATGGCACCGGAACAAACTGCTACAAACTGCATGTTGCTGATCTTTCTCTGAGACAGTGTAATGCTCCCACGCAGCCAACATTTTCTTTTAGTGCCATTTTTTTCCAATGACACCTTTATTTTTAAATTACATTTTATATCACAATGCCGCTTACTATTTGAATATAGTGAAGTTTTTTTTCATGACTGTGGTGTTGGTGACCAGTGCCTGCCTCACTTTTCAGCCAATCACGTGCCCTAAGCCTCACAGCAGGCTCAACAACTGCTAAACTGCTGAAGATGAGCAGGGATTTATATTGTATATCCCTTGGATAAACAATTTAATATATTATAACATAATATAATATAATGTAATATACACAATATATCCAATATAATATTTAATATCATTAAATAAAAATTAACACCAACAAACTGTTATTCTGAAAGTCCAACAAATTATACAACATTTCAGAAAAATGAATTTATATATTTTGGACTGTATGTATTCTGCAGTATCTATGTCAAAATGTTGTATTTAGACTGACCCATGGGCAGCATGAGGGGCTTTGGTGCGGCGTCTCGTCAAGTTAAGGAGGGCTGTAGTCCTGTCTGAGTATTAGAAGAGGAGATGGGTGGGAGAGAGGTGGAGTGCTCAGGATTATGTGCTTAAAAGATTCTCTGCTCCACCTCCCCCTGAGTGCCAGGATATCAATACTGCAGGGCACTGTGCTCATGCGCACACACATAGGCACACATACACAAGCTGTTTACCAACACAGGGATTAGTTATGCCTCACCATTGCTTTAGCGGACCAGACGCAGTGCAATATACCGAGCTCCCACAGAGGTCATAAAATCTGCAAGGGTATGAAACATAATTGTCTTTTAAAGTATGAGCACACAAAAAAGTTCTTTAGGGAAAAGGTACTACAGAATTTGAGCAATAGTCTCAAAACGCTGGAACAAAGTCCACATTAATTGGACCAGAGACACGAGAGTAAGTAAGGCTTTAAACATGTAGGACAATTAGTCAAAAACTATTAGGTAAGGTGTGAGGTAGGGAATGCAAAAAAGACATTGAACATATAGTTTAAAGCTGAAGAAATTTGACTTTCAGGAATTGTTACAGGGAATTTTCATTAGTTTCTGTAGGTCTGTGGACTGAATGATTATTCGATCAATCCAGAAAACGATTGGGCAATGCTTAGTTTCTACCATAGAGAGTTTGCAAATATACGTAAATAAACACAAACTGGTTGCAGGTTGTGCTTCTGCTCCACTAAAGCACACATAAGGTCTAACACTGAACTACAGTGACACCTCAGAAATCCATTATCCCAAATTGATATTTCACAAGAACTATACATCTAGATGATCATTTAGTCAATTTTACAATGTATTTCATTAAGTTTAGGCTAATTTGACTATATTCAGGTAATCTAAACAAAAACTGAGACATTTGAGAAGTTTGAAGGAGAAAAAGGAGGAGTATTTCGTAGAACATGTTTAATTCCCTCAGCTGTTACCTGGTATTGGTACTGAAACTCAGGTGTCTGTCATATTGGCACCAGTTTTATAAAAACACCATGTGGTTGTACTGGCAGTTCTGACAGACTGTACTTAAGCACAGCAGTTCTTTGAGCTAAATGGAGGTGTAATGTTTACCATCCTCACCATCTTAGTTAAATGTGTTAGCAAGCTATCATTTGCTATTCCCAAAACTCAAGTGTTGCACAAATACATATTTTGATCTGATGCTGACACTAAATGGAAAAAAAAAAAAATCATCGAATCACTAAGTTATTATTACTCATTCTGAGGGAAACATGGTGTCTGAACCAAAGGTCACCAGAGTCCATTCAATACTTGTCTGGACCAAAGTGGACTGGCTGACTGAAAAACCAACTTTTGAGGCCAAAAAAAATCAAAGGAGGTACAGACCATAAAGATGAGCAGGGATCTGTTACAACTAAGATGTGGATTGGATTGGAGCTTTGGAGAGAGGCCAGCTGTGCCGATTCCTCAGACAACCAAATGCACATGCAGAAACGCATTGACTGCCGGCCAGTGCGGGACTGATCATAGCAATGTTCAGTCCATTTCATTTCAGCTTCTAAACACCGTACACTGCAATCACTCTATGTTAAAAAGTGACTTTCATGCATGGATCCAGCTTGCATAAGTCAGGGTTTGATGCCAAAAGTACTGTAAGTTCACAAAATGAAAAGTCTGACAGATACACTGCAAAATGATGCATATGTCCTTGCATCTGTGCGGGGTCAATAAAATGTGTCATTGGATGATAAACTGCAGCATCAGTAGTAAACACACACTGTAGCTGCAGGATCTGGCATCTCCCTCCCCATGAGTGATTGATCACAATGAATGAATGATCGAATGAGCTCGTGCAATTGATGTGAATACCTTACCTCTGCTTTCACTCAAAAGCCAGCTGGTATTTAGGTGGAAAACAAACGGCTTTATTTTTCGGCAGTAATTGTGCTCAACAAACATCTCCTCTGGCTAAAATAAGTTTTTACTGACTTTACACTTCAAAGTGGAGAGACAGGCAGAGTGGAGTTAGAACAGGCAGGGCTCCAGGCTAAGGCTCCAGCACAGTCTTCATGGCTGATCAGACACTCTCCGCCAGTGTGTGTGTGTGTGTGTGCTGGTGGTGGTTATATCGCTGTGCTCATGTAGGAAACTGTCCGCATATGCACACAGCATTTTGCCCGTTCTCACTTCTGCGAGTGGTCACTTAAAGTTGGGGTTAAGATTTGGGTCAGTGAAAGTAATTTTAGTGTCAAGACTCAGGTTTAAGGTTGTGATTAGAATTAGGCATAAGCACTATGTGGTAGAGTTGAAATATTCTCCATGTGTTTAAGGTTACAGAAATGAGTAAGCATCGGTGTCTGGAACTGTAATAACTATAATATTTGGTGATGACATTTCAAATACTTAAACAATTATGGTGTGCTGGTAGCTCCCTGACATTTCCTTATTTTAGTGTGCGGTAAAATAATACTTTATCTTAAGAGTCATTTAGTTTTTCTTATCTATTAAAAACAAAATGCCCATTCATATTCATACTAACAGATCACTGGGAGGAGGTGGTGGGGATAAATCTACTTTTTAATCCCAAAGGTTAAGAGAAAAAAAATCTGAGCTCTGTCAGTAAATACCTCTGGATCAGAGCAGAATCCGGTGTCTCCAGGTGTTTATTCCTCCAGAAGCTCTGGCTCTGCCCCTTGTTCTCTCCTCCAGAACTTAGCGCCTCTCAGCTACTGTTTGTCGGTGAGCAGCAACTCTCTCTTTGCACCTCCGCTCCCATCACTGTACAAAGAGCTGCCATACAAGTGAATTTTCAACTTTCTGACTTCACTCTATTTACATCGCCTGACACAAATTTGCATCTGCTTATTGCTGATGGACAGCAGATTCTCCTTCTCTCCTCTCCCTGATGGTTACATTATCCAAGATACAGGTGAAACATGACACCTCATAAAAAAATATATTTCTGATGAATGATGAAAGTTGTTTGTTTCCCTCGTTCCCTTTCTGTTTCCATGTTAACTGGATCAAGCCAAAAAAAAACCAAATCAGTCGTCTAGATTTGTGTTGCTATTAAGCTGTGACGCTGTAGCTACAATTGAGCCACATCAGCTGCAACTGTCAGTTAACAGATTTCCTGAAAGATTTCCTTCAGCTGGTCGAGCCTGCTCAAAGCCTCCTCCTCCTTCTTTCTGCTTACCAAAAAGAAATAAGAGCATCGACAGATCACTCAAGTGAGGAGCGAGGCACGATCAAAAAGGGTAATTGGTATGTAGCCATGGATATCATCCAAACAATCATGTTTTGGTGACTCCTGATGTTTCCTCTGTTGCCATGAACAGACCAGTACAAGACATCTTACAATTTAGCCGCACATGAGCACAGAAATACTGGAACATTTCAATCCTGGTACTCAGGTTAAAATATCATCTTTTGATTTTAATGACTTTTTCTCTGATGCTAAGCTGAGGAGAAAATTGATAACATAGCTTATGCATCTGTATTAATGTATTTGTTCAACACAGATATTATGGGTTAATGAACATTGCAAAAACAGGACCTTATTGTCCTTTTTTCATTCATTTTATTCTATGTTAACAGATGTATTCCAGGAAATTACTTGAATCATCTTCTCAAAAACCATCACCACCTTGCTTGATTTTAAGCTTGTACATTGAAGTCAATTTTTTTTTTTTTTTTTTTTTTACAATTTTATCAAGTGCTTTTAAGAATTTCTTCTCCTCATATTTGTTATAAAACTCCCTGTTTTGCTGTGTCTTCCATGGATATTAACTCGGCAACAGTGAGGATAAACGTTATGGTAATAGGAAGAATGGAGTGTGCAGTAAGCTAAAAATATCAATTTTCCCTTTTTTTCTTGAATTGATTGTTCCCAAACGACAAGCTTGTTGCAGATGCAACTCTAATATGCCCTCATACCATTTATGTACAATGCCCCAGATGTCTTATTATATTTAGGGCAGTTCATAAGTCAATGATTTGTTTCCAAGCTGCGAGTCGGTCTGCAGCCAGAGTATGTATATATATCCCTCTTGGGCATCCCTGCTCCATTAACCAAATAGAGAGGCAACGCTAGGTGTCTTCCTGAGGATAAAGTGAAATCAGGTGGTATTCAAAGCAGATTATCTTCCCCTGAGCAGTGGTTCACCTCACTTACCTGAAGCGCTCAGATGTCTGATTCTGTAGTGGGAGCAGAGATCTACTGTACTGGAGATTAGGAAATTCTTCATCGTTAATGCACCAGGGAGCTTTAAGGGGAGGTAAGGCAGGGATCTTCCTGCTCACCACTGCTTTTTCTTCACAGACTATTTCGTCATGTCTGAGAGCGTCTGTACTCTGTGCAGCACAATATACTGGTGCAGGTATAGAGCTGCAGAGGCTTTGGGTTCATTCAGAGAGATTCACTCCTGGTGTTTCCATTCATCCCTGTAATACACTATGAAATGAAATACACAGGATCCTAGAGTGCAGAATTTAGTTCAGCTTGCTTCCTCGAAAAGTATCTTCATTTTTTTGTTGGAAAACAGCCAAAGTAAAAATATGGCCGCGATGAACAGGTTACCACGGAATGACAAAGAATGAAGTGAGCTCTTTGATTAACAAACACAGTAATATTGGTGTTCAAGTTTTGTTCATTGTCATTCCATCTATATCTGTAAGCACATATACAGTGGAATGAAATAGCATTTCTCTAAAACCAGTGTGAGTGCATTAGAATGAAAATAATTAAGGTAATAAGATAATGATAATTTAAAAAAGACACTGAGCAGCAGTGCAAAAGAGACAAGTGCAATAAAGTGTCTGTGTGCTCAAGTGTCCATATGAGCTAAAAAATGGGCAAATAATTTATGTTTCTGTACAGGTTGCACAGAGTTCAGCAGTCCTATGGCCTGTGGCGTTTTTTGATTTTATGCAGCAATATCTCCTGCCCGACAGCAGATTAGTGACACATAACATTTTGAATTGATTATTTCTCACATGTCTCTGTCCAAATATGCATTCAAATCATTGGACAAACATTAGTGGTTCTAAATGAAATTAGTTGAATTTAATAAAATGTCTACATAGTTTCACATATAGCAGGACTTACTATTGCACAACTGGCCAACTGGTGCTCTCCATTGTGTCCATAAATGGTGTCCCATTTCTTGTGCAACCTACTTTAAAGTTTCAAGAACAGGTATGTGTGTGGGAATTCACAGTGATGGTACGCTGAATCCCCTGTAGACTGTTTCCATTTCCAGAGCATGTAAGGGTTCAGCTCACTTTGGGGCCCAGCATGAATGGGTCAATGAGAGACCCATTAGTACCATTTAATATCTAATCAATAGGTTAAAAAACAAATCTGCTGGCTACAGCCACAGCAACCTTTGTACAGTAGCTTGATTCAAATTGGAATGAACAAATTAAGTCGTTTACAGATTGGAGGGTACAAACGACTGGTTTCTGCTCTTAAATGTATTCAAAAACAAAGTCCTGATTCCTGCTCAGCCCTGCACCTTTGATAGAGTCAGCAACACATAATTAAAGTCAATACATTCTGATGTGGTGGCACGAGGGGTGACTGTGATTCAGTGCTTCACACAAGAAACACTGCCAGCTGATACATGGTAATAGAAGCACTTTGAAATGTAGGTCTTCATATTTATAATTAATATATTAATAATTGATATTGTCCGCAGAGGAGATCAGGGACCGGCTCAGTGTCTCTGTCAGTGTTGTCTCCCATAATGCATTCTGATTCACCACTTTTGCATGCTGGGCTGATTGCAAGGTGTGTCCTCTCAGACCTGGTCCACAGTTTGACAAGCTGTCAATGTCAGTGGAGTGGAAGCATGTCTCTGATGGCTGTACCTGTCTGTCAGTGTGTGTGTGTGTGTGTGTGCGTGTGTGTGTGAGCGAGAGAGCAAGTCTGAGAAAAGCTAACTTTGAAATGTTGTTTCTTGTGGTTTTTGTCAGTGCCACCCTTGAATACTGTTTGGTAGTGCTATTATCTGTTATCTGTTTAAGTGTTTGAGATGTTAGCAACATTTTTTGTTGTTGTAATTTTGCACTTATGTTTTTTTGCAATTACCCAGTGCCAGTCAGAATAGCAGGGTTTTTGAAAGTATAAAGCATAAATTATTGTCTAACATAATAATAACATAATTTGGAGAGGAGGGTTGTTTTTCTCATAGTAATTTACAGTTTGTTGCAACATACTGTATTTGATTGACAAGTTAGCCAATAGCCTGATTTTAAATGAATTCATCTGCAGACAGCTCCTTGTCTGTTTTGTGGTTGAACTCATTGAGTCTTGAATGATGTGGAAAAAGTATTAAATGTTGTAAAAACATCCAATTTACAAGGTCTTTTTCTGCATATGAAATTTTAATTGGGATTTTCTAAAATTCTTTGCTGCCTTGACCAACATGACCATGTAAATAAACCTGTTTCAAGACTGTGAATGAGAGTATGCGTGTCCAGTCTGAAAGTTGAAACAGGACACCTGCTGCATGAGGATGAAACCAGTTATGAAGAGTCAAGTGTTATGCATCTAGTTTCCCTGGTTACTTTTTACGGAATGCATTATTTCTATTTTCTTTCGTGATGTAGAACCTAGTTACACCCTAGCTGTTTTCATTTAGAAATTAAACCATGCCAACTAATTTATTTAAGATAAGATCCAATTCGTATTATATTTGTTGACTGATTTTTTTTTTTAATATCTCACTGCATGCTCAGATCGTTCTTGACTTCTTCAGATGTTTTTAACTGTTTTGCACATAAACAATTTAAACTCTGTTGTATGTATTCTTTCAATTATATGATGATAAAAGAACTGCAAGTGTCTATTGAAGATATTTTGTGAGCCTGCTATGAATTAGCATCAGGGAAGCCAACTTGTGTGTGACCAAAATGTTTTAATTTACTGGGCTATTAACGAAGACTACACATGTGAATGAGTGCAGCTGCAGATCTGTTGTGCAGCTAAATGTGGCCTGACGCAGGGCTGTGCTGACATGCATTCTTGCGTGTGTGCAAAGTATTAGAGCACAAAATAAAGCGTTTTCAGCTGCTGAACTTTGAACTTTGGTTTGAACAAATACTGCAAATTGTCAGCTGTATCTGAGGAAAAATGACTTAAATAGTTTAATGTAAACAGATCTAAAAAAATTAAAAATCACTTCTGGTAAAATTTTTAAAGTTTTTTTTAACTGCCTATTTATTAAGTACTATGGGCTCCTTCAATCATTGCACTGAACTGGTGCTGCAGAAACAGACTCTCACATTGCTTCTCTTATCAGCTTCTGTGGAAAATTTGGTCAAATGTCAAAAATTGCACAGTTTTGCTAAGTTGACAACAGTCAGAAAAGTTTGTGAGGACTGAGGGCACTTCAGATTAACTTAATGATCCCGCAATTGGTTATGAATATCTTTATTGACACTCTGTGCAAATGAGGCCCTCACATCTAAGAACCATGTGAGCCTTTTGTTGAGTCAAGCATCTTTCAAGGAGGTGGCGGTGAAAAGAGAGAGTTGACAAGCAAAAAAAAAAAATCAATCTAGGCATTTCCACATCACAGACGCTCTTGAGACAGCAACTTAACACACTGAGTGTCTGATGAAGATTCTGATGAGGGCCCAGATGGCCCAGCAGAATGCTTCTCATCACTGATGCCCTCGCTGCTAAAGCATTCTGTCCTGCTCCTTATTACCTTGTGATAAAATGCCATCTTTGTTCTTGCATTGTTGTCAGAACATCTCACTTCTGCAAACTCTGCACTCTTTCTCATTTGCTGCATTAACAAAGTTTTCTTTTTTTTCCCACCTACATACGGCTCCTGGGGAAATTCATCAAAAACAACAAACTGCTTAACTTGCAGTATTTCAGTTTTGACTTTGACATCACAGATGTTTTATAGGGAAATTTACCAAGAAATCAGAAAACATAAAATCTGTTGAAGTTAAGCAGCATGATTAGCTGGTAGCTGATCTGACCCACTTTTTATTGTAAGGCGGGAGATTAGATTAAAACTCATAGTTTCTCAGAAGATGGCCACCACTGATCCAAGACCAGATCTTGTGTTGTATGCAGACACATGTGTTGTGTATCTTCTATGGAAGGAGACAATAGCAATGACATGTGAGAGCAGCAGTTAGATTTACAGAGCTGACAGCAGAAGCAGGGGATTGAATCCCAAGCTCCACCCAGTGGAAGTTCTCCATAGGTTTTTCGTAGGCAGGTCCGTTTTGTCCCTGTTAATTGAGTTGGGTATAAGAGGGTGGAGCCTAAAGCAGGCAGTGAAAAACATGCTCCAGTGGATGGCCGAGGGTCAGAAGAAAGGCTTATGACTCGTTGACCGGCCACTGGCCAAATGGATGGACTAAATCTGAGAGCACGATGACACACATGAAAATACAGGATCAGGATGTTTTTATTGTCATTTCTGTTGGGTTGCAACTACCATTTATTCTCATTATTGATTAACCTGCTGATGCTGTCATGATGAATTGATTGGTCGTTTAGTTTGTAAAATGCCAAAATAGCATAATTTCAGCAGTCCAAAACCCAAAGGCATGAATATGAAAGGGAACAAAATGAGTTGATTCAGGTCCCAGTGGATGTAAAAGCAATAATAAAACTGAGAAAAGAAGACAAACAATAAAACACCTCTATAATGATAATAGTAAATAAATATATGAATTTAAGTAGAAAGTGAGAAAGGTGTGAATACGTACAAGTGTTTTTACTGCATATATTACTGTTATTTTGATCACTAAAGCTTGAATTATGAAGAAAAAACCCAGGCAGCATGTTTTCCAGACACTCTGTCCTAATTTGTATGTGTGCCATTTGTGGTTGGACAGCTGAGCAGGCCATGTCATCCAGATAAAGCTTCCTATCAAGCCAGTTGGGCCAGACACTGTAGTTTATCCAGAGCAGATACAAGGTGCACTCACATATGAAGCTCATATTGTACTAATTAAAAGTTAATTACTGAGGTCCAGGTTAAGGGTGTGTATTATTATTGATATTAGTATTAAATATATATTATCACAATCACCATTAAAACAGGCTTTATGTTAGAGCATTTGTATTGGACTGCATTAGATTGTACAAGTGTGTCTTCAAAAATGTCCCCTCAGTCTAGATATAAGGGCAGCGTCAAGCTGCAGAGTAGCTTCTCTTTGCATGGGTGAGAGCAGGATTCACTGACTGTTTATAGGTGCATTAGGCCAGAGTATGGTGTGGAAAGGTTTTCTGATGCAACGTGTAACCAATGGTGTCGCCTCTCACAGGGCCTAGTAAATTTATGACAGTACAGTGATACCTGCTTACATAGGAATCTCCCTCTGCTGAAGATCTAACTATAGTGAATTCATATCGATGTATGTTTTCAGAACCAGGAGCTAGGGTTGGTATCGAACTTCAGTACTTTTAGGGCACCCACCGAATTGCTTCGATGGAGAGTATTGAAAAATTCCTTGTCCCTTGGTACCAAATTTCGATCTCGAAGGAGTAAATCTCAAGTGTCAGTGCCCTGAAATACACCTGAAGTTGGCATGGTGGATGGTTGTCAGACCCAGGCTAGCTGCTCTTTAGCATGGAGAGAGTAAGAGGTCTCACTCTGCCACGAATTATTTCTCTGTACTACAAGTGTCACCCACACGGTCATTCCCTTTTTCTTTGTATAAGGCAGACTAGACACTACAGTGCTGCCACACTGTTTGTAATTAATGTTCTATTTGACATTTATTTTTATATAGTCCTATACTTTACAGATATTCCATTAGTTTCCTTATTTTAGTGCTGTTGTCCAGGGTGAGTGAAACAGCTTCTCCGAGTGCTCCTAGGTCTTTGAACAGCTTCCTCTTTTGAAGTGATTTTTATATAATTGGCATTGAAAAAAAAGCAATGTTCAGAAACCACAATTGAAGTCTATGTATCTGTACTGGTATAAAAAAAATCTTTGAACAATACCCAGCCTTACCAGGAACAGTTGTTGGTTTCAGGATGAATCTCTTCAAAAGCTCTCAAGGTTTGTTAGAAAGAGGAAAAACATGTTAAATATCACAGGCTATTGGGGCCATGCAGTAAGTGTCTTTGTATTCTGCTGAGGAAGGCCAGTCATTGTTTTTGTGTCTGCAGCCACTCCTCTGTTTTCTCCATGTTTCATTATCTAAATATTTTGTGAGCAAGGGCCTTATATTAGTTGGTATAATCAGGGATCCACCAGAGGGTTAGCTCTCACCTCTTGTTCTCCTTGTTCTACTGCTGTTTAAATATGTATGAGGCATCTGTCTATGTTGGGAATCATTTTTTCTCCCTCTGCTTCACCAAGGTGCAGTTTGCAGTTCTTCACATTGGAGCCATTTATCAGTTGGAAGGTGTAATTCAAGCAGGCGAGCTCCAAGCGTGCATCTGAGAATTATTTATCGTCAGCGGGACTGTAGTTGGTGGCCAATGAAGTCAAGCATGTCGGCATTTCCGTCTGAGCGATACCTGCTCTCAGCGGCAAGGTCAAGTGCTAGCTTCGTGCAAAGTGTCTGTTTTTCAAAGGGATGTGTTTGTGTGACATTTCCATTGTTTTTTCCCTATGGTTGTATCACAGTGATAATGATAAGGGTTTGTATGAAAACCTTATCAATTCATGAGGCTATAAGGAAATATAGTGAAATGAAATGAAAAGTGAGACTAAATACATACGTATGTACTGGTTTCTAGTTCAACTAGATGTGAAGAATTGAGGAGTCGAGGAGAGTGTTTATTTGACATGTGGGATGTGTATTTTTGGATTTAACCTGTAAATCTCTAAAATCTTTATACTAGTCAAATTCATGTCATCTGTTTTTACCTTCACATTGGTTGGTATTTAAAGATGCACAGATTCATTGTCTAGTGACTTGAATTAGATGTTTTTTAGCTGTGGAAGAAATGTACAAATTGTGAAAAAAAAATTCAAATAAATACTAACTGTGGAAGGTACTAAAGGTACACGAAGAGTACAGGAGTTCAGGAGCCCTTGAGAACATTGCAAAAACATTTTAACAGTAATCACTCCTTCATCGTATACTGACTATTTAGAGATGGGGGTTTTTTGCACTTCAAATTCAAGTGATGAGGGACAAACTCTAGAGCCTGCTTTCTGTGTAAAAAAACATCCTTATGTTTATCTGAGGCTAGTATGAGTCAGAAACATCAGTCCAGTATCTTGTATCTTGCATCAAGTCTTTTTAGTACAGATTTTTTTTCTTTGCGTTATTCTTCCATATTTTGCGTTATTCTTCCATTCTTCTATTCAGCAAACACTGCCTGTGCAAACAAACAGACTTTAACTTTGGAAGATTAACTGTTGAAGCCTAATATTAACCTCAGATGAACCTTGCAATACATTTTTGCACAGAAAGGGGACTGTGGATTTTGCTCCCTGTCACTTATGTTAAAAGCATGTGAGCATCTGTTAACAGCCAGTATGAACAGGAGGAATGAGTACAGCAAGCAACTGGCATGTATGTTTTCTAGTATGGATAGACGTCAAAAAATTAAACATTGCCAACCTGACATTTCACCTAAGGATGCAACACTGTCTGATGGCTGGTAGCTGTGTTTAACCAGGTACAGAAGAGGGCAGAGTCTGCACACTCAGATACAAATCTATTCAAATCAGTGGAGAAAGTCATTATAGAAACAAGTGTACAAAAGAATTATTCACCATAAGAAGTACTGTTGTACATACGTGATGATTATTAGGTGACTTCAGACACACTGATGTTTGGTGTGGCTGCTCAGTGTGGCCTGGGCCTCAGTTTACATTCCAAACACAAGAGTGGATGTGTCTTATCTGAAGGTAATGTCTCTTAAATGGCCATTGAAAATGATAACGGCTGCAGTAGACATAGCATTTCTGCTGTATTTTACTATGTTTAATAGGCCTTTTACGATAGGTCGGAAAATAGATTTTGAACTGGGAGTTAGAACGGAGTCCTTTCTACTTTAAGAAGTGAGTGGGGAAATAAGTAAGCATTGTACTGCCCCGGAGCTCATAATGGGCGAAATGTGTCTGCAGGGGTTTGGTGTGGTTATTGGTCAGTCGCAGTAAATCAGGGATAATTTTACAGGGAGCTGAGCTGCAGCTGAGAGGTCTGGCTTTTAGAAGTCGCTGTATAGAGAGGCATACAGATGCTGCAAGGGTAACATTTTGACTTACTGCTGAAGAGACCTGTGCTTCTGAGAAAAAAATGTAATCTAATAATCTGAGAATTTGAGTTAAAATTATTTTGTCTAATTATTATTTGTCTGTCTGTCTTTATCTCTACCTATCTCTGTCTGTTTATCTCTATCTGTATATATATCTGTGTTTTTCTGTTGAAGGCTGTAGTTTGCAAGTTTTTTACTATTCAATCTTTAACAGTGTTTTCTATTATCTGACATGATACCTGATGGAAATCTCATCCTTGGCTTGAGTATTCATTATTGAGCTCCCAGTGAAATGGATGGCATGGCCACTTCTAACTACAGTAACATTCCACTGGGGCCAAAACGCGCATGTCTGAAAACCAGCCATTGAAATGAAGAAACGTCTCAAATCCTCTTCTAAATTTGTATCTCTCTGTTTTTTTCCATGTTTGTGTTTGCCAGAATGTATCGCCATATTGTCAGAACACTGTGACAAAAATCACTACTATGACACATTCATGGTTCATTATCTTGGAGTCACAATATTAACAGTTGTGACTCTGACTCGTCTTGTCTTCTCTCTTTCTCTCTTTCTTCAGTTTGGAAAGTTATATCAGGTAGCATGTTGAAATAGAGAGTGCATTATTTCTCTGGATGTCTCAAGAGAGCTTTTGTTAGTTGGAGCAGACATCGACTAAATGAGGAATTAACACACTGTTTTTTCCCATCACCATTATGTATTTCTCTGTTATTTGAAGTTATTTAGAGCCTCTGCGTGTGTGTACTGAAATGTAAGCTGACATCAAGTTCACAGCGTTTCCTGTCATCCCATTGTCTCCCGCCTTTCTTCAGCACATCTGCTTCAGAAATATGGAAATCATGAACAGTGTGCTGGAGTTTCTTTTTCTAAACTCGAGTCTGCAGTAAGGCTTTAAAGTTTAGAGGAAATCTGACATTTGACATCATCATCATTCTGAATTCTGTTGCTGTTTTTAAGATGCACTACATACTAGAGATTCAATAAGATATTAAGAATATTTGCCTATTGACAAATTTGAATATAAATGATTAATTCATCAGTTAAATTGAGCAAAAATATAGTATAGCTACAATGATAAACCTTCATTCATCAATTTCAAATTATACTATTCAGATTCAGTTTTACAACGCAATGATTCAAATTAAACAACACAAATTCGAATTATGTAATTCAAATTCTAATATAAATGATTCAAATTCAGCTTCTGGTGGCACATATTTCAGCCCAGAATACTGGTAGTGACTGAAGACTGGAGAAACCAAACAGCTCCTTAGTTAAACTTTAATATATGGTTTATTACCATGACAGAATAGATAAACATAATGTGAACATTTAACTATGCAACCATGGCTGGGTTTAGAACATGTTTTTCTATAAAAGACAAATAACCTAGAAGTAAACATTTAACTTTGCATAAAGGCACATAACGCATCTGTGTCTAATCAAAACAGTACAAGTTAATTTCCTTGGTGGGATGATAAATATTCAGTTGATGTCTTCATCATTTTGCAGACTATCTTAATCTGTGCTTTTTTGCTTTTGAAATATACAAAGCACTTCCATGTAATTGATGTTGTGTTTCCTTTTTTATTAACCGGGTGTGGCTGAAGAGGGGGCGGCAAGCTAACTGTGGACAGAACGGCCGAAGGCGTCACATTTGTGCAACCTGCTGTTTTGCCTGTTCAGCAGGTGTTTGAAATTGATCATTTTGGCTCCCTTTGGTTGCACTTATTGATAATGACCATTGTCGTTGTTAACTCCAGTAAAATACTACATCCTGAAGTCTGTTTCAGCCCCTCTGCTGTGGGCTCTGCTCTGAAGTTATGCTGTCGTCCACTCAGCTTTGCTCTCATGCAAACAGGCAGTGACACAGTGAGCAGAGGCAGAGAGGTGCAGACTGAATGACTGTTGTTGCTTTGTGATGGGCTGTTAGATCTATCTGTATGGAGTAAAAATGTCCAAAGCTTATCGTCGTTATCAACATAAATAGTAGCGCGTTCCCCCATCAGGATTGCTCTGTCACCCAGCCCTATTAGACATGTTGCCCAGGCCAGCTTTGCCTTTATTTAAGGACAGATACTGCAGCAAGTGTTGTCTGTGTTGAGTTTTGAAAAGTGTAACCACACAGCGATCGATTTCAGCCCGTTGTCCTGACTCACTGTGACTACAACAATCTGCAGGAGTGACATAGTCTTCCTCTTTTTTTCCTCCATCCTCTAGTGTTTTCAAGCTGATACCCCTCCAGGCAAGGTTATATTACCAAGAGGTGGCTGATTGATGCCCTATGGCCTAGGCCACAAACGTCCTGCGAATGTGAAGGGACAGGCTGGATGAACAACCAAATGTATGTGCTTCAGTTTCAGTTCAGACTTATACCATCATTTCAGCAACGACTCTAATTCAAATCAAGCCAAATCAGTTCAAATTACATGTCATCTTCAACTCAAATTCAGGACAATTCAAGTGAAGTCATACAATAAGCTTCAATTCAAATCTAGTTCCAGAGATATTCAGTCAAGTTACACATTAGCTTTAACTCAAAGTCATTTCAAGGTACATCAATTCAGTTTAGCCCTAAACATCAAATAATTACAGTGACAACATTCGGTTGATCAGCTAGTGATTTGACTGAGAACGTTCAATTTAGCATTTAGCAGCAATTTGTCCTTCTTTTGGCAATTTACCATCAAATAGTTAAACTAAATGTTCAGCCTATCCCGAGATGTTTCATACCTTTAGACATGAGGCTGTTGCAGGTGGCCTTCAGAGAAGAGAGCAGTACCCATGTTGGTCCAATTGTAGAGTGTACAATCTCTTTTCAACTAAGGCTTAACAAATCTTATGCTATGCACATCCAACATCTCTATAGAAAAAGAAAAAAGGCCTCAACAAAAATAACCCTCTTTGAACAAGAACACTCGAACAGGGAAAATGATGTGTTAAGAACTGAAGAACAAAAAGAGAAACCCAGAGCAGAAGAAGATGTAGACCTCCACTTCCGTCTGTGTCTCCTTTTAACACGAGACAGTGGTGTCAGTGAGGCAGGACGCTGCGGTCAAACGTGAGCTGCAGCTGCTGTCTGCAAGAAGTGCAAGCTGTAGTTGGAAACAGAGGTCTTAGAAGCAGATTCCTTCTGTCATCCAGGAACGGTTGGGATTTGGTTGTGGATACTTGAAGACGTTTCACCTCTCCTCCAAGGGACTTTGTCTGAACTAAAGAAGCAACTTGGATGAGAGGCAAAATGTCTTCAGGTATTTACAAGCAACTCCAGCTGTCCTAGATTCAACTCTCCTTGGATGACCATGACTCGGACAACAGAGAAACTTCACAGACATTCCTTTTGTTCTTCATTGTTTGATTATTGTTACTCCAAGTTATTCTCACACAGATGCACCTCGGGTAGACAAATCTGGCACTGAGTGATTTAATGTGAATCAGGCCTCGGTGCTACCAACGTAATTTAGCTTTACCCTACTTGGCGTTCATAGTTCTACTACTCATGATGCTCAAAATTACGTCTCCTAGTCCTCCAGAAAGCAAAAGTAATCTCACTACAATCAGCCACTAAAGTCATTCTGACTGGAGGCACTGCGACGTCACGTTTCATGCGATTCACATCCTCACACATGACTCACGTTTGGACTGCTGCATCAATTTTTGCGTGACTCACAACATTGTTAAGGGGTGTAATGGGGTCAGGGACAACTTGAGGTTTTTCCACTCATATGAAAAAAACTGCAAAATTGCATTGCTCAAAATTCACATTGCAAAACACATGCTCACTTGCAAAACAGCAATTCAGATTGCAGAGAAAGGATTGGAAGTGTTTAACCTTGAGGGATGATTTTATTGTATTTTACTAATACAGAAGCTTACTTATTGGTGGGAGGACTGCAGCAGGAGAATGTGAAATGCAAAACCTTTAACAGGACAGTCACTATTAATATGCAAGTCATCTAAAACTCTGTCAGAGCAGACTCAATCTGGTCCAAAAATCACTGACAATGATTTAACCCCTCGGAGTCTGAGAGTATTTTCAAGCACCCTGATGATTTTAGCATGCTGTAGTGTTATACTGTTGTCAAGTTGAACAAATATAAGCAGTATTTTTAAACTCAACATGACTTTTTGTTCTACTTAGCACAAGCTTCAATAAGACGTAGCACTGGGACAAAGGCTTCACATAGAGACAACCTATGATGGATTTCACAAAGCTTACAGTGTCTTCACTATTCAAATGACAGTGTTTATATGCTGGTACACAACATTTACTCATCCTGTTCATCTTCATCTGGGTCGAGTCGTAGCTCAGAATGACAGTGTTCCTCATCAGGGTCAATCTCTGGCTCTGAGGCCCTGTCATCATCGCTCCAAATGCCCTCCAAGACAAGCTTTCACACTTCCAGTGTTCATGCATTCCGTTTTGTCCTGATCACCATGTGTGTTCTCCAACATGGTGTACTCCTCCTGCATTACTGAAACTAATTGGAATAGAGTTGCAGGGGGGTTGGATTATTTTGCACTGTCTGCTGTGTATATGTCCCTCATTTAGATACTTTTCATATGATAATTTTTGAGGATTCTGTCAATGGTATTATAGTGTTTATATACCAACAGGGCATGGAGGATTTTCAAGGACTACATCTCTAAATCTGCATTATTCCACCTACAAAATACTGCAAGTCAGACGATATCTGACTCTGCGTGATGTAAAGAAAGTGAGTGACATGTTGCTGTTGTCTGGATTATTACAGTGCTCCTTTAACTGGATTACCTAAAAGATCTGTGAACAGACTTCAGAGTTTTAACAAAAACAATCAAGAGAGCACATTTCACTAAGTTTAGCAAATTACCATTGGCTTCCTTTCTCTTTTAGAAATGATTTGAAATTTCAGTAGTTTATCAGGCTCTGAGTGATTGACTTAGTCAAATGTCTCTACCTCTTTAGAGGAATAATCTGGTATACTCTTAGCCACTGCCTTAAGTCAGCAAACACAGCAGCATTAAATGTCAGGATCATATGATTTTGAGTTTGTATGTCTATATGTTAGAAACATACTGTATAAACTGTATAAATCTCTAAATATATTTGTGTAAATACTAATAAAAGATAACTATATTCGCTGTATCTCTAAATGAAGCCTATGCAACTGCAGTTCCTTGAATGGCCACTTGAGGCTGACTCCAAAAGCATGTCAATCCCCATTGATCTCCATAGTTCTAGAACAGTTCATCGAAACTCTGCTATTATCAGTATTATTGTTGTTGTTGTTGTGGTTTTCCTCTTAATGACTACTGTACTGGGGTGAATTTTTATATAACTCACTTGTGTAATTAAGGCCGTGGCCAGTTTGATTGACAGCTGTCTGCTGGCAGTCTGCTCCAAAGACTGAGCTCATTCAGTCACTGAACTTGATCTCTCTGCTGTGTCTGTGGTGTTTTTGCCTTAACCACTTAACCCAATGGTATTAGAGAGCAAACCTCATTTAACATGGCTGATTAATATCCACAAGTGTTTTTGTTGTTGTCGTCGTTTTTGTTTTTGTTGTTCCTGTTTTGTTATTTTAGGAAAATGCTGTGCTGGTAACTTGTGTATTTTGTAGTAATGCAGCCTCCTCCTCCTCTGTCTGAATGTATCTGAAGTGTACTGTAGCATAAAAGGGCGATGCTTATTTTGAAGTCCCGCATTCTGAAGTGCAGTTCGACAACAGCAGTTCTTGTGTTCCCTTAAATGACTCAGCGTCAGAGCCAATTTTAGAAACATTGCTCGGGTGACATTTGAGGCACTAAAAGACAAAGTGATGAAAGTATATTTCTCATCCAAACAACAATTATAATTTTGCTATTGATAAACTTTGGTGTCTGGATAAGTCTGAAGGAGTTTTGAATCACAATATTTTTACAGCAATACCATTAATTGCACATCAGTTTTCTACCACCTATCTGAATTTCAGCATTTTCTGCTGAGTGTGTGTATGTGTGTAAAAGCCCGATGGTGCATAACACTGATGAAGCAGCCAGAGAGATAATCAAATAATTATAAATGAGAAATGTTATGCTTTCTTTTGCTTCCCTTTGAAAATTGCATTGCTTCATTTTTTTCCATGACAAATGTAGATTAAATTCTATCCAAGGCTACAGGTTGTTTCATGTATATTTAGCTTTGATTATGCTGAGAACAGCATATGAGTTTTCAGTCCAATTTCCTGCACAGACACGAGGCTGTGTTCTGATTTGTATTCAAACTCTTATTATGTTGGAGCAAAAAAACAAAAAAGAGTATTTCTAAATAGCGTGCCCACGGTTGACATTTACACCTGACACAGAGAACACTGAGGACAGATGGATATCTCAGAAGTGTATTTGCCAACTGAAAATCTGGACTTGGCCAACAAGAAGAAATGAGAAGCTGCAAGTTAGAGCAGCTCTACAAACACAACGCCAGTATAATCCTCTCTGGGTTAATTTAGTATTTAATGGGGGCGACGAGTTGGGCGGTTTATTTAAGCACTTTTCTCAAAACAAAAAGCATCTAACAAAATGTATACACACTTCTGAGTAGCATAACCTGGCCTTACAAGAATGTCATGCCTGAGTGATTGTACCGTAAGAATGAAAAAAGGGAATGAAAGAAGCCTCAGTTGAACTAAAAAAAAAAAAAACTATGAAAATTCATTCTTCCTGCAAAATACACATTACTAGTACAACTATTACCATCAATAACAGCAGTACTCAATATTTTGTACAATAAAATTGATTCAGCCAGAAAATAATTTTACTGTAGCTCACATTTTTTAATAATAGTACATACTAGATAACATATATATATATACACTTTCAGGATATATTTATATTTTTTAGTTAAGTTGTAAGTATCTCATACAAAATAATTATAATTACTCTAATCATTGCATTGCATTGCATTGCATTGCATGTTATCTACATTGTTTGCTACTTTGTACTGGAAAATTTGACTTGCATTTCACATTGTGTGACTGTAAGGAAGTAATGTGTTTCTGTGTAAATGATGCATTTGTTTTGATGCTTTAAGTTTGTTATTAGTAGTATATAGTCAGCTAGGTTAGCCTGCTGTTAGTAAAGTGAGTATTCGACAAGTATACAGATCCAGAATGATCAGTGATTACGATTATATATGAGGTTTTGGATTTATATTATGGCCACATCCATGCATATGTTGCATTTCAGGGCTGTAGATGTTCAGGGTTGAACTCTTTGTAAATACTCTATTTACAGTGCATCATATTCAATCAGTTGTTTGTAGTCCCATTATCCTGTGGGGGAAGAAAAAATAAAATCATGACCTCAGAAAAACATACCCGTTTGTGTGTGTGTGGAAATGAATTTTAAAGCTAATCCAAAAGGGTTTTTAAACAGTTAATTTAGCTTTAGAAGAAGGAGAATTTTCTCAATCCATAAAGGAGATACAGTGCAGATACATGATTTTCACTGGACAGGAAGAGAATGAAATTGTAACTAAAGCTGTCAGACAAGTGTAATGAAGTAAAAAGTTCAATATTTGCCTCTGAGTTGGAGAATGTTTTCTGAAGAAAATGAGACAAAAACACAGAGCTTTCACCAGTGTTTTAATAAAAGGGGCATTATATGGGAGGACTGTGTGAAGAGCGGTCACATTTCTTGGTTTCTGTAACATAATAGAAAATAAAACAAACTATATGAAATATATGAAAACAATTGTCCAATTTAGAGTAAATCCTTCTCATGTTAGTACCTCTTTTCAATAGCCATGTTTTCCTCTAGCGATGGATTATGCTCCCAGTACCACTCTAACGTGTATTTGCTTTGTAGTGACTCCCAGTGTATGTTTTCCACCGCCATGACAGTTCCACCACGCCATCAGTCCAGGCAAAGAAATCTCTGGCCTTACTTTTTGATATTGTTTGTTCTTGCTCCTTTTCTGCAACTGAGCAACCAGCCCTCTATTCCTGGCCCAATGTACTGTATGTGAATGGTTATGTGACATGTGTTTAGTGCGTTGAATTTTTGAATTTCAAAGTATTTCAGTGAGTGCCCTATAAAGGGTTAAGCTTGTACAGTCACAACCAGCTAACAGCAATGACCTTGCCCTTCACTCATTATGGGGTCAGTCACGAGGACAGTGGTGCACAGGGAGGTCATGGTAACAGGGCACTTAATGTCTGAAGGGGGTGATTGTCATAAGGGTGCACTCTTGATTAAACCCTGACAATGATATAAGTGGGGACAGTAAATATGAGATTAACACCAGGCTTCCAAGCTGTACAAATGAACAATAATATAAGATATGATATGAGCTGAGCTTAGTTCATCATATAAACTGGGTTTAGGATTCAAGCTCATTTACCAAATCCCTTGCAGTCAGAATGCACATATCTGATGACTTAACATAAAAAAAAATCTGCAATGTACTTCAGGGTTTTGCCACACAGTGCCTTGTAAGTATCAAAACTTATTTTTAATAATTAATACCAGGGGTCAGCGTCATGAAGTTTCAATTGCAATAATGTGAGAGGCCTGTTTCCCTCATCAGATTGTCTTTGACCTTCCTTCACGAACACACCACGGTATTGCCAGCCTTATAAGTCTGAGCCTGATTATTGTCTAAGTCTGATGGCGCCTCGATTTCAAGAGATGAAAACAGAGAACAGGGATATGAAAGCGCATTAACATTTTAATTTCTTGGGAATCCATGACCGTAATACAGTGCAGCCTGGGGTGGCTAACAGTGTTCTCAGGCAGTGACAGCATGCAGATGACAGGCTCTGCTCAAAGGCCAATAACAGTGCAGGGTTGAGCTACTTTTTCTGGTGCACAAGTGTTGTAACCTTAACCACAGTGCAGATGATAAAAACAGAGTGGTGAGAAGGTCATCAAGGACCCAGCTGCATGTCCGGGTCTCCATTATCATACTTTATTAGAAGTGATACCTTCCGCTCTTTCAATTATATAGGGAAAAGATTAGGACTTTTTCATTAACCTCCTGTCTCTCTTACATAGAGAAGAAGCTTTGGAGCGGTCACACGAAATTACAAAAATTATCCCTGATAGCCGTCTTGCACAATTTTTACTGGGAGCTGCAAATCCCGTTTTCAGCTGCTGCTTATTATACTGCTAGATTGCCTCTGCCAATCATTATACCCCGGCCATTTCTTCAGTATTCATAAAACTGATCAGTCCTGATTTGAAGCCACTCTCTACTATATTGTTTTTAATATTGTGACCTGGACGTTTGTATCTTTGGTGCTTGATAATACACATCAAGGTGCCATACATGAAATGCACTCCCACCTACTACAGATCATTTTGTGAGCAGCTTCTTGTCCCTTAGTATTTTCCCTGTAACAAAGCGTTTATAGTGGACCGGAGGCCAAATTTAGTTAAGTGTAATTCAGAAAGTTGTCTAATCGGCTCAATCTCAGTTATCTTTGAAATAAACACTACAGCACTAAAAAAAATGATTCAGGGTTGCTAATGTGAATATACAGTACCTGGAAGTATGATTGAAGTATCACTTAAGGTCACCATAGCTAATATGTCTTTTGGTGGTGTTGATATTTTATCTGAGCAAATTGAATCTGGGCTCTTTTCACAACACATCTCCAACCTGGCATGTGGATTTCCACAGTAACAATACCCTTACAAAGGTGTCCACTATCATCGTATTTCATGGTAGTAATGATAGATCATTATCCTGCCATTATCACCAGTTCAGTGGATGACAACATTTTGATAAGGGTCCACCCGTACCCTGATGGTCTGTGGACGGTGGACTGCACATGAAAACTGCAGCGGGAGTAAAAACAGCTTTACAATGACATCAAATTATTTTATCACTGTTATCATAATTTGCAGAGCTCGGCGGTCAAACAAATTTGTTCGCAGCAGCATTCAACTGAATATCAACTCGGCCACAGTCATGAGTTGGAAAAAAAATGACTGAGGAAAAACTTGAAATAAATTTGAACACAGCACAAAAAAGTCCACATAGCCTCAGAAAACGAGGCTATCAAATTACCGTCGAGCATTATCGCCATTGACACAGAACGCTCAAGTCAGACAGAATTATCTGGAACGGAACAATTGCAGCATTTTAAAAATGTCAAGCTACAGGAAATGATAAATATAATGGGGAAACAAATTAGCTGCATTTTACTATAAATGATAAGAAAACTTTCCTGCTTATGACTGCAAAGAATTAGTCACGTTTAATGTAAAGTAGGACAAGTATAATTTGCCATCCTTACAATGTATATTTTTCATATTAACGTCCAGCTCTCAGTCAAGGTATTCTAGTACACTGTTAATTTGCTCTTAAATGATTTTCTTTGTAGTGTGGCGATTCCATTTAGATTTAATGTAACTAACAAAACTGTAGCTCGCCCCTTTGTAGTGAACTTGTGTAATCATAATCAGGGTCCAAAATTCACACCCATCAAATGTGGGCACATTTTCCGTTTGATGAGTAAATCTTGAACAACTGTCCATCACACTGGCAAGTAAATGTTTGTACTAAAACAGTTGTATTAAAAACTATGCTGAGAGTCTTGACTGGGTTTTTGTGTCTTTATAAGTGTACTGCTTCTGTCCTCTGCTGTCTGTGATGGAGTCTGACACACACACACACACACACACACACACACACACACACACACACACACCAATGGTGCATGGATCGGCTCTGACATCATCTGAATACGCATGTATGCATAAATCATCCACCCGTCACCCACCCAAACAAATTGCTTTCTCTGATTTAGAGACCTGCACCCGCATGGACATTTCACTCCACCTCTAGGCTATATTGCCTTTTAAATTATGTTGAGCAGCTTGAGCTTTCCAGCTGATTTCTTTATTGTGTGTTGTATTGATGTATGAATGTTTTCTTTAACGATTTGCTTTAATGATTAGAGAAACTGCCTCCACTAATTTCGAATGTTTCCTCATGCACATTAATGTCACAGCAGCAAATACGGTGGGACACTTAAGCAGCAAAAAGTAGAAGCTGCAGTTCTAACCTTCACAGGAGAGAGGAAACTCTCCAGAGGAAGCAGAGTTAAACTTTTAGTTTCTGAAATACATTTCTTTAGACAGCTCTGACAGAGCTCAGAATTCCTTCGGAGGATGGCTGCTTTACTTTAGACGTTTCCACAGGATGACCTGGACTCTGTGTGTCTGACCTTTTTAGACGTGTAGAAGAACAGAACATTAATTAGCATTAGATCCTTTTGCTGTGAAGGGGGGTATATAAATATAATCAGTGAATTTACACTGCTGCGCATCCACCCACAACCCATCAGAGTGTTCATTTTTATGACCAGGCTGCCCGATGCACGGGTAACTGTGATCCATGCATCACTAACACACACACACACACACACACATACACACTGCCATATGTGTTTTTGTGCACATCTAGACACAACTATTTATCCAATAGGACATCAGCTACATTTAAGTTTAAGTTAATTAAAATAACCTTCAAATTTACTTTTATGTTTGATTCTCAAGCACATTTAATGGCAAATTATTTGTTAGAATTTTTAGAGGTTAGACAAGGCTTCTTTGAGCTTCTATTATGGCTTAAATTTATTAACCATTGATCAATATTAAAGCAGTTTTGATCCAAATTTTGCGCCGGCCTTTCCTTTAAGTTTGTATTTAACGTAATACTGTCACAGTCTGTCACTTAATCCAGCCACTTTCCTGCTTCCGCAACAAATTCACTGCCATTCTCCACTTATACACTAGATGTCCTCAGACTTTCTTCTTCATTTTTTTCCTTGCCATATTGTGTAGTTTAGTTTCCAAGTGTTTTCTAGCCTTTGTTTTCTATTTACGTGTTTACCTGAGACCAGAACTCTGGAATTTGTATCTAAAACCTGAAACCAGTCAGTTTTGACCTTTTTGCCTGTTGACTGGATTTTGAATTCTTGCCTCCTCCTTTTGGATTTGTTTGCCATTGCTGGACTGCCACCTTCTGGTTTTGACCATTGCCTGCTTCAGTTTTCCATCCACTTTTTTTGTACCTTATCGGAAGAATTTGGGTCCTTTCCCTGTTGCCTACCTTGCAGCCATGACAAATACCTTATCTCAATGAAATGTACTGAAACTAATGTGTGTGTGGTACAAAAAGGCAATTTATTATTTTGGCCAGTAAAAAGCTAAGGCAGGGCTGGGCTGGGCTTTTTTTAAAATCATCACTCCTCTGGGCCTGTGAGTCAAAAAGGAAATTTTGGACACTGATCTTAAACTTAAATTCGGATATGACAGGATGCTGTGATGAATTTGTCTGTTTTTTTTCCCATAATAATTGTACACTGAGTCGGCTTGTCTACATTATTTCATAAAAGAGCAGGACAGAGTTACTGAAAGTCTCTGATTCTCTAACGATTACTGATTTAGAAATAGAAGCAGGGACAGCCTTCCTCCCTACTCAGCTCATCACCCATTGTTGTACTGGCTTTAGGGTGTTGTCTCCTGCCCCCTTTTTTAAAAACCCATTTACTTGTATTAGATTGAGGCAGGATCAGGAGGAAGCTTGTGATAAATTAAATAATTACTTTATTAAGGCCCAAGGGGGAAATTCATTTTCTCACTCCATTATACAGTTTACACAAACAAGCCCAACAGACATGCTATTGAGGGGAGAGATGTTAGTGATGAGAGGGCGCCCCTGAGCGGTTGAGGGATTGTGTGCCTTGCTTGAGGGCGCCTCTGCAGTGCCCAGGAGGTGAACTGGCACCTCTCCAGCTATCAGTCCACACTGTAATGTGCTTCATGCTGGACTTGTTGCCCAAGCTGAGCCCCTATGGACGGAGCTACTGCCACCCCAGTTTAGTGTTTATTGGGGCTGGGACGTTACCCTTTACCATTAGAAGGGGATTCAAAATGTCCTATATTTTTTTGGCTGTTTTCATACTGTATATTCTAATTTAAAGTATGATTTAAAATGCTCAAAAGGTTTTAAAAATGGTAGGGCAGAACATCTGTGTCTGCAGACACATCTCTGCTGTTTGCAGTACAAATTGTGCAGGTTTAAAAGGTGAATGTAATCCTTGTTGTTTTGTCATAGCCAGAGTGCAACAAATGCAATTAAACAATTATTTGGAACAGGAAGTGATAGAATCAGCATCTTGTAAACCTCTTCCTCACAGTCCTCACACCCATGCTATGTGCCTTTATACCTTCTGCTTTGATATTGCTGTTGTTTGATGTAACCCCTTGACTCCTATTTCTTTGCATTGTTGGGCCTTATCGTTTCTCCTGTAAAATGGGCCAGCATGTGCTGCCGTTTTAATTTCAAGCTTATTAAAAAAGAGGGATGAAACTGAGAAGTATTAAAGGGTAGAATTAGCATGTGGAGACAATCCTCTGTGAAATTACTGCAGACAAGGGAACTTGAAGTTACCTTCCAACGTGCACTTTGTCAAGCAGAGTCTCCGTGTTTACCTGTTTCTCCGGAGCCTTAATTAACCCATCACTCACTTCTGAACCCCGTGTAATCACTGCAAAATTAGACGAGCCATCAATTCATATGTGTAATTGTGAAAAATCATTTCATTTAAGCCAGCTGATTATTCTCAAGAGTTGCAGGGGCAATGTGAGCACTCAATCTACCATATAATATTTTTAAATAAAGCGATTTGTATAATTTTGAAATGGAGGGAAATCTATTCCTATTCTATAAGCTCACACTGCCAGCCGTGTCTGCTAATGCACATGGCTCTGTTTCGACAAGAGCTGTGCCTCAGTGTATGTATGTACTGTATGTATGTATGGATGGATGGAGAGACCTGGGCGTATGTTGTAAACAGTTTATTATTCTTGTGCACGCTTCATGTTGTGCATATGATATATTCAAAAGCTTCCCAACCTTTATTGCAAATGATATGACTGCCAATTAAAAGGGAAAAAAAACACTGACTGTGTTGCAAAGTAGAACCCTCAGTATGAGGTGTGATGCATATACATGCATATACCTCATCTTCTTATACATTGGGTAATGTGTAAGATAAGATAAGCTATACCTGTATTTGTCCCACAGTGGGGAAATTCACTTCACCACAAGATGACAGTGATAATTTGATGTAGTATGTTACCACCTCTGCATTATGTTCTCCATGTCTGATGCCATCCCAGTGCACTATGTGCAGATAATTAACTATAAAGAAACACAATGTTGCCACGTGTCTTTGAAGCAATTTTTCCATTAGAAGCCCCAAATGTCATTAGGAGTCTCAGATGACACCACACACTAACACTGCATATAATATTATTTGCTGCAGTTCCTCATTCTTGGAGGGGCTGTCTGACTTGGGATGCATCTGTCCAATCACTTGGATCAGTAATGGTGCCAGTCCTGACCTTTATTCAGGGAACTGGTATAAGCCAGATGTCACTCCATTAAATGTTTTTATATTATATATTAAAACAACAGCAGACCTTTACTGTCAAACTGAATTATTTTGACAGTGATGTTTGTGGTTAGCTAATAGTATGTAAAATTGGCTGGTTGTAGTTTTCCTAAATTTTTTTTTATTTTTACACTTTTAGACAAATGGTTGTTTTAAAACATTGCATGGCCAAAAAGTACATGTTCAACAAAGCTTATTAACAAAGTTTCAGCAGCTGGAGTTGAACCACATTGTAATTCAAGACTAGATAATAATTCAAGCTAGACTATAATTAAAGTTTGCAGAAGTCTAAATGCATGGTGAATTAAAGGTCCTAGTTAGAATTTTGAATTGATGCAATGCTACAGTCTCATGTTAGCTCACACTCTGAATAAATAATATCAGTTCAGTCACACAGAAGTTTTCTCTGGTATCCAAAAATGGGGTATCAGAATCAGGGCTGTGATCCCTAAATATAACAACAGGATCTTACATCTTAGATGCGAAATGCTTTTGTATTCAGCTCTGCCTGTCACAGCTGGTGCAAGCAGGGTAACAGGAAAACTAGAGATAGTCCCAAATACAGACACCAGAGGCAGAGCATAAGCAGCTCAATGATTTAATGCATAAAATCCAAAAAAGGCTTTCAAGATGGTGTAGCAGAACTTGCTACATGTACTTCAAATGTACTCTCCTTGGAGGCACCACCTCTGAAGAAGAAAATGATTAATCAAATTAATTGATTAATCAGATTTCATAATTGCCAAATCATTAGTGTGATCTCAAAAGGCATCTTTTTAATTAAAACTACCCTCGTCTGAACTCCAAAGGAATGAAAATGAAATGAAAATATGTATTGATCTAACATCTACTAATGCAGGATAAATGAAACGACTGATACCACAAGGTAATAGTCAAAATGGAACATATAAGTAATACTGACTGTAATATATCGGGCAATGGTGAAAGAGAGGATATGATTACTGCTATGAATTATGAATGTACTGATGAGGGATAGTAGGATATTTATAAAGAAATGTAAGACTCTTAGACGTTATGTGGACATCAACCTAGTGATGAGCAGTAAGGCAGGTAGTTTGGTCTACTTTGACCAGAGTTGGGTGTTAGCCTACTGCAGATGTTCCTGGGTCAGAACACAGCAGTAGAGTCTCGGGCAGTCCTAACAATGTCTCTCTCAGCTATTTGACAAAGGTGAGTCTGTCCGCAGACTTCTCTAGATGGATGAGCAGTTTAATGAAGTTTGTGTAGGTAGTCGGTGACATCACGTCTGAGTTCATCTTTTACAGGTTGATGGCAATATGAGTCAGTGCTTAACTGTTACTGAAAAACAAAGCTAAAGAAAAAAGCACTACTAAAGAATCAGTGGCACTTTACTCAGATCTAATGAAACTAATCCCATAGAAGTGTCACATTCAAAAAGTAAAATTTAATTTTGCATTTTGTTAATTGTGTATCCAAACAAATGCCTTACTGTTATGATCTTGCTTTGATATCGAGATTACAGCATATATTGATAACATCAATAGACACAGATGACAATCACTTGCGTGTTCACAATGTTGTTATTAAATCTCAAACCATGAGAAAACATCTTCTGTTTTATTTTAGGCTCAGTGCCAAACACAATGAGTCAGAACATTTCAATCTCTATGTATAAAAAGGTGTGAGGTACTTTTTTTTTATTATAAAATAATAACAGCAGTAACACAACCTTGAAGCATATTTCAATCACAGCACAGTGCACAGAAATAGGAAAGCTGTGATCTGTGACAATTAGACTTGTGCTGTTTATAATAGAGGAGTTTATTCATGTGTTAAAAAATCCTGAAGCTCATGATTCACAGTATAAGAAGCTCTACATAATATATAATTTTGCAGCATAGAATATCTCTGTCTTGTTCCCTTAATTTAGACAAGAGGATATCAACCCATGTGAGTTGTCAGCTGTGAGTTTGGACAATGAATAATATGTTGCTTTTCAGCTACATATGAGAAATGACTACTTCACTGAATATGATATTAATCTTTTGAAATGCTGTGGAGAATCCCTGGGGGACGCTGTGCAAAGCACTCTGTAGTTGTGTTCATGCTTTATGCCAGTGAAGATCATCAAATGAAAGCAGACAGCCTGCACTCATCACCTCGCTGTGACTGCTGTTCCACGTTCGTAGTGATGTTATGGAAACAGAATATCAAACTCCTCATGGTTATGGCCCTTGCACTGAACATGTAAGGTCCGTTTAAGATCTGTCTTTGCCAAACATTACATACGTGCAGTCTGTATAACTTTTCTATTGCAGACTTTGATTTTGACAACGCTCCTTGTTTTAGAAATAAGTTAAATTAGCACAGTAAAATTAGATGTGTTGGCTGTAATAGCCTGTACTGCTTAAGTCTAGAAACAGTGATTTTGTTTTTTTTTGTTTGTTGTTTACTGTTTCCTAAAGGTTTTACTTTTGCATAATTTGAAAGATTTAGATTTCTTTTTTTAGTTAAAGACAACACACCATTGAACTATTGTGCACATTCGAACATCTATTGTTTTACATGTCTGGAGTGAGACACACATTGGATCACTACTGCATCAGTTGACATGCTTTATTTAACGCTGGTAGCACATGCAGGATGTAATATGTAGCCACATCCCCGAAAACTTGGCTTCAAATCTTCATTTTTGTCAGTGACATTTAATATTCCCTCCAGAGATGTTTGAAGACATGCTGTATGAAAAAAACTCTCCTTGGAATAATTTATTATTATGCCTAACAAGTTTAGTTTTTTCCCCCCTCAAAAAAGTTAAATTACCTCCAGCTCTTTAAAGGACATGTCCTCCCTCTCCTTCAGTAAAAAAAATCCAGACTCTATGAATGTGATAAGATTTGTCATTTAGTGTATTTATTAGTGTATTTGCACAGGAGGCTTCAAGCGTCCACATTTGTGTAAGTTGCGTACTGGACCATGATTGGTGTTCAGACAAATAGCAGTGTCTCAAAATCCTTGATTAATGTAAAACATGCACAAACATCATGTTGTTTGTTTGAGTGAAGTGGGACTTAATAGCACTCATCTAAACAGGGCTGCACATAACTTGTGTTGTCAGATATCCAGATGAGTAGCAGGATGTTGTTCTTGATATTCATCCTAAACATAACATGGTCTTGATAAACACAGTCTCCCTCACTGTCCTCAGCCTCAGCTTCCTGCATGGTAGATGATGAAGATGCACCTCCCAGTCCCTGGCTGAGCCTCACTTCAGCTGTCAGGTATATGTGCTGAGAGAGACGAGAGATGAGTATGTGACAGATGAGATCTGTATTAGGTTTTTCTTTTGTTGAGATGTGAGAATCCCCTTTCCCATGCTACACTGCTCAAAGGCCACGTAGGCAGCATAAGAGACAATTAAACCGCCTTGTTGATGTTTGCATGACAATCTGGATTGCTTGTATTTACTGTTCCGACCAAGTGGATGCAGCCAAGCGTTTTCCTGCTTTTTAAAGCCCAGTTCCTGTCAAGTTGTAAGGTGGCCTCACATTTCTTGCCAACACCGTGGATGTCTTGCATTTCTTGAGGCCAAGTTAAAGTATAAAAACTGCCTGCACTCCTCTCATAGAGCGATAGGGAATCAGATGTGGTCTACCACATGGTTGAGCAGGCAGTTAACGGGTTAAAAAGGAGCCCCCAGAATTCAATAGACTGCAACTTTGCTCTAAATTCCCTGCTAATAGTTTGTGCAGTGTTCTGTATGCTTTCCTTTATGTTAATCATATACACCTTCAACATTATATGGCGAGCCAGGCAATTCAGAAACAAGAGTTTTCAACGTGTCAACAACATGCTAACAACATGTCAGTGGTTTAAAATCACATGACATTCACTCCTTCAGTGAAGCAACATCCTCAGTTGCTGCCTGCTACATAAAGGCCTGTTTTGATACTAACATGCATTTCCCCCTGTTTATACATGTCTTTAGTTTTGGGGGGTCAAAAAATTCAACTTGGTGCTTTTCTGTGCAGGTTTGCTTCTATCATGTTGAGTGTAAAATTTTTGTAAATAGTTGACGTCACCGTCTCATAGCTAAACCCCATCTACTTGAAACCAGTGAGTCAAAAACACAAACATTTGTCAAATAGACAAGCTGTTCCAACATTGGCAGATAATATTGTCTGCTATTTTTTTCCTAACCGCAAATCAGAATTTAGACCAGTATTAACATTGATTTGTATTGCCATGTATATGGAACGCTACTTTCACTTGAATTGATGTTCAGCCCACAGTGTACATGCTAAATTGCTTGTGTGGGATTGGAGAAAAAAAATCAAAGCACTATTCAGGACCTCTCAAGAAGCTTTAATTTGTCAGGCTGCATGAGCTTTTGATAGCAGCCGAGGATTTTTCTGCTGTGGGTGTATGACATGATTTTTGCCGCTTTTAAGCCGAGTGCAAAATGTCAGTATTTTGATGGCATATTTACTTCATTTGAAGTCGGTCACTAACTTGGAGTTGATTAGCATCAACGATTAAGGGACTGACAAAGCTTTGGAAACTGATGAAACTGTGACTGCAGGTTGACTCCAAGTGTTCATATGAATACATCTGAGCAATCAGACGGTAAACATTATGAGATGTTTGTTATGGTTTACTGGACTGGAACTGCTGTAGAGTTGGGCAGAAGACAGCCATACGACAGCAGCAGCGCCTCCATTTGCAAAATGCAGAGTAGATACTTCACAAGTTGTGAACTGCATTCAAACACACATATGACTGGAGGCCATGTGGTCAAAAGACTGAACATAATAATGATAATGATAAATGCTGCTCACTTCAGCTCCTTAATACTGCATCTACAGCCCAAAATACAACTTTGCACACTGCCACTTGAAGGTGAGACACATCATGTTCAAAAGCTTCTAGGTAAAAAAAAAAAGTCTTAATTGAAGACAAGTGAAATCACTCAACGGTGCTACCTTCCTGTGTGTCTGCGTGGGCATGTTTTGCTGAGGTTTGTGAGTTTAGTACACCGGCAATCATAATTTAATTATGTCTTAATTTAATCCCACAATCAGGCAATGGCAAGTGGGATGTAGCAAAATGGTTGTCAGAGCTGTGTTTCCCCACAGGCAGATAAACTATGCACATGACAAAAGGGTAGCGATTCAATTATGACCATAGTGGGGGAGCCTCCGAATGATAAAAGCAATTCAGGAGCTCATAAACACGACAATTTACGAGCATCAGTTCCATCTTCCTTAATCTTTACCATTGCCGGGAAAACAGAAAACCCTGCTCAGCTCATGCATCAGTGTTTGGCAACTGTTTTGTTTTGTCTTTGCCTGTAGATTCCTCTATTTGCTGGGGAATGTAATATTTAGTAAAATCATGCGTTATAGAGCACAGAGTGTGGTGATGGTTCAGAGAGATAAATACATGTCTGGCAGCGCTAGGTCAAAGAGAGGAAGAGTGAGCGTACTCTCTGCCATTACACAGCACCAAACTTCTCCATCGGAGAAGGTAGGAGGCTCAGTATTGCATATCAATAAGGGCATCAGTAATGCAATATTTTAAGTGCAGGTTGTAAAGTGTCTTTCTTTGGCTGTCTCTACCCACAAGTTCTCCTCTCCCTCTCTTTATCTTATTTTACAGCCGCTGTCAGCTGTCATGCTGTAGTTACACAACTAGCTCATAAAAAAATAAAGCAGGCTTTTCTCATAACCACACCAGCACAGAAACATCAGTGTCGACTGAGTTCACGTCGGCATCCCAGCTGCACGCTCTTTTCTCTGCAGTAAGACGTCGGCGCTTACCTGACATCGAGTCAGTTGATATCAGTATTTCATGCCTCTTAATTTTTAAAGAAATCTCACTGAGCCTGTGAGAACATGTACAGTTGAACATATTGTGTAATCTTGTACTGTGTGTTTCATTTGCACCACAGTGCAGTGGCAGTTTTCTTCAACATATGTTTACTGCGACAGTGAGGTCAAGAAGAAGAGGATGTTTTTACATATATTTCTGACAGGGAATGATGGCGGTTGTGAATGAGAGCTGCAATAAAGCCTCTAATTGTAGAGTCTAAAATGATAGTTGTCAAGGGGTAAATCTTAGGGTCAAATGTTTTCTTAGGAAAAAACAAGGTAAAAAATGTTTTGACCTTATGTGACTCGTCACTTTATTCATTTGCTTCAGATCCAGTTTTGTCTCTTATGTTTTCATTTCTACTGCTGAGTATAATAAATTGTTACAAACAAGCAATAAACCAGATGATTTGGATTTGTTGTTATGCAATCTAATTTATCACCACTAATTAAAACATATATTTTAATCAACTATGAAAAATATAATAAACATTTTAATATAATTTGGTATATTTAACTTTCAATCAAGTATTTGCGAAAATGCAGCGGTGATTACAAGCAGCAGATCATACAACACAACGTGACATATAGCAAGACAGAAAGTTAGAAGACTATTCAGTACTCTTTCCTAAAAATTACTTTTATATTGTACTGGTATATATATTGTACTGCTTTATATTGTACTATATTGTAATGCTTCCTAGATTCAGTTTCTTATCAGCATAATGAGGACACATAGTTAATGAATGTTTCTGGCAGCTTAGATCCTGACCATATCATATAACGTTCACTGTTTTCCTACAAAATTCACTTTTACAGTATATAATATCCGTTCGTAACAACTAAAGTATGAACATCTTTAATCACAAGTAGCACTTAGTTAAGGTTAGGCAATGACGGTTTAAAACTGAGGAGGTCCCCAGTGACTTGGCTGTGTCCTGATTGGATAATTGCAACAGCAGCTGGATGATAATTATGTCATTCTATATGCGAAATTGGAACATTTTTCACTGAAGCGCCCTTTTTTGCTAGAATTTTCAGATCTTCCTGCATCCTCTTTATGGTGGTCGCCATGAACCAAGCTCTGCAATGCAGTAATGTTAAGAATACTCATTGTTGCTACTGGCAGACTCAGGCTTCCAGGATCACAAGCTCTCTGTGGGTTCAGGAAGTTCTCTGACCGCTAGGACTTATAAAAAAAAAAAGAAAACATTCAAAAACCCAGTGGATTGACTGAAAACTTCATGGTTGTCAAGCTGTCAAGGCTGCTTTTGCTAGCTCTTGAGAAATTGTCATCTGTGGAGATGCAGAGATTTCATTCTGCAGCAGTGAATGTAAATTTGTTTTTAAAGAGCCTCCTCCAGACAGCACGGAAACGTTGATAAGCGTGATGTGGATTGATGTAAAATCATAGATAAACCAAGACATCAGCCCATGTGTTTTGACCTTCATTGTAATTTGTGGTTGGCGTGAACAGCAGCACCTTGCCAGAGGAGTCCTGGGGAAACTGTCATTTTTGTGTTTATATCAATTGAACATTGCAACAGTAGTGTTTAGTCACAGTCCTAATTATAAGCTGTGGAAGTTTTTTTCTTCGCCACAGGTCAAATCTGCCTTCCCCAATAGTACTCAGTAGGTGAAAGCTTCCCCACCCACCATGATGAGGAAACCACTGCAGAGACCATTACCTTCAAAAATTGCAGCAGATTATGTGAAAAGGGAGAAAAAGTCACTGTAGCAGTTTCACATTTTTCTCCTTCAAAGAAATTATTTTCCCAATATTAGCAGATGTCTGTTTTCGGCCCTTCAAGGGCAAATGTTCTATTCATAAAAGATATACATCTCTTTAAAGATGTACACCAAATTACCTTCAGTTAATAACAATGAAAAGGATTGGACAGTTTCTGTCTTCATTCATCTGCACTAAATGGATGAGTTTCCTCCACAATCATCTTCCTCCACATTCCTTTAGACATGCCTCTTCTCTATGTTACTTTTTAAAATGGGTTTTTACATGCTGAGAGTTCACGAAAGAGAGAAACTACAGCTGAAAGAAGCAGCTGAACCAAAAAAAAATATCATGTCCCTGTGGAATATATGAAGTGATTTTCTTGCAAGTAATGCTACATTACAGCACAAACTCATTTTCCTCAGTAATGTGAAGAGTCTTGATGGGATTACCTGGGACTAAGCCACACTCTGGTGTGTTTCTGAAAGTGAGTGACTGCAATGTGTCAGAAAGCACAGCATCCTTCTCCACTGAAACAAACGCTTTTGTCATTTTTTTTCCCTCATGTCTTCTGCCTTTCAGGAAGTCATTTTTTTCGGCGTTCTTTGCATTTAGCGAAGTTAGCTGTCACATGAAGCCGAAACTTTAAAGCGCATCCTGTCAGCTGCTCTGCGGTCAGCCATCGCTCCATCTGAAAATGGAGCAAAGTGAAGCGAGGAGTACTACATCACTCGCCGCGGGATGTAACTGATGATGTGACTAAAGCTCGGGAAAACAATTCTGGACCAGACATTAAGGATGAACAGATGTATGATAGGCATGTGGGTCACGGGCCAAAAGCAAACACCTATTGCATTGTCAAGATGCAAAGTGGCACTGGGATCCCAAGTTCCTGACTGACTTCCTGTGTAGCATCACATTAACCCGTTATAGGGCAAGTGACTATTTGTGGTAATTTCTGCATCATTTACAAAAGTGAAAAAAAATGTGAAAAATTTTACAACAGAAATAAAGTTTTCTTATGCCCTGCAATAACACTTTAAGGCACAATTTTTGAATTTCAAAGTATTTCAATGAGTGCCCTATAAACTGTTAAGGATCCCACATATTTAAAGAACATTTTTATCTCACATAAAATTAAACTACATCATCTATATTATTTATTTTTAAAATGAATTCTGGAGGCCAACTTTCTCTAGTCCTGTTCTCTAACATACTATGTGTGCTTCAAAATCAATAAAATCATGGTTTTGAAGCACACATGTGTTTGGGCAGACAGGAGTTTGGCAACATGATTAAATATTTATTAAATTTGACAGTAACTCTCAAACAGACCTAAAATTTGGATCCAGCATTTCAGGTGAAAAAATTGTTTTGCCCCTGAAAATACAACAAGGAATCGCATCTCACCATAAGTATAAAACTACCAATCACTGTTGTGTGGCTTCATCCCAAACATCCAGGTCGTCGGCAGCTTTTGACAAAATAATTAACCATGACTGTGGAGTTTAAGCCATGGTAAGACAAAAACTTTTTCAGAACATGGATGGACAGATTGAATAAAACGTCCAAGAAATATCAGCTTTGGAGCATGTCAGACTCCAACTCAGTGTTTTTTTTGTCAGTCTCAATGCACTTCATCTACCACAGCCACTACTATTAGATGTGCAGCTATGCATTCTTCAGATGAGCAGTAGCTGTTACAGCTCATCAGTTTTGTTATATTCCCTTCCTTTAGCTTGTGTAAGAAATACAACTTTATCCTTTTGTACATGCAGGGACAGTAAAAGTGCTGTGAGGAGGAGGTTTGAGACAGTAATAAATCATTGTCACATAACTTTGAGACAGGACTGTAATTACCATAAACAAACAGGAGCATCATTCAGAGGACTGGCGGGCTTCATGTGTATTTTAGATTGTGAGCCATGAGGTCAGATTTGGCAGGACATCAGGTGGATTGGTTTACAGCACAGAGACAATAGCAGGGGGCTGTTCCTTCAGCAAGGACAAGATAAAGATGACAGTTTGGTTGCACTGATGTTTGTGACAGTATGTTTATGGCAAAAAGTAGTCTTGATTTTGTCAAGCGTTGTTAACTGTAATGTAGTTGGGTTACTAGTTTTCTCATATTTTTGTTTGAAATCCAACAACAGTTGGTTCTGGACCTTGCAGATGATGTAGTTCATTGATGACATTATTTTTTTTTTCAGTCTTTGCCCTCCTCACTCTGGTGCACATTATCAGCTGTCTGCACACTTTGGCCCTCTAGACCATCCCTGTCTCCAATCTCAATGGCCAGAACAACGGATTTCTCTTTATGGGTGAATCCAATGAGCCTTAGGCGCTAAGTGTAACTTGCCGCTATATCATAATCCATCCTTCATGGTGATAGCAGTGCCCCAGGTCATGTGGGATATGGAGTTCAGATAAATGTTGGATTTTACTTAGCAGAAAGGAAAGAAAGAAAAAAAATCAGTAACAAATTGTTCAGCTCTCAAAGGGCAAAGCTTTGGCATATTGAAAACAGATCAAGAAATTAGTCATGTTTACATTATAAATGGTAGTGCCAATTGTCAAGCTTTTGCTTGCCAAAGTGATTCATGGAGGAACAGCTGCTGTTACACTGGCTAAATGAGTAACACCAGCAGCTAGCAATCAAACAAGAACATTCACTAAGCCTTGCTTTGGTGCATTCAATCGATTGTAGGCTTCAATAAACTACAATGCCTGGGTGTCTATTTTGCATTAATTGTGTCTGTCAGGATAATTTTCTGCATACATTCTAAAGGATAGGTTTGTCGAGGGAGACATTGGAAAAAATGGAGAAGGAACTTGAGAAAAATAAGAAAAGCAAAGCCTATATTACCAATACACACTATGAAAATAAGGATGATTTGAGTCGTGTGCATAGATAATAAAATCGATGATCATTATATTATACACAAACCAATTAACATTTCAAATGGTGTTCATGTTTCATACATGATTCTGAATAGCACTAATGGCTAATCAATGTTCAGTGGTTCAATGTCACTGATGTGGAAAATAACACTGTACTAGCTCCTATGTGTGTCCAACTGTGCACACACACACACCTTAGATACAAAACAATATGTTAAGTATGATGCAGCTGCATCAAGTATGATGTATGTGTGTTTTGAAAAAAATAAACAAAAACCCAAAAGTAGCCTGACATATTGGTGTGATGCTGATTTAAATTGATCCTAATAACAACTGCATGGACATGCCTTGGCTTCCCACTGACCTGAGTCTGTTGCAACACATTGACAGTGAGAGTAAAAAAAAAAAAAAAGATCACAATGGATGCAATTCATTATTGGCATCACAACATTGAAAAATAACATTTAAAAAAATTCTCTTTCCAACAACTGTAAGATCCACAGAATACTCTGTAAACAGTGTTCACAGGAACTAGTTCTTCCTTAGAGAGTAGCTCCAGTGAAAAATGATCACAGCACAATCTGGTGGTCATGAAGGAGCTGCTGTTTCTGGAAGACATTTCTCCTGAGTTTTTTAATTGTGATTTTTTTCAATGTGAACACCACCTACTTACAGAAATCTCAAATAACATTGCATATTTCATACCAGATGTAGGTAAACTTGATTTAAAGCTGCCTCATATGAGAGAAAGCAGACTGTTGGTGCTATTAGCCTGCTTCTTCATAAATGTGGACTTGAGTGTAGAAATGATCACTGGCACATCTCTCAGCTCTGTGATGTGGCATGACTGACAGTCAGCTGTTAATCGACAGGCATGATAAGCTTCACTCATGGCATTATATCCTCCCATTTCGCTCTGGCTTTCATCATCGATACGCACCGCTGCAGTTGTTGCTTCGTTTGTATCCAGTCTTTGCCAGATAAGGTAACAAATAAACTGAATTTACAAAAACACTAAACAAAGCCGCCCACTTCTTTTGTATGTCTGCCGTGGCCTAGAAAGCTGCCTGCTGCCCGTCCCTGCAGCCGTCTGCTCTCCTTTGATTCTGGTAATAATGGAACATGCTGCTGTAAGACAGATAAATACGCGGACTCTTCCCCTTCCTGCCATGTTTATTCTCTGGGAGTTTTGTTTACCCGCCCCAGATACCATTGCTCTTCTACCTTGGCTTTTTAGGTCCACTTAAGTCTGAATCGATGTTCATCAGCAGGGGCCAGGGGTGACTGTAAAGACCTGACAATTGTGCACTATTGATTAGCATCCACCCAGACTCATTTAAACAGCATATGGCATTATCAATACCTGGTTCTGACCCAGATTCTGTATTACTATTCAGTGAGCGCTCAGTGGATGGGCGGAGCAGCGTGTGAGAGGCAGCTGAATGCTGGGTAATTACAACAGAGAGTTATGGAATCCCTGATGATACGATTTGCCAGCAGCCCTTTTGTTTGCTCGCTTGCTTGTTTGTTTGAACTCTTCCTCCATGATGGACCACAGGGTAATGAGGTCATAATGTAAAACATGAGGACGACTGTAGAACGGCAGCATTTATTTTTCTTTGTGCCTCTATTTAGTCACCCTCGGGCTACTCATGATAGCGAGGTGGTTGATATTTACAATTTTTATGAGTTGGAAAATTTCAGCGATTAATATGCATTCTTTTTTTATATATATATAGATTTGTTTTGTTAGTTCTCCAAACAGTAAAAAAGAGAAATCTCATGTTTTGTTTTATGAAATTTAGTTGCTTGAGTTGTTGGTAGAGCTGTTGCAACATCCCGTTTTCGAGACAGAAAAACTCTCATGTCGATTTGAAGTTGGCTGTAGAACTACATTTCCTCACCTAAATGCAAAGTGTTAATGGGAGCAGAATGCTTGGTGGCAATTATCAGACTGAATGAGGCTGTAATTTCATATCCAAAGGTTCTATATTGCTCATAATCCTCTTTAAACGTTCCACTGCCACTTATATGCTGGCCTATTGTGCTGCCTTTAACGCTTCTCTCATCTTTTTTTTTTTTTCTCGCTGCCAAGTTTCTCTGGCTGATTTAAAGTTGGAAAGGTGAAGGGAAATTATTACGAGGTCACACTAATGATAACTGAATGACAATGACTTTCTTAGGAGATGCCACCTATAATTAATCCCTACTGTATCAATACCTTCTCTTCTACTTCATCCGCTGGATTTTGTAAGTTCTTCTAACTTCCGTAAATGATCCCAGCAGGATGAGGAGTTTGCATTTATTAGCTGCAAGACATTGTGTATTTCCTTAACATTTTTCGAGGTATTTAGTGAATTATATGAGTACTTCAGATCGACTTCAGAACGCAGATAATAGCACTATTATATGTCACTTGTCCTTTAAACGTATTCAATTTGCAGGCAAATAAATCACACATGACACATTCTCACGTTCCTAAGGAGCATTGTGTCCTTTGTCGACAGATGTTTTCTGAGTCAGAACAGCAGCACGTCACACTCTGTGCTTGACAAACCCTGGTTCTTTTGCTCCACACTTTGAAAGGATAGAAGAAGATCTGAATGAGTATTACATTTCATTCATTGATATTTTATATTCAGTGACCAAATATCAGGGTGTGCTATTCGTTTCCTCTTTGAAAAGCAGGAGATGAAAAGCCTTTGACTTCCTTCAGATGTGCTTTTAATATTTGTCAAAATCATGGACTTGCAAATGGATAGCTGAGAGTTCATATTCCGGAGCGCACATTTGAGAAGAGCTGAGAAGTAAAGACATGCGGTACAATCTTAATTAACTGTAAGATTACATCTGTGACTGTAGCTGAGAGATTAGCCCCTTAACATCCAGGTTGTTAAATTCATCTATTTAACACTGTCTGACAGTATCCCATTCACTGTAAATCTTGTGTCCAGTTGTTCCAGCTCTTCAGTGAAACTATATAATGTGTACACTAAGTACATTATTGCTACACTATTCTATCACAAGAAACTATTCCACATGTTGTTCACCATTTTATTTCCTCCAAATTCAGAATTGGTATCCTTGGAAACTTTGGTGTTCCCACTGGAAGTTAATATGAATTCTGTGGGTTTTGACAATGTACTAGTTTGGTAATAAAACAGAACTCAACTGAGCCTATGTGTCCTTAGCAGAACCTCCACATGCAAATCTGTTCATCTTATATTGCGCATTAGGACCAACTTTACAGTGTATTTAGCATGTTACATTCTTTAAAAATGACTTGGCATGTGAAGCCAATAAAGTGTTATTTATAAAAACAGGCTTTCACTCCCGTCTATTGTGTGCGAGCTGCGTAATGGAGAAGTACGAGTCTTAAGAATGCCCTCTGGAAAAAAAAAAAAAAGAGAAATAACTGTAACTGTGAGCTGCATATTTGGTGGAACATTTTGTTTTCAGACTGCCTCCCTTATAAACAGATGTACTGTAGGTGAAAGCAAAGCCTACGCATATCACTGTTAAATCTGCAGGAAAGCAGCTCTGCTTCTTTGTTAGGGCTATGAAATTACTCTGTAGACAAAAAAAGAATACTTTCCTATTCAACCATAACTGTATTGAAGCCTATTGTTCACAATGTTCTGACTCCCCCTGCATCGAGGAAGGAATGTGCCTGCCAGATGTGAACTAATAACAAAGGTACATAGCTCCAGATCACTGGCTTTCCTTTACCTCAGTGCAATCAGTCTCTATTAAAGGGTGCTGCTATAGTAGCAAAAAGCAAAGGACCCCTTGTGTTAATGTGACATGCTTTGTTCCATTAGAGTCATGTTTCATCTGGTGGCCTGGGTTTAGAGAAATCATGCAGATAGCAAGAAGTGTGTAGTGTCTGTCTCCCTCTCAGATCAAGGGGTTTCAAAATCTGATTGGTGATGGGACATCATCTGAGCCTCAGTAATATAAATACAATTGATAGTGCAACATGAAAAAGGTTAATGTCAGCAGATTGAGGGGGGGCTGTAGCTCAGGAGGTAGAGTGGTTGTCCACCAATCGGAAGCTTGGTAGTTTGATCCCTGGGTCAAAGTGTCCTCAATGTGTACTGAACCCCAAATTGCCCCCGATGGCTGTTCCATATGTGAATGTACGTAGCTTGGATGAAAGTGCCTGCTATATAGAATTGTAGATCTTATTAATATTCTTTGTCTCAATTTCTTTTGAGGGATAATCATGCTCTATGTGCTCAAATTTTTACCACAGTTTCCATAATTTTGGGGCTTTGGGGGATAATGTTGTCATGGCTACAACTTGTGCCACAATTTCTTTACATAATGGCAACCTCTGAAAGCAAGCTGAATTTGCTACTAGCAGTTCCAGTTGGTCAGTCAGGTGCTTTGGTTGTGTAGTAGGTTTGCAGCCTGCATGAGCTATGTCACAGCCACTGCTGTAACTTCAGGTAGTGACTGTTGATCAGCAGCTGTCAAAATAACATAACCAACTTGCTGTTGTCTTTAGAGCACTGGCCTGCTCCCGCCCATTTCACCTCATGCATTATGTCTTTGAGCCATGTCTCTCCCTCTTTGACCCCTCTTCAACTCTCCTGCGCCACCTCATTTTTTGAAAAACTGCCTCAGAGGTTTGATGGCTGTAAAGAACAGTTAAATTCTGTTTTGGCATCAAGTATTTTAATAATGCTTTCTGTTTCAGTTTGGAGACAAAAAATTTTTCTGTCAATGTCTACCTCCGCCTGGTAAATGGAATGGACAGAGTACTTGGTTCCTCTCAGCAGGAGCATTACAAACTAAACGAGTATGTATACTGTATGTATGCATGTATACTGTATACTAACATAGTATACAGACAGGCAGTTCAGAGAGTGAGGTGTGAAAAGACGATTTCAAATTACGCCATGAAAACAGTCTGACTTTATTAGACTGGATCTGATTAGAGCTCCATAAGTCATGTTACAGTGACCTTCATCGCTAAGTGACTTTGGCACCAGTGTTTTTTAACTAGTTAGATAGCTCATGTCCTTTGCACTTATTAGTACCATCCCAATATTACAGTACTTTACACTCTTCAGTTAAATTTGGTATGAAGTAGTTTGGCTTCCGCTAAGACAACTCTTTATAACTCTCAGCACTTCATAAAACTCTAATACAATGTCAGCATTTAGAAAGTTGATTAAGGGAAGGTACAAGTACTTGAGTGTTTTGTTTCAGAAGGAACTTGTTGGATGACCAAGTGTAAAAAAAAATATAGATAGATAGATAGATAATTGGAGCACCTAAAATATTTAAGATTTTAAAGTCTAATTTTTCCATCTGTGATGTGTGACACAGTTAAAGATAAATCATATTAATATTCCTATTTCTTTCAGTGTGAAATCTTCCCCATAGTCATGCCCTGCTGCGTTCTGCCCACTGTGAAGGACACACACTGCGGTACTTAAAATGAATACGCGGCCTTTGCCCTTCTGTCTCCTCAACCCCGGTGATTTCTAAATGGAAATCACCAGACCTTGGATAGATCCGTGCAGTTCCTTTGACCCTGACACCTGACCTGTGCGAGAAAATTAAGATGTCAGATGTGGAAAAAAGCTACAGCAACTTTTGATGAACGAACGCTCTAACCAGTTTAATGAAAGTCAGACATCTGAAGGCCTTTTTCTTGTTGTTCCAAATGCACTGAGGCAGAACTTCTCACGTTTAAGTCTCCTCTGAAATACACTTTGTTCGTGCGCTATAGTCTTTTTTTTTTAAAAGCCAAGAAACTTTTCAAGGCCAGAGATTTAGCAGTGGAGTTAGTTAACCTTGTCCAGAGTCAGTCCTCTCCCCCTCTTCCACGCTAGCCTTAAGTGATGGGCCTCTCATAGCAGCCAATTAGGCTGTGTCATTTCTCGAGGTGTACAGGCCCCCAGTTTGATAGATCATGCACCACAAGCATGTGGAGGGAAAGGCAGCCAAGCATGCTCTTAGGTCAGCTCCATCCAACATACACCAACTCCCAGTATCAGTCAGCCAAGGCTGTGTGATCAATGGGGAGGAAACTGTGTAGCTATTATTTATAGGATCACCAGGCCATTAGACCCAACTATCCACTTAGCCTTTGCCACTGACTGTTTCTGTGTGCCAGACAAGAGAGAATTGGAGATTGAGGATGGCTAGCCAGCCCATATTGTAGGAATCATTCTTTTCATTTATCTCCATCCACACTAAATTTACTCTGGGCTCCAGTGCCTATGATACAACAAACCCACCTGAATTTTGAGGCAGGCAAAGGCATACAATTTACAAACCACACTCAGTGATGTAGAACCAACATTTCCTGTGCAGTCAAAATGTTGCTGTGTGTATATATATATAAAGAATAAAAAGGTTCAGTACATCACAGGGCATGTTAGTAATTTGTTGTCACTGCTGTAATAATAGAAAAGAATAAAGACTAACTGTACAATAACATGAAAAATACCATGCGTTGTCGTGGTGACCTTCATTAGGACATTACTGTATGAATGATCTTCTAATACAGAAGCCTCCAGTGGCATCAGTGTATGTACATTCCTGAGTAGTGAAAAAGGAAATGAAAAAACATCAACCTAATAGCAGATACATAATTGGAGTGCAGTGCCATATTCCATGGAGGGATGATGTAGCAAACATTCCGAGGAAGGTAAACAACGTGAGTGCAATCAAAGGGACTACGTGACCTTTTAAGGGACACTTTTAGGCTCAAAGCAAGCCCCACTTTTCGCCTTACACACCTAGAAAAAAAGATTGTTTGTTGTAAGCAGATGCATTATCTCCTCTCTGTGTTTCTAATGGCCTCGTTTAATTATTTATGAAGAGTGAACTCGAACAGCAGTCTCATATAAAGTTCATGGCCTGCTGTTTTATCATCAGATCTTTGCTGCTCTGACCACTGGAGAGGATCAACATGGAATAGTGTTTGGTTTCATTTTCTACTCCATCTGTAGCGCTGATGCAAAAGAAACTGGCCCATACATATGTTAATGTCTTGCTCACGTATCATGTTTCATGTTTATAGCTCTCCATATAATTTGACTGAAAAAAAAAAATCTTTCAATTTTGCATTAAATAATTGCTTCAGTAGTTAAATCTGTGTCTTGATGTAATGATTAGCTTCAGGAGCTCTGTGCCACGCACTCTCTGACACATTCGCATGTTCACTTGCTGTTTCAAATAATTTAATCCTGATATCTATCCAATTTATCTGACTTATTTTGAGACATTTGTCTTTCACATACATACTGTAATAGCCTTTGCCCTTCGCACACATCACCATAATGTTGAACATATGATAAATTCATTGCCAAATTGAGTTCTGATAAATGAAAGTAAAAATTAAAAAGTGAAAATAAAAACACCATGGTTAGTGCAAGTCAGATGAGATTGTTTTTTAAGTCATAAGGAGTATTGCTTTTTGTGGAATATATTATATTTCATCTTGATGTATGGTGTTTCATACTGTATTATTTCTGCACCATTCATACATTAATCCTTGCAATGTTTTCTTAAATGCCTGTTAAGTACAGAACTGTAGAATAATGCATTTGATAATGTCCCTGTCTTTCAGAACTTTTGAGAAATGCAGATGGAGCCATGTAGTCTATAACTATATAATCGTCAGTAGTCACAGATGAGCTGAACAATATCTGTAATGTGCTCTTGACAGATGACCAAGGCCATGAGGAAACTTTGAAGGTCTAAAATGCCTCAGTATGACATGTGAGCTGCGCTATGCTTATTTTTTTTCCAGCCCCAAAAACCTCCTTGAACTCTTTGACTTAATAATTTGATGAAAGGCTGGTGGGTATTATTTGCAAAAGGCACCTTCATTTTTACGTGTCTGTGCAGCTGTCCAGAGTCCAAGCATTAATCCGATGCTGCTCTGGTGAAGTGTTCAAATTCAGATTGTATAGCAATTTATTTTTTTCAATTACTTACCGCTTTCATACCAGTTTGTTCTTAACATTTTCAGGGTTTTTGAAGTATGTGACCAAATGACATTAGATATGTGTGTTTTGACTGGCAGCAGTTGATGCCCTGACATTTGCCTGTCTGAGACAATCCACACCACCATGAGGCAATCCACACACACAATCAAAAGAACATCCCGTGCCACTGTATATACACATATAAATTACACTGGAAATGTCTGCAACATCTGGCCAAATTCAAGCCCGACCATTCATGGAGCACTGACTGTCAAACCCACATTCAGCTGCTCCACCTGTAAATCACATCTAAATCTGTCTAACACTCTCTAATCATCATTTCGTCTCCAGAGTATCTTGTTCACTAAAATTATGATAATCTTATTACCATTACACACTCTATGGTTCAATCCTCACCTCCCCTTTCCTCCAGTCCACTGAATGTGAGACCACTGTCAGACAAATCATCTCTCTGTCAAGTTTTTATCTTGTCCTAAAATCTGCTTCTGTATCATGTCATGTCTGGCCCTCGGTGACCTCTCCCCTCTCAGTGACGCCACTCCACTCACCGCTCCATTATTTCTATAAGCCCTGCTTCATCTTTTGAATCCTCGCTTTCTGCTTGCCAGTATACAGACCCACTGAGCTCTATGTTGATTTGATCAGTGAATTTTCTGATCTTCTTTCCCACATTGCTCGGAACTACAAACATATTCTCACTCTCAGAGATTTCAACATTTTCAACATCCACATTTGCTTCAAAGTCAGGATGTGTGATTTTATAAATTTACTTAAATCCCTTGGTCTCTAACCATCTGTAACTGGCCCAAGCCATGTTAAAGGCCTTACCCTAGATTTAGTTCTCCTTTCAAGTCTCTGTAGCTCCAACCCCATGTGTTAGAAGATTTTCACCTATCGGATTACAGGGCAATCATTTTTGATCTCCATGTGCCACATACCTCTCCTGTCCGCCCTGCTCTTCTCTGCTACTGCATTCTAAATTCTCCCACTGCCACTAGGTTTGCAGACACTTATAGAGAGGCTCATTACCAGTACTGAGGCTGCACCATCTCGTGTGAGTGCGGACCAATTTGTCCCCTTATGTAACAGTACTGTTTCAGCGACCATCAACTGTTCCACCGGTCAAAACTCAAACCTCAACATGGCTAAATAACAATACTGGAGGAATAAGGAGAGCATGAGGGAGGGCAGAGCTCAGGTTGAAGCAGGATTAAATTGCAGATATCATTTCAAATTCAGTTCTATATATACCAGCCAGCTGCCAGTGCTCAATATCATTCTGATTTTATTGGCAAAAACTGTCATAATCCAGGGATAGTTTTTTTTTTTTTTCTCAAATCTGTTCCCTTCTCCACTCGAACCTCCTGCTTAGACCCATCTGCCTCAAAATGTGAGGATTTCCTAAACATTTTTAGAGACAAAGTACTTGACATCAGAGTCAATATCATTCCATCTGTAAATAGACTATCTGTCTCCTCTGAGAACACTGCAGCTCTAAATTACCTTTACTCCATCACATTACCAGAACTGCATCATAGTATCTCTTCTTTGAAGACCTCCACCTGTTTTCTCGACATTGTTCCAGCAAAGCCCTGGAAATCTTTCAGTTATCAATACCTCCCTGGAAACCAGCCATGTTCCCCTGACCAATCACCGAACTGCCCTTTCTTTATAAAATTCTTGAAAAAGTAAATATTAGCCATCTGTCTTCCCACCTGAAAAATTCCAATCTGGTTTTTGCCCTAGTGACGGTACTGTCCTGAACAGTTCCTGCTTTTCACACAGCAGACCATTGTGTTCTCATTTATAGATTAAATGAACGAAGGTCAGGGGGTCTCTGGCTCTGTGTTACTCTGCTTTTCTTCATAGTTTTCCAACAGATCTTTTAGTGTCTCTATTTGCAACTTCTTCCTTAGCTCCCGACTATTGTGGTGTCCCCCAAGGTTCCATACTTGGTCTAATCCTCTTCTTCATCAAATTGCTGGAGAACTCTGCACACACATATTCAAAAATATATCTTTTCACTGTTATACATGATACACAGATCTACTGCCACCTCGAGCCAACAAACTAACTGACCAAAAAGACCCATAACAGTCTTTAAGAAATCAAGTCAAACCTTCTTTAGCTCAATAAAACTGTTACTAAAAAAGTTATTTAATGTAGACCACAGGATTTAACCAACATTATCTCTCCCTCTATTAAATGACATCTAATAAAAATCATTGATTTGAAGTTTGACAAAGGCATTTTCGATCTTTATATTTCCCGCTATTACGATACACTTTTACTTATTAGTTTTTAACTGTGTCTAACTTAACCAGCTTGGGTATTTCCCCTGAAATCTTTGTAGGTCTTCATTTTTATTATTATTATTATTACAATGAGAGCAATGAAAACCAGAGGCAAAGTCCTTGAGTGTGTACACTTATATACGATAAAGCTGATTCTTTGTCTGAATCAGATTATTATTATTTTGAAAAGTGATAGACAAGACTTCATTTTATTTTATTATTTCAAGACAAGTGATGATACTTAAGCAAACAAACTGCAGCTGGGTGTAGTTTTTGTATGGGAGGAATATATCTAGCTCTAGCCTGTATTTGTGAATGTATCCCTATACATAGCACACTTTAAATCCTCTTTGTTATATGGCTAACTGAACGAATAAATGGCTTCAGATATGTCCATTGTATTTGTAGCGATGAATCACATATGCATTGGAAATATTTCAGTATTGGGTTTAAGGATACAGGAAACTCAACATTGTATATAACTTGTATTTGTAGCTAAATAGGTGTTAGTTTTGTTTTGCTACTTGTCAAATCAATGGCAACAATGTTTATTGTTCTTTTTTTGTTTTTTCACATTAACTTAAAACTGTCAATGGATTAAATTGAATTTATGAAAAAAAAAATTAATCACACCATTTACTGTGATTAATCAAAGCTTTTTTCTTCTGAAGACTGAAACCTGTAAACATCCATATTTAAATTTACAACCATTTATGATTAGCTTTTGCTTGATTTTCCCCTGTTTTGTGACATTCAGAAAATGAATGTCTCAGCATAGTGTCGCTCTTCTGTTTTACTGACAGTTAGTGCAAGCGATTGCAGATTCCTTTCCTTATCAGTGAAATGCGCTGTGATGCCCAAATTGTTGTCATTGCTCACAGAAGTCCAATAGTCCCCTGTGAGAGTGACGTCCTTTGCTTGCTCAAGCATGTTCATCCCCCGCGCCCTCATGACTTCATACAAACTGTGTATGTTCTTGGCACAATGGTTCCTCTCGAGGACAGATTATAAGAGGTGTCTCCCAATGCAATTCAAATGATTTCTCTCAGTCCATCGTCTTCCACCATGTTAATTGGATGACAGTTTTTAGCTGTCCAGTTAGCCAAAGCACAAGTTACCTTCTCATGTAAAGATTTTGTTATTTGCCCATGAGTACCCACTCCTATAAAGAAGACTGGCAAAGTCCTGTTAAGGTAGTAGCGTCACTGCATTCTTTTTTCTTTTTCTTTTTTTACACAGTTTAAATTAATTGCAACAATTAACATATTCATTTTGACAGCACTGCTTACAGCTGATTTTCATTATTCCTGGTTTGGTTCAAGTGCAAATATGGAACGCTTTACTCTCCAGGGTGTTTCCTTTGAAGCATGACTGACAGTACGTCCACCGGTGTTGACAGAAGGTGATATCCAGAGTCCTTTGAAATGTTGGACAGTGCACTGTTACAGGTTAAACACGCATAGAGGAGCTTATTCCATGTGAAAAAGAAATCCAATATTTGTGTGCTGTGCTGAATTCAGTGGGACAGTTTAGTGCAGGATGTGGTGTGGCAACTCTATGATATGTATACTCTGTTGTATCGTGCTTAAGTTGGCTTTCTTCAGTAAGCCAGTTTCTACATATTATGGAAGAAATGCAAGTTTCAGTCAGGTTTTCTATAACTATAGAATATAGAGATAAACAGGTAGAACTTAGAGAAATTCTTTATGTTGTTCCTCCACTCATAGGGCAGACAGTTCAGTCAGTATGCATATGTGAACATGACTTTGTCTCCCAAAGCTATGAACCAAAGAACAAAGTCCTCTGTTTCTGTGATGTTATCAAAAGACAAACGTTCCTCCATTGGTACCTCAGAGTCAGAGCTGTGCATTCAAACAATGCATGAAAGGTCTTTTCCAAGTTATAGAATCCTGTCGGCCATTGTCTACTGTATATTCTATTCACTGCCTTTGCAGCACTGGGGTGTTTTTCACGATGACATTGAGAGACTCATGTCTCACATTTTTTGAAAGTTTTGTTCCTTTTCATCAGAGAAGACCAAGCAATGCTAGAGATAAGTATCAGGCCTTTAATGAATTTTAGGCTGATAAATGAACCGAATGATTCTTGCGCACGGGCCTGCTATTCGCTGAATCTGCCTGGACTGAAAAATGTCTGACATGTTCAAGCCCTTAGCACCCTTCATACTTCAAATGAGACCCTTTAATTCGATGTAGTTTTGTTGCAGGGGGTAAAGGAAGTCATTTGGTCTGTGGCATCTGATTTATTGCATTTACTGTACGCTGAGCGAAAACGTTTATACAAGACAAGTGGAAGTGTGTGCTCCAGCAAATTTGGCCTGATGTGTAGAGCTGTGAGAGTGTTAATATTATTCACAGGGGTACTTTTATCCCTGGCTTAGCTTTGTGTCCAGCTCAATTAGGCAAAGCTCATACACTTTCTCAGACACTGAGCCTCAATTATCATCAGAGGAGCTGCTGGCCACGTCCCACCAGCTTGTGCCCTCACCATATTTCAGCTTTGTGAAAGCAGAGGGTGGGAGGGGGTGGTGGTGGTGATGGGGGTGGTCTGGGTCTGACTGGCCTATTTTCATGTGTCACTTTGGGACACAGTGGGAAACACTGGGTGTTTATATTTCTTGGCCATGTCAATTGCTCCGAGCCTACTGAAACATCATCTGGGACAAATGTTGTACTCCCCAAACAAGTGCTTCCTCCTCTTATTTATTTGTTTCCTGAATGAGTGTCTGACCCGCCACAAGACAAGATCAAGCAACATCTGACTCTGTCACATGACCCATGAGTGACCTCTCCAAGCTTTGGGGAGATAAACAGGAGCAGCAGTGTGGTCGTGGGCAAATTATGAGACAGTGGGCCCCTGGGGATGAATGGATGCCTAACAGAGCTCTATGTCCCTTACAGCACCACCCTGTTGCTTAATTTTTTCCTGCCTTTGGCCCTTGCAGATCATCCACGCTGTAGGTTCATTTCATTTCAAAATCTTAATTAGTTTACGTGTGATTAAGATCATGAAAACTGCTGCACTTTCTCATTTTATTCACTGTGAATGTGCCCTGTGAGTTCGAGTTATATTGAAAGTCTATATATATATATATATAAAAGGAGATGATTTGTTCTTGCAAATTCATCATGATTTTACCAAACTAAAACTTCCCGATAAGGAAGTCCACACATGCATCACAACGAGTGTGAAACATGATTCATGTATTTTAAGAGTGGGTGGAATTACATAGGGACAATTTGGTTTTGTTCTGTCTTCTGCTATATGCCAGTATGAATTTTGTCAGTACACCCCAAAGGCAAATAAAATGAACTGTTCTGAATACTGTGTTAAAGGGAGACTCCAATGATTTTCGGCCAATTTCCTGGTCATGAGTGCTGCTCAGGTTGTAAAATTAGTTGTGCATTGTGTACTGTTGCACAACAGAGCTTTTTTAAGGCTTGAGAAAATTATCTACATGATACAATAAATCATGATCATCACGATTTTGGTTGGAATCTTCAATTAAAAAAAAAAAAACTGTATCAAAAACTGGAGTGGTGGAGCTGAAGAGATGTGGGTGTTTGCAGGCAGAGACTAATGAAAGATGCTATCCAGTCATCTTAAGGGGAATGTAGGATCCATTGTATCTGGACTTTAATGCATACTTGGGATTAAAAGTCAGGATATCTTGCTGCTTCCATTTTAACCTATTATTTTTCTTATCTGTCTGTCACAAATCCAAGGAAGTCCACTACTTAACTGCTAGAGCTCCCTTAGCTTAGCTTTGACAATGTGAAATTGAAACTGTAAATGCTCTTATAATTCTACACTTCAGAGACTAATAAATCTAAAACAAATTCACGGTTTACTTTACAGTACAGCTAGTTGGAAAGCTGTGTTCCTGTGAATATAATGATGCCACATCAATGAAGAGGATGTCCACACTTCTTCCCCCCACTGAATTTCTGTTCCAAGTTTTTGCAGCTGTAGTGAGAAGATTACTTGAATGCTACACATGCACTCATTAATTACTTCTTGTTTTCAAGCTCGTGCTTCTGTCTTTACTAAAGTGCTAGTTTTATATGTGGCTCTGAGCATTGAACTCCTGGCACACCTCTAATCGACACAATAGCTCATCCGCCTCCTTCTCCAGTCAACAGCTCTCAATGTAGTTAAACAATAAGCATAAGAACCACAAGGTAATACTTGACAGGTGTGAAGCTTTACGGCAACTACATGGTACTTTTAGTGAAATGGTTGCACTTTTATGTCATCTTTGGACCAAAGAAAAATGAACACTCGAACATAAGACTCAAACTAACACATATTCATTCAAATTGATTTGTAACAACCCATAGGATACTGCAGAGGTTGCAGAGAAAAGGTCACACAGCTGACACTGCTGCTCTCATTTCTGTTGGCTCCACTGCCTCAGTGGGAGTCCTCATGTTTGCTGTGGTTGTAGAGTAATAGAGACGCTTTTTACAAGGTCGACACACAGCCTCATTGTTGGTAAGTTTCCAATTTACATCGATGTAGAACCCTGAATATGTCCACACACTGATTCTCAGATGCTTTGTTGTGGCTGTCTGATCCATACAGCTTTGGTCATTTTTTACATATAAGCTTATTTTACTGATCAACCATTTAGGCTGTGATAGATCAAGCTGATGCTGCACCATAAGGCAGACTGCTTTAGATGATCTTCTAGACTGTACATTTTGAACAGGTCGTTTTACAGTTTTCCTATGTTTGAATGAATGTTTGAATTTCTTCTTATCAGGGTTTCAAGCCACATCCACTGTTCAAATCCATCCTCTATTAATTCTTTCCCTTTGTCCATTCTGTTAGTCGTCAAAGAAAGTGATGCATTTTATATTTTCATTAGCAGCGTCTCTGGTTTATCTGTTATACATAGAATAAATTGGGGTATAGGAAACCAGACTAAGGGCTGGGGTGTACTCAGAATCGGAAGTAGTTTGTAGGACATCAAAGTGTTTATTCTAAAAGCCCATGCTAGAAGGCGGAGAGAGAAGACGGCTGCTGTAGAGAGGAGGGAGACAAGATGTAATTTAAATATGAGGACAATGGTGCACATTTTGAAATAATCATAGTGTTGCACCAGGTTGTTTACATGAAAAGTGCCACAAATAGTTATGTAACCGATGAAATAAGAGAGTTGAGAGAGACCCTGACTCCTCTCTCACCTGCACAGGCGACCAATCACAATATGAAGTGGTTGTGAATGTTGGATTGTCGGTTTTGGAAAATTACAGAAATACACAGCTCGACCCTTATTCAATGTCGGGCCGGTGTAGGATGGGAAGTTCAAGAGTAGCAGACAAGCAGTTCTGAAGGAGTATACTGGTCCTTCAACAGACTCTAGCCCATGCCAACGGCTCAGTGAGAATGTACTTAGGCACATTTGACCATGACCTCACAACTGTAATGCTAATATGCTGTTTGCAGCAAATGTTTTCCCACAACTTTGTTTTCAGTGTTACCTTAATAACATTTGTTAAGAGTAATCATATTGTATAGCTGATGGGAGCTGGGAGTTTTGCAGGCATTCGGTTATAAACCAAAGAGTAGATATCAACTTGATGATGGTTCTAGAAGAAAAGTTAAGGCATCACCAAAGCTATTACAATCCAACCTGGGAATCAAATTTCATGTCAATTCATCCAAGAGAGATATTTCATTTAGAGCAAAAAAGCATATTGCAGATCACCACCTCATAACATGGGATGTTGTCTTTTCCAGTTGCATATATATCACACAAAATCAGACATAATAAATATGTTCTCTAATGACAACAGGCCTTTAGGTTGTTCAAAATAGCTCGACAAACTGCATCACACAGCAAAATTTCATTTGCTGCCACAGAATCATTTTCTTTGACACAGTCAGGACCTCTTCTCACTCAGCCCATTTCATGACTGCATTATGGAAAAATCATGATGGAGAGCCCTATAAACCATCCAAACAAGAGGCAGTACAATAGGCTCCTTCACGTTCTACATCTTTTCTCAATCACAGCTTTGAGTCGAACCGACTTGTGTACCTAACTACAAATCTGTGGTAACTGGCAACATGGGACAGCGCAGCAGTTGTTACAAACAGCTCGACAGTTACGCTACAAGGATGCAATGCAGCAATGATGAGTTGACTGTTTGAAAGAGTAATGCTTCCTGGAAGACGTCCAAGCTTATATATTACAACTATTTATTACTCTCCAGTGTTTCGGCTCTTAATCATGCCTGCTTAGACTAAATAAAGAGAAGACTTCCTGCTTGCGAGGCAGGCGCCGCTGCTGTGAAGTAGAATCACTGCTCACTTTAAGAGTCCACATATGTTACTCCTGTGGGACAGTTAAGTTAATAATTTTTGACACATTAAGATGCCATTATATCAGAGAAATGCAAAGTGTGAAGCTGCTCTTGGATATGGGTAGGAGAAGGAGGAGGAGGAGGCTTTTAGCTTTGGATCTTGAGACACCCAAGAGAGTCAATTAAAGTAGCGATGTAGGAATTGAATTTTGTTCTGTATTTGTGTCAATGTCATTGCTTTGGTGTTTGTAGACTCTACCTTCAAAATGCATTTATCAATCAAAGCGTGTCTAGTACCTTTTCTCTCCTTTTGTAAAGTCTGAGTTTCTTAAGTGACATTCATATCTTCATCTATTCAGCTGTAGCTCTCTCTTTTTTTTTTTTATCACTAACTGTCAAGATCCAGCTACGTAGATTAGCCATTCAGTCATTCACATTCCTGTAGAAGATTAAACCTGTAGAAAGAATTTGGGAAATGTCTTCCTGCCACTAGGAAATGGTCTCTTTACTAAATTATAGACATTAAAAGTTAGTGGTCTGATTTTGGCAATGTGCATGTAATGTACAGTGCATATGCAATTATATTCTGAACATGCTTGCAAACAAACATAACAGGTATTGTTTTAAAGGTATATTTTGATATGTTGCAATGAGATTGGTTTTGGATAAATGGCAAATATGATTTTTAAAATGTGTGACGTGTGTATGATTATAGAATTTGAATTTAAATTAATAAGCTTTTTCTTAATTTATTTAAATAAACTACTTAAATAAAGATCAGGAAGACAAAGGAAAGGTGTTCTTTACAGACAAACCATGTCATATGAAAAAGAAGCATAGATCGAGACTGACTGGAAAGGACCTCTACCCCTACAAACACAAACCATTGCCCTTGATTGTCATTTGTCATTGCCTCCATCTCGACCATGACTTAGCAGTTCGGATGCCCGCGGTCCAAAACAAGCACACCTTCATTCGTTCCTTGAGCCAACGCTCAGCTAAAGAGATTGGAGATAAGCCAGGGACAATTTAAGCAATCTTTTTAATGTATCTCAGACTACATGACCTTCACACTGTGCCATGATACAATTCACTTTAGCTCCACTTTTTTATACTGTACCATATAGGTTGTTGTCTTATTACTGTAAGTGATGCTTCATTTAAGTGACTGCCGTCTTTCACTAACCTTAACCAAGTGCTGTTAGCGTCCAAACATAACCATAAACAGTATTTAAAGAAGGCAGATATAAATGCAGTAGGAGCTGTGAGCAGAGATTGTATTTAAATCTTCTGTGGAAAACAAATGAAATACAACAACAGTAAATTAATAGGTTCATTATCAACATTTTGTGACTTGCCAGATGCGTTAATCAACCACATTTCCTTATCATACTGCACTAAGTCTCATTAAGGCATCAGACATTGTTTTTTTTTTTTTCAGAAAGTCCTTAATGGCTACTTGCCATTATACATTATTTCCTTATCAAATTGCTCCCATAGCCACTATTTGACCTGTACAAATGATTAACTAATGAGGACACGCCCCCAATGGTTCTATGAGATTGAAATAAAGGTCGATTTGAAACCAAACATATTTATCTGTAGCAAATAAGTGGTAGAGGTATATAAGAGTTTTTTGGCAGACAGGCTTGATCCAAAACCTGTAGTGGTGTAACATTATTTACATATACTGTATATACCTACCTCTCGGCTTGAGGATTTTCCCTATACCAAAAAGTGCCACTCCATATGTATTAGTACACATCTCACAGAGAAAGGCTGCAGGCAATCATATTTAAGTCTCAGTACCCTAACTTCAGCCTTTAAGGCACTGCTTCCTCCCAGGCAACATAAGTACCTCCTTAAAATGGTCTCGAGGAAATGCTGTCTAAGGATAAACTCAGGGAACAAATTTCCCGTCCGTTTCTCTCCTTCCATAATCAACAACTACAAATGTGAACACTCCGAGGCAACATAAACCGGTTTTACTAATGATGTGTCCGTTCACCATGTTCCCCACCGTGGCTGGGTGCCACATCTGTCTGTCTGTTATAATGTGCACAGCACATGTTAGTGCCTTCCTGGTGAAAATACCTCTGTCGTGCTTTGAGATTCAGGGAACAGATTTATTCCACCCACATGTTATGGGGAGACAAGCATGTTGACACAGAGATGTTTCCTAATGAATGCATGGATTGAGCTAATTAATGGCCCCATCAGCATAACTGCTGAGGCTTAATATATCATTGTGATTACGGCGAGACATTAGGCAGCCCAAGTGGCTCTTTTTCCATTAGGTTGTGACAGCTTGTGTATCTGCTTTGTTCAACACAAAGATGGAAAACATGAATACTTACTCATAGCACGGGGACGTACACTTACAGCTACAGAGCTAAATTTGGTTATTTCTGTGTAAGCCATGATGAGCGCACTAACTACTGGATTAACTTCTGATATGAATGTTCCTCTGTCCTCTATGTAGTAACATTTGCATTTAGCAGATGTTAAATGTTAAATGACTCAAAATAGCTTTACAATTTCTGTTGTCTATGGGCAATACAGTTCAACCAAATAAAATGCTTTAGAAGAATTTCAGCCATGGACACATCAGTGATGTTTGCCCTCTTGCTCCTTTTTTTGTCGTCATGCTTGCAAAATGCTGGTTTGTGCTTAACATGATCAGATTCCAGTTATTGTGCAGTGATTGAATTATTTCACTTTTTTTTGTGTGTGTGTGTCATGAACAGAACAGTCAGGTGTCTTACTTCAGGCTTTTAAGGCCACAGGATTCACATGTACTCATCATGGTGGAACATAAGTGATATAAATAGCAGTTGTGGGTTGGTCGGCATCTGCATGAAAAGGTGATTTTATTTATGTGCTCTTAGATTCATAAAAATCTGCTTCACTTAGATACACATGAGTGAGACATAACTTTTTAATTCATTTGTATTCTGTGCAAGACAGCATGAGACCCAATCTGGAATATGATCAGCGTGCCACTGGAGGTCATTTTTTATATAATTTTCTCATTGAATTTAGTATAACATTCAGTTAAAAATCACACCTTTCTCATTTATGAAATATTCAGAGTAGAGTAATTGCAGTTGTATAACACTATCAATTACTGTCATTTTTTTGTATGTGTGTGTGTGTGTGTGTGTGTGTGTGTGTGTGTGTGCGTTTCCACTTTTCTAAATAAATCACTGGCAGAAAATTGCTGTGGAAAATTTTTAGAAACACTTCACTTTTAACAGACCATATATTAGTCATTTATTTTGAAACATTGTCTCTGAGGTTAGTCTTGCATAAAATAGAGTTAAATCCTTCCCGACCGCTGGCACAATCATTTACAGAAGACTCTTTCCTATTGTTTATTCTGTCTTTACATTATATCCTGGGTAAAGTTAATTTTTAAAATGGGCATTAAACAAAAACATATTTCATCCCATCACATTTCATTCTCCATGTCATACCAATTTAGGACTTTATATCAAAAACATACTCTGATATTTTAATTTAATTTAACACCGAGCACCAAAGTTTTGTCTTGAATTGCAAGCAGCAATCTCGTTGCATTGCCCATCAGTTCATCTCAGTCCCAGAGTTCAGGATTGGGTCTAGAGTCTAGACTACCATGGGGTTCATTTCACTGACGTAACAGTCTGGCAATAAAACACGTCCTGGCTATATGGCTAGAAAGAAACGTGCAGGACTGTCAGTCACAGTGGATGTGACTGAGCACTGCTTGTCTGAAGTGCTGTCTTATGAGGCTTCCAATATAAAACGCATCTAGCCAAATTTAAACTGACAAATTAATACTAATCGCTGATCATATTAACAACACACATAATTATTTTAGGATTATTTTCTGCTGTGATACAATCAAAGCTTCCTTCACTTGATGTTTTTGTATTATTCCTGTAATAATTACATCATAAAAGCATTTTATATTTCAGCTCTGTGGATGGTTATGACTTCTTCTTGTACAGCCCACTAAGAAGCTGTGTGCAAAGTCTATTACCTCAATGGATGGCGCTTGTTCTCTAAGTTCATGCCAAGGCCAACAAACCATCAAATTGCTCTTTGTGCTTCGAGAGCTGAAAGCAGAAGATCGTTCTCCAGCCCCTTTTCAGACTCTGAATATGTAAGATCGTTCATTTCATCTGTCTGTTCGAGTGACGGCTTCTCTTCATTCAGACAGAGGTGTCTGCTGAATAAATGTTTCTTACAGCTTCATTCACACAGGATGAAAAGAACCATTTGTTGCATGAGTGAGCTGAGTTGAATCATGATTATTTGAAGGAAAACATGAAGACTTTTTTTTCTTCATTCTTTAAAAGCTTTTGTTAATGATTATCATGAGAGCAAGTGACGCTCGACTCCTTCCCTCACAGTAAATTATGTAACACAATTTATTTTCTGGTTTCATTTTTTTATTTGATAATTCTGCTGCTTTTTCATAAAGACGTGAACAGATGTGCTCAAGCACAGACTTTCATCAGTTCTTATTATCTCATGATTCTGCAGCACATTTTGTTAGATATTATATATTACATATAATTTCATTGGTGCAATTGGACGGGTGCTTATTTATTAATATAATAATTTCTTGATACATTTATATAGGGTGATCTTAATTGGATGACCAAAATGCACATTTAATTTCACTGTGCATGTTGAACTTTATGTTCCTTGTTATGGCATGAAGGCATAACAAAGGTGGCATTCAATTCTTGTTCCATGTTGGAAGCGATACAGAAATATTCCATCTTGACTTTTACTCAAGTGACTGGAGGAGGTATATACAGACATGAAACCGGCATGCTGATTGTCATCACATTTACGTAATCAGATGCATGTCTGAAAGCTGTAGAAAAAAAAAAACTCTGAAAAAGAAAGAAAACAAATCAGAGCTGCTGAACTGTTTTAATCTATAAATACAAACTTGTCAGGACTAATTAGTCTTGCTTGTACGCAGTGTTGCTTTTTCCTTGCCCGTATAATAGAGTGTTTTAAATTGAAGCTGTGAAGTCATTCAAAAGCAATTGGGACTTTTGATTCTCACTGATACATGATACCCTTTCTGTTAACCTTAAAAACTAACACAATATGATTTCATTTTATCTTAGCTGTATTTTTTGTAAATGCCTTTTTTTTTCCAACTGCTGTTTTCAATGGTGCAACACACAGGGTTTCTGATTGATGTCAATGTCTGTGCAAATCACAGACTCATTTGTAGTTGATGGTTATTGTTATTTGAAATATTGCTCTCTAAGTGAGCCACAGTAACATTGCTTTTAGTTATGTGCTGGTCAGCAAAAGCATTGGATGTGATGCAACACACCCCTATTCATTCAGAGACTATGAGAGGAGCATGCTCGATTTTTTTGTTTTTTTTTACAGTTAAATCCAGCACACCAGCAACATGTTGATGCACATTAACTTTCCAAACCAGCAAATTGATCACAGTAGCTCCTTGGATCGACACACAGCCTTCTGTACATTGACTACCTCTGTCTGTACATTGTGTTTTGGTGTATGCTGCAGGTGCCATTAAACGATGTGATGTGGTCAGAGGGTGTTAAAAGGATGGAGCGTACTCATGTGCAGAGAAGTGATCTATAATGAAAAAAGTGACTAGAAAGCAGTGAGAATGAGCAGAGAAACCATCCAAAATGAGAAACTCCCTAATTCACGGCTAAATGGCTGACGGGAAAAACATTGGGTTTTTTTTGTCTTTGCTGTGGTATTTCAAAAGCACGGGTTGATGAACATCTTCAGTTCAAGTGCGTCTGAGTCATTAGAAGGTAATGTTAATCTCTTCAGGGACTACATGTTGAAAGAGATGAGGGTTGTGTTCCTGGAAGCAAAGCCGCTGATGACATAGCATTAAACATTACTTCAATTGATCCGCAGCGTAAACAAACTCTACTGGCGACATCTAATTGTGGAGCAACAAGTGTCATGTATTTTTAATGATCCACGCATTACTGTCAGAAAGCACACGGGGAGGAGAGTGGAGGAGCTGTTTGCTTACGGTTACAGTTTCACCTCCCAATCTCACATCTCCTCTTCCCTACCCCCTTTCATGTTTTTGAGAGGATTGGATTTTTTTTCTTCTTCTTTGGATTAAATTTTGTTTGCCATCTGTGCAGAAGTGATAAGGGAAGAATATATGGTATATAAAATATTTATCCCTTCGTTTTTCTTCTTCTTGCTCTCTAGGGGGATTTGGCTTGTGAGGCATACAGTTTTTTAAAACAATAACAACCTAAGTCAAACCTGGTTTTCTATTCAGTAACGTTCTAAAAATATCTATTCAAGAGGATCATTCCAATTAGCCCGCTGAATATTTTTGACTTCTAAGGTAAAATATTTGGTGCCCGGGATGTAACAACAGGCAATTTAAGCGTAGTGCTGTATTGTAAGTATAGCATTGACATTCATGCAGAGATGTGAATGAGAATCTTTGCCCATGAAACTTTGGTAATTTAGTATGCGCTGCAAAACTCAACAAAAGCACTGGAGCGGCTTTCACTCTCTCTTTCCTCCTCATTTAATGACTATCAAAAAAACCAGCAACTGCAATCTCATGTCTTATGGCTTGTTTTGTACTCTTTCATCGCACTCAAAAGAGGCAGCACTCCCACTCACACAACATGACTACGCTTTCTCATGAATTGGAAATTGTAAGGCAGCATAAACACAGCGCCAGGATACTTTCAACGGTGTCACTGACCCTCTCAAATTAAACAAAAAAACTACTGAAGGCTGCGTTCCTGCAGGAGGTGCTGACCGCAGCCTTGACCTTGAAGACTGACAAGCAAAACAGGAGGATTACTGATTTCTATAAAAGTCATATGTTACTTTTTTTGTTAAATGTTGCATACTAGTTTAGTTGGTGATGTCTTTTTAAAATGAATAATGATGGTAGCATACCTTTAATATTTTTTTTACTGTTGCCATGGTAAAACTTTTTTGATTCCTTAAAAGACTATTCAGCTCAATAGAAACATGGAGGAAGTAGAAAACAGGTTAGAAAAAAGTAGTAAGAAAATGCACAAGCAGAAGTGACAAGATTTGATGGTTAGAAGTCAATATGCCTGAACTAGAAAGTTACAAACTGACATCCATCTTTTCATGTGTCGCCACAAGCAATTTCATTTTGTTCTGTCTCAGCTGTTTTCTATTTTTCTAAACAAACCTGTCATAGCCCATCGTCGTATATACAGTATAGTAGTTTCTATCTGAAAACTGCTTTCGAGACACCAGTGCTGTGAGTTTAAGTTTAAACTTAATGCAAGTGATTAAAGTGAATATATCGTGTGTTCCCACTGACATTGAAGTGTGGAGGAGTAAAATAACATCCTGTCTTCTCATTACTGAAATAAAGACTCTCAGTGATGTAGAGCTGCTGAATTCAATTCAAAAGCACAATGCTTTTCTAAAGAAATGTATTAAATTCTGTGGTGTGTTTTGCTTTCTCACAAATGTACGGCCATTTTCAAAATGTACAAAATGTAGACAAGTGGTATGCCATTTGAATTCTTGCTTGCTCTGGATTCTTCCTGCATATTTGTTTGAAACACTTCAGTTGTTGTGCATCAATGTAACCCATTTCCTGTGTTTTAGCAGTGGTGTGGGGAAATTGGCATGTTTATTCAAGAAGCAAAAATTGTCTGTGTCGTCATCTGTGTTGAGGAGAACGTGCCTCGTGAGGTAATGACCTGACGAGAACATTGAGGCTGATTGTAGATATGCCACTCCCCAGACGTTATGAGTTGGACCTCTTGCAACAAAAGCCTTCATTTTTTAGACTTGAGTGAAGATGTACAGCACGTGTCCTTGTGTAGGAAACCTTACAGAGTAACTCAACACCAAGCTGAAAAGTAGATGTGCTGCCCTCTTGGGTTCACAGCTTCAAGTCCACTGATGGGTGTGGTAGGTGTAGTCAGAAAGGTGCTCGCCCAACAGTGATGTCACAGTGTCCTGGAGTCCACCTGTATGTCACTGTTAAACCACTGGAGGTCAGAGCTACATTTTCACGGGCTGTTACTCTTTAATTCATTATTTTAACAAGCATACCGGAGATATTATGGTTATTTCAAAGTGAAGTCGCAGGTTAAGCACAGTTCAACCCGTGCTGCATTTGGTGTCATTTGTGAAGGTTAACATTCAACAGTGCAAAGTGCATTTGCAGCTCCGAGAAATAAATTTTCTGTAGCCACTGGAAATGAAAACCCTGCTTTGAATCTACTTTGTCATAGTAAATTGATCCCTCACCATCTCACATACACTGTGATCCATTATTTTTGAAAGCCATTGCCCCTGTGTATTGATTACACACCATCACACACACACACACACACGTTTTTTGTCTTCTTTCCCCACCATAACACCACAAATGCCCCAAGGATGCCATTGACCCTAATGCTGCCACTGAAGTGGAAGAGACTGATGCTGTGACAAAAGCTCTGACAGCGTAAATGGAGCTGAGAGTCTTTGAGCTGCAAACTGTTGAGCTGCTGTTACATTGCCAACATTCTAAACACCTAAATGAGGCTCCTGAAAGTTGAATAAACTCAGATGATAAATAAGTATCTGGCAACAAAAAGCATAGTTTGAACAAAGTAAAATTTTCTTTCATGCTCTCTTGTAAGTGAGTGAAGTTTTTTTTTTGTGGAAAACCACTACAGCTTTGTCAGTACTTTCTCAGCACGAGCCAAAGATTTGTCGTGAAAATACAGCAGATGCGTTGCTTCGCGGAAACAGTCAAAGATCAGTGACCCAGCTCCTGAATCAAAGCAGCGTTTTGCGACTGGTCATACCAATCTGTTGTGATTTCAGAACAGAACACAGAAGTGCAGTTTTTGGCTCATTGTCTCAATCACTTTTGAAAGTCACAAGCCAAGTGTGTGGGCAGATTAACAAAAGAAACCTGATGACTGCTTGAGAGCTGCATTTGCATATGTACAATGTGTCTAGTTACTAAGCTTATTGAAAAACTGTCAATATTCCAAGCAAGCTTTCACCATGATTGCTCGCTCAAGTGCTGTTCACATAACATGTTGATGTTGTTACGCTGCTACACTACCCAAGTCTCATGACAAATGAATAACTCCCGGCCAGGGATGGATGGATGGATGGATAGAATTTATTCGTCCCAAACTGGGAAATCTTGTGTTACAGTAGCTATAGTATGAAGTAAACACAACAAATATGACATTAAACCACAGAATAACCAAACCCTGTTAAATAAAAAAAGTAAATAATTTGAAAAAAAAAAGCTTAAAACTAGTGACTCTGTTACTATTAGAGTAGGAGAGGTTGCGTGAGATTAGTACAAAGTGTTTGTGCAAAGAACACAAAGTGGCCAAACACAGTGCAAACAGATCAGAAACATAAACTACAACATTGTAAGTCATGAGTGTTCTCCGTCAGACTGACCTGAGTTGTAACTGTCTTATAGCTTTTGGCAAGATTTCCTGTATCTGTTACTATTATCCTATATACCTCTTCTATAACGACCCTTATTATTAATTTTCAAAATTCTAATGAAGATAATTTGGTGACAAAGTAAAAGACAAATGGTGGTGTGTCTGATAGTGCCTCCAATTATGAGAAACTGATTTTAAAAATGGATTATGGGAATTTTTTTTTCAGTGATTACAAATCAACTCTATTTATCATTTCATGCTGAGTGTGCTTACCCAGAATAAGCGTGTACAAATTCATCCGCCTCATGCCCTTTCCACAGTACAGTTTCAGCCTTTAGAAGTATCAGTGGGCCTTTCCTGCAGTGTGCTGAGGAGAGGTCTGCAGTCTGCAACACTACACCAGCTGCTTTCGCTGATTAGTTCCTCTTCTCTGGTTGAAGGTTTGCTAATCAATGTGATGACTGTCCACCCCAGCCAGACGGAAAAAAACAACATTCACACAATTTGCAATGAATAATAAATAGTCCTTATGTACTGTGAGGGAGGGGAGTAATTGTTGTGTTTGTCAAAAATGGCATTTGAATTGTTTACTTAGCTTCATTGCACACATTATGTTGAGCATATTTGTCAATGTTTGTTAATCCTACTATTAGTCTATTTTGGTAAAAGCCCTATTTTCAATGGTATTTATATCCCTTTACAGGTGTTCACAGGGGGACGTTGTCACACACACAGCGTGGCTAAACCGGTCGAGTATACTGTATGCTGGAGAAGACAAATGGTCGGTGGATCCCAGAGTGAGTCTGGTGACGCTTAATCAAGAGGAGTTTACCATCAAGATTGAAAACGTGGACATGACAGACGAGGGGCAGTATGTGTGCGCGGTCCAGACAAGCAGACGACCGAGAACCACCTCAGTGCACATCCTCGTCCAAGGTAATTACAATTATATGAAGTCTCAGGTCGGCAGGTGTCTCAATAACACTATGTTTATACATATCATATCATCAGCAACATCACACCACATACATCTGTTTATTTTGTGCTGGTTTATACTGTATCATTGATGGTTGTGTTATTCTCGCGCGCCAGCACATGAGGGCATAAGTGACCAAACCAGGGAGTAAAAACACACATGTGCCCTCTTTCCTGAGTTTCATTTTCTCGATTGCTGCTCCACTTGAACAAGTAGGAGTTAAATGCCTTGCTCAAGGGATGGGAGGTGAGTGTGTTTCTCTTCTCTTCACTATGTTAGGTGAGGTTAATGGGGAATACCAGATGTTACGATGCTTCAGTTATAATGATGTGTGGAGTTGTGGAGTGTCCTCACAGAGGTGCAGGACTCACATAGCATAATGGGACAGTTTAATGCTACCAATTTGATATGCACATGATCCATGTAGCATATAGTGATGCTCATTAGACGCCATCCTCAACCTCAGAAGAAGACGAAAAAAATGGCCAAGTTTGGATTTCTCTCATTTGTCTCTGCAACATAATGCCAAACAACAAAAATGCAACAATAATGACACAGTATCCTGTTCAATCAGCCTAACCTGCATTATAAAACCACATTTCCAATTATTCACTTTAGATTTCTTTTAGTTAAAACTTCTGGACTGATCAAAAATGAACTCAGTATAATATTTTCCTTAAGCAAGGGCTTTTTTTATCAAGTAGCAAAACTCACTTATTTTTGTTTAGAAATACTTTCTTCCAATTATGTCTGTTATTTTTTTTGTCTGTAATTATGTCTTTTATACAATTTTAAAATCACACTCGTTGCCACTTGTTCCTTTGCATGAGCTGTCAGCATCCTGACATGTCATGTGGTGTTTGTTTTTATTCCTGCGACAGCCATTAGCATAGACAGCACCACTTCTTTATCTTCATCTGATCTTCGAGTAACACCTTTAATTGAGACAACAGAAAAGAAACGACACATCAGTTCACAGTCCTGCAATTCTAAACTAAGCTAAACGTCTTTTTAATGGTTAGACTTATAGTTTCCACCTACACTGTTCTATAGAAGAAACTGATGACAAGGTCAAGCTATTATTTTCTAGACCTTCTTACAAACAAAATCAAAACAGCTTGATTCTGCAAAAAAAAAAAAAAAATCATTTGTGTAAAATGAAGGAAATTCATATCAGTTGTCATGGTGAAATAATGCAAATAACATGACAAACTGTCAAAAACGCAGACAATCTGTGCCTCTCATGAAAGCACAGTCACAGCATCACAACAGTTCCTTATGCAACATGCAGTATATACATACACAGATGCTTGATACATTATCCAGGCGGAGGAACTTAAATTGGTTTAACTGGCAAATGAAACACCTTGAGTGAGCACACACTGCCGTCTATGTAATTAGGTATAGAGGTATCTTTCAGGATCTATGTATCTAGAGACACACACACACACCTATATATGTATGTGTGGAAGTGTTGTGATTCTTGTCTATATACCTCATGAAGGTCGAGCAGATCAAAACATGCCACTTAAATGAATATACCAGCATTTTATTGTCAAACGACATTGTGCACTCCATTGTTATACACACCACCAGCCACATAGTCCAGAGAATATTCTTAAAACAGTCGGTCAGCAGATCTGCAGGACGCCAGGGGACGCCACCTATCACAGGGTCATGGGCAATGAAGCAGTAAGCACTTTTAAGCACTGACATGATAAGTCTTCTGCCCAGCATCTGAGCGTTTTGGTGCTGTGCAGTTCTGCTGCCAAGCATTCCACAACAGTGGCTTCCCGTTATGCTTACATACAGCACAAACAAAAGCACGCAGTTTATATCCTAACCTTACATACCAGGCTGCTGGCTTTGGCTTGGACCAGCAGACTAAAGACTGCTTGAATGAGAAGAGGGGATCTGGAGAGTCTGACAAATGAGACCAGTTGGTACTCAGGGTTGAGCAAACAAGTGGGGTTACCCACTCCTGTTCTCGTTTGATTACTGACATTATTTGTACCACCTGCCCATTATATAGGACAGAATACAAATAAACAACAAATGTCTGTCATTACCAAGCAGATGGATAACAGTGGCTGTTATCTTCAACAGATGAAGATAAGATATTCCTTTATCCGTCCCACTTTCCATCTATCCATTCATCATTAAACACACTTAGAGCTAAGTAATAATAACATGTTGCTTACATCTTAACTCTAATGCAGTTTCTAATTAGTTACTGCGTATAGTCCTTCAGCTCATGCATATTCATATGCAAGGTAGCAAACAGGTCAGGTCACAGGGTCAAGATTGAGCAGATGCCCATGCCTGCAGGCTTTGACCAGAGTGGACACAGGGGTCACTGCAGTTCAAAAGGTTGAACTTACATAATGTTAAGGCTAAGGACAGTCTAATAGTTTTTTTTTTTTCTTCTTGTGAAAACTTGCTCAGAGCATCCCAGTAGTCCTGAATGAATTTCTTGTCCATCGTTTGCCCAAAAGCTGTTTTTTAACAACAACAAAAAAATGTTTCAGGACTTTGGAAGCTTTATACTTTATATTATAAAAAGCTAAACCTTGATGTAATCTAAACACAATAAAATGTAATTGTCTTCAAACTCAGACCATACTTAAATTACTGTATTTATGTAGGCATAGTTGTTTAAAGCCATAACCACACTGTGCTGTTCACGCTCTATGCAAAAAGATTATTTGCTGTTAGGGCGTGTAAAATTAACAAGTAGCTCTAATGACATGATCAGTGAAACCGGCTTCATAAGCACAGTGATGTCAGCTTTTGTGAAGGAGATAAGCACTTGTTTGTGGTTTTAAAGAGAGCTCATTATGTAAAACTGGCTCTCCTCCCTCTCTTTTACAATATTTGATCAGAGGGTCTTGATGCCTCTCCAGTACGAGCATTCAGTCCCTGGAATCATGCCCAATCACGATGACTCATCTGATGTAGAACGGCAGGGACTGATTCAGATGACTTCATAGATTAGCTGGAGTGAGGAACAACCAACAAACTCTAGTCAGAAGACCTTAGAGACCCGCTGGTGATAAGGGACTGCAGTTCCAAAAGTGATATAAGAATCTCGAATTGGATGCTGAATTTAATGGGGAGCCAATGCAGTGCCTCACATGAGACATTCATAAAGGTTTAAAGCTTTTCAGCAGCATTCTGGACCACCTGTGAATAAACCGGTGACATGTTGATAAAACAAGTGAAGAGGAAACTGCAGTAGTGTGGATGGGATGAAATAAAAAGTAGGATTAATCATCTCATTATAGGTGTAGTTATGAAAATATAAGCTTTCTATTATAAGATTAGTGACCAAAAAACAGCTGCCATGTAACCCTGTGATATCTAATATCAAGCATTTTTTTATGTCCTTAATATACAAGAACAAATTGTTTGTTTTTTCTTTGCAGGCCAGTTGTGCTGTATTTTCTGTTTCCTGACCTAGAATTTGTCACAAGCCACAATAAAAACCAGTCTGTCAAATCCGTCTTACCTGCGAACATTGAAAATTAGAAAGACACTGATGAATGATTTTGCCGAGAAGAACAAATTTAGATCAAATTTGTGTGAACAAATGTTTCATGAATGAATCCCATGGTGTTGTTGTTTTTGTTTTTTGGGGGGAGGGAGTCTTGCACTTACCTTTATTTTTGGGCAGTATAATGGAAGGGGAGAGAGGGGGCTACGATCGAACAAAGGTCTCTTGCTGTGTGGTTTTGTGGTTGTAACTGTCCAACTTCCAACCCAATGTATTATTACACGAAGTGAACACACTGTCTAGGGTTGGCTAAGAGAATAAGACCCATGTTCCCCAAGTCCCAGGCATCCACAGAGACAGACTGTTGAGATATAACATTTTTCCAAACTTTACAATGGATTTTAGAATAACTGGAGCTGGGACTTCATGAATTCAGAAGGGGTGAGGGCTTGGGCAACATACATCAAAATAAATGGAGTAGAGAGTACTTACATTTCTGGACTAGCCAATCAGAGAAACCCTAACTTTTAATGGCTTTAGGGTAGAATTAAACTTTGAGTTTACATACAGCACATTATGTGGCTGTATCAGGGCAGAAACAGTGGACAGAAACTGTTAAGAATCCCTGTTAAAGTCACAACTTCAGGGAAGGAGGAAGAGGGAACTGCCTAAATCTGCTTTGCAGCTATCATTTTTGGTGGAAGGGATCCTTTTTTTCAACAGAGCAAAACAGTTTAGAGGCCTACAAATTGCACCTACCATTTGTAACTGGAATGCTTGCTGAGAGGTTGTGTCCTGCTGGGGTCCCAGTGCTTGCACATGTTCGTGTTGTTGGAGTTTCCGGCAATACAAAGAAAGTAAAAAAGGAGAAACCAGACATACTCAGTAGAAGCAAACTTATTGGCCTTAGACCTGTCCCACAGCAAGGTGGAAGCCAATGACATGACAGAATAAAAGTAAATGATAGTGGCTGAGGAGAGGTAGCGAGCCCGGATTTGAACCAGTGCAGAGAGTGCTGTGGCAGGTCGGTATTCTGCCGCTCGGCGCAGAGCACAGGATGCTGTGGTGGGAGGAGGAGTCACCACAGGTGTCCACAGCTCCTTGAGACTGCATTAAAAGTTCTCCCACAGTTCATTACATCCCTGCAGTCATCTGAAGGCAGCAAGACAAATATGATTTGAGAGGTGCCATGTAAGAGTGCAGGGCCATTACACACAGCCAGTCGTCAGAGGTATTAAATCACATGCTAATGATACCAGGCTATTAGAGGACAACCCTACACCTCTACACACATCAGACTGGCCAGCTATGACTCTATATTATTTTCTTTATATGGTAATTATCTTTATTCATTATTATAACTAAGTAGCTGAAGCTGTCAGACTGTTTTTTGTCTTTATGTTTAATTTTTAAAATTTTGCAGTATGATGTGACAATTTACAACATGAGACAATAAGATATAACATAAGACAGAAACTTTTTACATTTTTATGACTGCTGTTGTAATTTACTGTTGATAAACAAGCTTGTTTGCACCATGTGGACAACAACATGATTTCCAGGAAGAATTATATTTTCAATCATTGACCTATGCATCACTGTCATTGGCTCAGCTGTTTCAGAGCTATGAGACATGAATGGCTGAGAGTCTATTTACTACTCTCCACACGATCTGATCTATATTCCACTTCACATACTGTAGTCCTGTTGAACTCTGTGCTGCTGCACATACGTGAACCAAAACAGTAGGTGTGCCTGGAGATGCCCGCACAGTACATGCAGCCAATTCCTCTCTTGCACTCATTTGCTCTCTGCCCACAGATTTTTATATCAAGTCAACAAACCTGAACGAGTTTTCTCATGGACACTTCTCTGACTATAGACTCATGTTGGGCAATATTAACTTCTGGTAGGTTAATTTTAATCTCATTGCCCAGGCAATCATTTTCTATTCCATTAAAACTGTAATAGGAGCCTGCAAAGACACATGTAGATATACGGTAGTCATACATGGGCAAACACTATGAAAACACACTAGCTGCCTTGGTTCAAAATCAAAAATGCTGTAATGGGAAAGAAGAATGATTAGGCTTCTACCTAGCTCAAACTATGAGTGAAAACCAAAACTTCAACATTGTCTTACCTCACTGTTGCCTTGGTGATGGCAGGAGAAAAGTGGGTTCAGTGAGGCAGCCAAGAAATACTCGAACAGTAAAGACCACAATACAATGCGTGGGGTTACTGCATGTGTTGCTGCTGCCACTCTGTACCAAACAACACGGGGAATGAAAGTATTTGCCACCTGACTGAAGCCCATCTTCCAGCCCTCCAGTCTTGTAGCAGGTGGTGTAGAAAGAAAAGCCCTCCAGGATAGTCTATTACAAGTTTTCTTTTTTTTTTTTCTTTTTTTTTTTTTCTTTTTTTTCTTTTTTTTACAGCCCACACAGAAAGGTTGTTTATCAAAAACACTTGTCTAATGTATTGTGGAGTATGGGCCTTGGCCATGATGATGTCAGTCTGTTGGTTCATCCAACAATTTGGTCTGCAGCAAAATATATCAACAAACAACTAAACAGACTGACTTTTAAATTTTGCAGAAAATGAAAAATGTAATGTCAGAAAATGTATGACGCCCAGAGGATGATTCAAAATGATGTTGTTGGCCCAGTGACCTTTTCAACAGCGCCAGCACCAAGCCAAAAAAAAAAAAAAATCATTGCGAGAAATATCATGGCAGATTTCCATAAAATGCAGCGCGCTCATGCTCGAGACGATGAACACTTTCCAATTTGGAGCTCAGACTGTCTGTAGATATCTCACAAACTAATAGGCTGGTTGCAGTAGTTTTACTGAGCTCATTTATGTTCCCAAATAGATAAACTGGAACTAGATCTTAATGACATGGTAGCCTATTTTGATGAACCCTGATAAACAAACATTAGCCTAGCTAGCGGCTTGGCACTATGGACGGCAGTGTTGGTCTATGATCAGTCGGTCAGTCGGCCACTTCGGTCCGCACTGAAATATCTCAGTAAACATTGGATAGATTCCATAAAATTTGGCACAGATAAGCATGGACTCCAAATCTAAGTGACTTTAACAATCCCCTGAATTACCACCAACAGCTCTCTTATCCTGTGAAATATATCAACATCATTTTTCCCCTGAATTTTGTGTCTCCATGGACTCAAATGTTGTTGTGTTCCCTGCAGGACACACACAACGTTAGAAAGTTCAGGAAGTGGACCGTGAGTTGAGATTTCTTTTAACTAATCAAAATAAACGTATTCATTCACAAAGTCTTTTTTTCTTAAAAATAAAAAAAAATTAAGATGAACCATAACTCTGTGTGATGGCCACTGCACAACAAACAGTATGAACTGAAATTAAATTCAGTTTAGTGTACTATCCTTAAAGGATGGTTTTATGACCTTGTGAAATGTTGGCATGGCACTTAAATCATGAGTCCTACTTGTACACATGTAGAAAAATAAATACAGTACATACAATGACCCACCTTTTATATTGTATTTGTAGCACACTGGTAGGGCTAGCTCTAATTCCATGTTAAGCAAAGGCTTTAATAACATTTACTTTTACTGAAATTCCAATATTATTGCAGTTTTTAATGTAAACTCTCCTGACAGCTTCATTAAAATAAATAATGACAGGACTTTCATCACATTGTGAATTTGTATGCCTAGGAGGAAGAACCATTGTTCGTTTTCCTGTGTTCATTTAGAATATTCTGCATTGAGAAAGGTGTTCGTCCAAGGCACTGGTGAATCCTTTCACCCCAGCTACAGTATGCTCAGAAATCCTCGCTGTCCTGTTTGGATAAACTCTGATCCATGTGGACAGCATACGCTTCACTCCTACTGTTAATAGGTGATAATCAGTCCCTGTAGGAAACTTCTCTTTTAGCTCACCCACTCTATGGGAGGTCAGAGATCAGGGTCAGCTACAGAGCAGCTGCCTTGGAGCCGATAGAGATTTGGTTCTTGGATTAGTGCACCTCAGCCAGGTGGGTGTCTGGTTATGCCGGGGTTTGAACTCTGGTTATCCAGCTGAAACATGAGAAACCGCTGTACTAGTGATAAGACCCTGACACCTCTGTTCACCTGATAATTCAAAGATGTCAGTGGGTAGCTGTCATCTGAAATACAGCAGCTGCTTATCTGGCTGTTTTGTCCTACAGGATGATGAAAACAAGGTCAGGTGTTCCATTAATATTTGAGAATACTCAAGAGAATCTAGTAATTTAATGTCTCATGTACAACAACAGATGTGGCTGCATGACTGAAAAAAATATGCTTGTAGCAGTAAGCACAATCTTAAAGAGGCATCACATTTGAAATGAGCATACTTTTTTCATAAAACAATTTTTCAGCTTCAACATTTGTTATTTTTGTCTTTGCAATATTTTCAATTAAGTAGAGTAGCTATATAATTTAGACAGCATCTCAACTTATTTGGAAATTGGTGTTGTAGATACATTTTCGTTTCAAGTGTTGTCTTACGTTATTTGTGTGATTTTGTGTGGCATACAGACTCAACCAGCACAATTTCAGAGCAGTATTATGAACAGGATTCCACATTATTCACAGTTTATTATAATTAGCAATAATACCACCAAAGTGTTCAAGACTTTCACAGCCTGACAGGTTGTATTGAATATATCTGAAACTCAATCTTTTGTTTTCATTCATTCCACAAACAGAGGTTCAGCCTTGGCCTCTCGCACCGCAGCTAAACAGAAGCAACGCTGACACGCTTGCTGTATGCTTTTGTCATTCATGAAGGGTAAATGGGGATTAAGCTGACATCCAATAAATTATTCATAGAGATTTTTTTTTTGTCTTACAAACAAGTCTGATGTGACTAAAACAAGTTAAAGCACTGGTGACAGTCTATTCATATGCTTTTAGTTGATGATCCTCAAATGTCAAAATAGAGATGTGTCCTTGTTACTTTGAAATGGAAATGACAAAAAAAAAAGAAAAGATTCTTTGGCGGATCTGTCAAGAATTTAAAAAGAGAAATAAAAACCAATGTTTATTCAGGAAAATTGAATAAGAGTGAGGCATCCGGAATAAATCATTACAGTCATATGAAGCCAACGACTATGTCTTCTGATGTCCTGAGATGTGTGTTCTTTAAATGTCTTGAGACATGCAGAGACAACTAGATGAGCTTTTATGATACAAGTAGTGCCTGAATGCCTCAATGTGATTTTAACGCAACACACAAAAACAGCTATCTTTTAAGCTATCTAATAACTAGGGCAAACTTATGATATGTGGACATATTCAATAATAATAATGAATAAAGTAGCATTTAAGATTCCTATCTGTAATAGTGTAAAATAGATTTTACTTCAGATAAATGCTACTGTCCCTAAAGATAGGTTCACCTTAGTATAATACTCATAAACTCATATGTACATTGAAGCACATTGAGTTAATGATTGCTACTATTGTATTCATCCCTCCTCTCCACCCTGGCCATCAAGTCGTCCCTCTGTAACTCAGCTCACTATCCTGACTGTGTTTTCAGGCAGAACGCAAAGCAAATTTTCAGAGGTGGCACGATTGTTCAAAAGTCAAAAATCTGACACAATTAGACACAACTTCGCCCCGAGATGACATGAATTGACGCAAAGACATGTTCACGTGAGTGGAAAATTTTTCAACTTGAATGAAAAAATTTGCCTAATCCTGGAGCTTTATGAATCCACTTCAGAATGTACAGAGATGAGATGACAAAAGGAGAGAGAGTGATGTGAATGGAAATAACAGAACCCTGAACTGCACTCGTGAACACAAACAACAGAGACACTCCTCAGTGGTTAGACATGGTTACAGCTAATGTCTGTATTTCATTGTAAACGTTACCTTTCTTTTACCTTACCCAAACAATTATACTGCCTAATCATAAGCAAACAAGATGCCATGCACGGATATAATAGTAAGAATCTTTGAAAAAAAAAAAAAAAAAGATGTACAAATGACATTACCATTGAGTGTAGTCTTGTTGTGTTGTGTTGTCTAATGTTACTGCGGTGGTAGAGATGGATCACAGAATCCAGTCTTAGGCTTCGACAGGTTCAAATCGATTGCATATTTCTCAAGGTCAGTTACAAAATTCACTCTGTGTTTCTCCATGCTGTTACAGTAGCATCAGCTTAACCTAAGGTGGATTTATTTTCCACAGTAAAATGTTCTTTAGCTGCATAGTCTAATTTATTTTACACCTAGATGTCATGATCTGATATATTTTTCAATTAGGATTTAAAATTTTGTGAGGTCTTGACTAGTTGCTGATTGACTGATCTGTGTAACACTATCCACTGACACTGTCCTTGCAGCCGAAATCACAACTTTTGGATCAGTGGTGATATACAGATGAAGATCAGTTCAAACTTTTGAATATTTTCTGTGAAATTACATTGTCTTATTCAGGAGAGCTTTACTGTATACCAAATAAAGTCAAATTAATGTATCTTGTATTATGTTTTTTTTTATTCCTCACCACTTTCTAACACTGCCAAATTTATTAGGGCTTATTTAACTTAAAAGTTTTTTCATTTTTCTTTATAATTACAATTATTATACTGTGTCAGTTATGATATTATAGTGTGAATTGCTCAGCACTACCTATTCAGACTTACTGTTGACGTCCATCCATGTTGGTTTTTCTTGCCACAGAGGTGGGTGCTGTCTCTGTGGATTTCTTCATTTTGATTCAATGTTAGAGCATTTCAGTGATTCTTTTCAGCGATGTATAACAATGCAAAGGTCACAACGACGGCTGCATCACCGCAAGCTGGTTTGCACTCCTAATAACCTCCTGTCTTCACCTTGCAGCAGCATCCTCAATGGAGTCGGTAATATCCCGCTGGAGCAAAGTGCTCTGTATTACAGCTCTACCCTTCGATTCTTCAGAGGCAATTTGCTCTGCGCTCCTTTCAATTGGCTGCATAAACGTTAGCCTGAGAACTGGGCGAGATTGTTTGACATCCTCTACAGTGCTTGAAATAACTTGAAAATAGTTTCCTTACAGCTGGCTTTTATTTATGTTATTCATAAGAAAATTTGTACTCTTTTTGCTTGGTGAGTGTTACATGTGATCATTATGAACCTGGAAATGAAACTATTTTTTGGTTGTTGTTTTTTTACAAGATATACTGTATGTCACATTGTTCACTGAAAGACTGCATCTGTTAACCTGCTGTTCATTCCTACACATTACCATCCCTCTCATGAACTGTGAATAGATAAGGCGCCGCCTGAGAGGATCTTTGTCCAATTATTCATTTATAAGACAGTTTGATTAAGCAGTTTGCCTTGAGAAAAGACTGGTAGCCATATAATTGTCTGGCTGCCTAGAAATCAATATATTTGTGCAGCTCTAGTTTATACAGAATAAAGTGCAAACACAATACGATTCAATGCGTTTTAAGAATTTATTTTGAACCAGTTGACTGCGAGGGCAGTAAGTGGAAATGCGTTGGAAGCAGGTGAAATTATCTCACTCCCTTCAGAGATTCTTTTGTATTTGCTTGAAGGAAAACAAGATTTTCTTGACTTACAGAGCACTATCAGAATTTAATGAGATGTGCTGTGCCGCGAAAATGTGTTCAAGGGATCTGAACATATGAACATATTTCCAGTGCGGTTCTGAATGTAGGTCTCAGATTCTAATTCTGGAAGCTGCGCAGGCTGACATTAAGTCTCAGAGCTTGTACTGTCGATCATGCTCGCTCTAAGCTAATAAGATACCACACCCACAAACGCAGGCTTTTTGAATGGGAAGTTGGACAAGTTAAGAGGTGCAAGCCCCTCACCAAGGTTTGGAAAGAGCTGGTGAACTCCTCTTAAAATCCCAAAATGAGCTCCTATCTTGCAGCTCCCAGCCCACATTGTCCAATCCAAAGTTCCTATTCACTGCACTTACCTGAATGTACATGTTTAGCTGAGCCCTGATTAAGGAAGAAATCAGAATTTAAAAAAAACAACAAAAAAGCAAACAAACCAAAAAAAACAGTTATGCCAAATAAAAGAAGTGCTTTATTTAACAGCCTGTAAGTGATTTTGAATAAATGCAATGCTTTTTTAAATTGTGAGTTATCTTCATTCATTTAGAAAAGTCTTTGCGTTCACATTGCAAACAAAGTCCATTTTTTGTCTTAGGCAAATATCTGGCTCTTTAGCTGCTTATGTTCACCAGCTGGTCTCTAACTGTTTAGTACTGAGCAGATAGTGCACAGTGGGTTTATCAAAGCTTTTCCTCACACGTTTGCCTGCTGTGGATGAAAACAGCGTTGAAGGTCAGTTGTGGTCTGAACAGTTAAATGATGAGTTGAAACTTGCTATAAAGATCTTTAAAGCGGAGGGGAGCTGCAGAGTAGGATCATAACTTTAAGTGACAAATTATTAAACATTGGTTTTCACATTTTAATTTGATACATTATTATCAATAAACTATTGATTATTGCTCTATTGGCCTGTCTATAGAGCCCTATTGTGAACCCTGAAATGTTGAGTACCTTAGGGTTATATGCTAGAAATGCACAGTGTGGGTCCTCAGGACTTAGAAACTGCCAGATGCTAACTTGCATATGTTGAGCAATTAGTATAATCAGTATAATTAAGACAAGTTATCATAATCACTTATGTGACAAAAGTTTAGCAACTGCTTGGCCCTTTCAAATAACACTGGAGTGGTTTTGCGTTTATTGAGGATGCAGAATCTGTTTCTGACATTTTCAAAATACTAAATGGCCATTTCAACCAGAAGTGGCCATATTTCAAATCCCAGTGGGCCAATTTTGATGAATTTTGAGCCCCTTTTGAGGTGATTGCTTAATACGTTAGACCTGCATATCAGAATCGAGAGAGCTCAATGTCATTGGTGTGAATGCTGAGACATAATATTTTTTCACATTTCTTCTTTTCGGTTTTGTGTTTGTTTTTTTCTGTTTTTTTTTCTGTGGAACACTGTGTCATTCATCTGTGACACTGTGGGTACTGCTGTGGGCACAATAATGGCCAGAGAGAAATACACACACACACACACACACACACACATACACACACACACACACACACACACACACACACACACACACACACACACACACTCAGTCTTTACTTATGTCACTTTTGGGGAAGTTACATAGACATACATTAATTTCCTGGAGACTAACCTGAAGGACTACCTGACCTTAACCTAACAATAACATTAACTGTTGACCTAAAAATCACAGTTTTCCAAAATGAGGACACCACTTTTGTCCCCAGTTGAATCAACTGGTCTTGAGTCTGGTGTATGTTCCCAATTTGGACATAAGTGAACCACCCACACACACACACATAGATTAGTATAGCAGAGCAAGTAAATTGATCAAACAGTGTATATGCTGCAGATCCATACTGTACAGTTTAACATAAACAAGAAGCCTAGTATATAGCCATATTATATATCCCGAATTTCCCCTATGGGGGATCAATAAAGAATTATCCTATCTTATCTTATATTAAAGAATACACAGTGGTTGTTACGGTCTAGTCTGTTTTGCTTTTTTTTTTTTTTTTTTTAGCAACAAATAAATTAGTTTTCAAAATGTCACAAAGCATTGTTGTGATTTGCAAAAGTATAAATTTATATAAGACAATGAAATATGAGAAATGCTATAGCATAGTGTTGGACATTTACTGTTTTCACATATTGTATTTCAAGAACATAAACTTTCTGTAAGTTACTGGTAGACAAAGGTGCATTTTTTTGATATCCAAAGGCAAAATTTGTGAATGAAAAATTACGAATTTTCCGTATCTCATTACACTTTCCCATCTTTTCTCTCACACTTTCTGCTTGTTGGAGTCAAAGCTCAGTAACAAATAGTTGTACTCATTCATCAGGAATTAAAACATGATGTCACAAAAAAGGGTGACTTAAACATGACAGTAATTCCACTTTCATATAAACACAATTTCCCTTTATCGATTTGTGTTTCGCAAAGAGGATATTAAGTTTATGCTCTTTAAAGGAAAGCTGTTTTGTTGTAGGGTATAATTTATATCTTTTCATTCACAAACAATTGCTCTGGTGAAGTGCTTGCATTATTTATGAGAAACTGTTTTGCATGTGTCAGTGGTAAAAGGAATGGGAATTGTCTCATACATGAATGACACTTTTTCCTCGTTTCCAAAATGTAACCACACGACCAAAATGTGAATCATTCCACCTCTACAAATCACATACTCATCATACTCAGTGTTTTTTTTTTCAAACTTTTTAACATACATAAAACTCTTAACATATGCAGCAGAATGTCAAAATAGAGCTTGTGCAGCAGTCCTTTCCCCAGAGGAACTAAAGCTCCTGGATCCCTGGAGCCAGCTCTCCCTCAACTACACCACCTTTTCTCTACCTGCAGCAGCACACTGAGGGTGTAGTCAGTGTTTCCACCTGAAAAGTTGCAACTGATAGATAGCTGTTACTGATTTTGGACAATTTTATTATATAGAATGGAAATAACATTTCCTGTTTTGTTTGTTGAATAACACAATCAATTGATCAATTAAAACAGTTTGTATCCAATATGTCACATTTAAAAACCAAGGCAATGCACTTTAGGCAAGTATTTAAACCTAATATCCATTAACTTTTTAAACTGGCAAGCATCATCCTTGAGGTACTAGGATATGGTCCATGCCCGACTGGGTCCACATACACAGCACACACCCTCTTCATGAGAAATAAGTAACCAGTCTATACTCTGCCAATGCAGCACAGTATGCAGTCATTGTATATGGGCACAGATGGCACAGAGACAGTACAATACCTGATATTCACTATTCAGGGAATGAAACTGGAAAACAACATAAAACCTACTGCTGTGAGAAGACCATTGTTACACACTATAACAGCCCAGCACAGAGACAAGTAGGAGAGAATATAATCTCAGAGTGAGTCAGAGCAGAATGATGCAAATAATGCACATACTGTCTTCTTGATATATTATTTGATATGTGACTTCAGTGCATTTGAAGAACAAATATTACTAAGACCATTTAGATTGATATAGAATATGTTGTGTTTCCACTCAACTCACTCTTTGTTTTCCATTGTCAAACATTGTGGATACTACCTGACACCTCATACTTTTTTTTAGTATCACATATACTGGTCTTCGCCAACAACAACAACAACAACAACAACAAAAAGAAAAGCATAGAATAAAAAGGGAAATAGAGGGCCAAGGGCCAAAATAGCCTGAATTTTCTCTTCTAACTTCTGGTTAAGCTAAAAAAAAAAATTCTGGATTCCATATTGGCCATAGTCATGTCTCTTCATTATATGTACACATTTAAACTTCCCCCATCTGGTAAATGCCCATGTTTAAGTCCTCAATCCCAGTTTGTAACGGAGACTAGCTGTTCTAAAATCATGATCTCAGAACACCCTCTACAATTGCTTTCACATCCAGAGCGTTATTTCTCACGACAAGTAAACTGAGCCTGATGTGTAAAAATTGGAGTTCCCCTCTATTCCCCTTCACCCTTTATTAAATTTGCTCATTTTTCATTTGCTTTCACAGTACCACCGAAAATCATCAACCTGTCAAGAGATATTGTGGTAAACGAAGGCTCCAACGTCACCCTGATGTGCCAAGCCAGTGGTAAACCAGAGCCTTCCATCAGCTGGAAACTCATCTCCTCTTCAGGTAACTTGTTTGTCTGTAAATAAGCACATTAGCCACAGGCCAGTTTTCTGCCTGTTTTCACACTCTTAAATGTATAACATTTGCCGTGCTTCCTTCCTATTTCATTTTCCTGACCGGCTCTTCTCTCTGCCCTCCTCTCCTCCCCTCAGCCCTCTGTGTTTATCGCCCCATCTTTGACTTTGTTTGACCCCTGGTGGAATTTCTTGCTTCACTTATTACCCATCATTACCTGTTTCCAGATCATCATTACAACGTAATTGTTCACAGGAAAATAAACTGACCCTGTTGTTATTGGACTAATTAATTAGGATAATAGGATGGATGTAAATGTGTGGAGGGACTTTGAATGACAGGATTAATGCAGAGAACATTAACTCAGAGTGGAGCATCTATGCATATACAAGCATGCCATGGCATTCTAAAACCTCTGAGAGAGCGGCCTGAAGGACTTTTGCACACTCACCAGTATAATCAGATGCCATAGGAGGCTTGTTGTTTTGGAGTAGGAAAATGCACAGTGGTACCCCTTTTCCAGCTGCACTTGCCATAACTTTAATTTTTGCTTCAAATGATTTTGAAAGCAGAGAGCTGAGGAGCTCTTGGAGCCTTAGGTTCAGCTCTGAGAGGTACTTGTTAATGTTCGCTGTGAAGGCCAAATCGCACAGCCACTCGCTATAACTGAGTTCCATCATAGGTTTTCCCCTCATCTCCATGAATTCTTCAAAACAAACTGACAACAAATTTACTTTATCCAGCGCTCGAAGCTGCACACTCCTCCACAAATCCTGCTTCTGAATTACGTTTTCAGCTCCTTAGCTATTAGCTCGCTCACCACGAAGCATTGCCTGGATGACATCGCCTCTGTCAGAATGCGGTCCGGTGAAAGCTAGTTGTTGTCCACTCAAGAGAGTTAACTTTACCTTACTGCACCTTGCAACTTATTAAGTTTAGTGTGCTAGAATGATGCTCAGGATTGCGAGTCCCCACACACTAACTTAGGCACGGTGGTTTCCTTTTCACTTCCCCAAAAAATAATTATTTGCCTCTTGGAAAATGTGACATTCTGCATCTACTTTTTTCTGATGATCCATGATGCATGTCATCGATGACACATAAATGCTACATGCGTGTTGCGTTCAGGGACCACCTGGAGGGCTGCGTTAGTCTACTATTTTGTCATATTTTGTTTTATCACAAAAAAGAAAGTAACTGCTGTCGTGATTTTTTTCTCTCTTTTTTTCTTTCTTTTCTGAGTTGCTTTTTTTGTATTTATAAATTGCCCAGATCAAACGGTCAGATTGCGTGCTGCATACAGAACTGTGGATTGATATTCCCACCCCTGCTGAGATTGAAGTGTTGACCCCAGTTCTTGTTGACTCATGTTGGTCAATCTGTAATTTGGGTCCTGTAAGCTCCTCTGTCATCTGTGCAGCTTTATTCTATTCTTTGTACGAACAATAGATTCGCTGCTTGGCCCCTGTGATTAGCATCAGTATTTATGTTACCCATGTCGTTGTACATTATCATTTCTTGCTGTTCAACAAGTTATTGACATTGCCTACTCTGGTTTGAGTGACAAACAGTTTCTAGCAAGCAATAAAACTTTATGTTTAACAAGTGAGCGTTGGAGCGAGAATGCAGTTAACACTTCTCCTAGTATATTACCTTTAGACAGGAAAATCTGCCAATTGGAGTGGGAAGATATAGCAGAGGGAGTTCTTGTAGGAAACGAAAATGTAGCAGCCAAATACATGTCCAAAAACATGCTGGAGTCTTAACCAAGACAGAAACACTTACCAAGTATAAGGACCGCTACTCTTAACAGTATTGCAGTACCAACAACACCACTGTTAAAATCTGGAAGAGAAAAAGAAAAGAAAGTGTCACTTAGTTCTATTTTCAGTTGTACTGTTACGTTTAATTAATCAACTTGTTGAATATATAGTAAATGATTGTTCACAAATATACTTTACTGCAAACCCAGCACTTTTCCCATTTCACCTTTTTCCTTATCTTGTATTATGTTGCATCAGTGCCCTGTAGTTAATCCTCAACACATCCTGAAATTAAATTTTTCTTGAATTTCTCTTCGGCTTTCTCACTTTCTCTTATAAATAACGGAGTGATGACAGAAAACCACATGACAGTTAACAAGCTACCAAATGTGGCAGAGATCTGGGAAGATAGAACTGTACATATTTTCCTCTCTTCCTAAGTAACATTACTAGGAGAAGAAGAGTTAAAATGTCAGACTGACAGACATGGGAATATCTGAAGAAATTTCAGCTGGAGTCATGGTTGGAGATGTTCTTGAGATTTTCACTCAGTTTGTATTGTGTTTTCATTTCTCAGGATGTCTGACATTACACACTCAGTGAGATTGTGGAAGAAGCAGTCCTCTTGTGGGCGTGGCCCTGGGAGGAAGTAGCTAAAGTTTGTTCAAAGTTGTTATCAAGGATAGGCTAGGTTACAGCCAGAAATTCATCTGTCCGAGGTATCTATAATTAAAGACAAGTAACATACCTAACTAAGTCATGTACACAGTTGCATTGCATGTCTGTCTTCCCTCAAGACAGCCTTCACACACTGCACACATATGCAGCTATTTCGGTGCTTTGTCATCTCGGTCAGGGATAGACATCGAACCACCTCCCACCAGACTGGACTGATCCTCGGTCCTGGGCTTCCAGCATGAAAAGATGCTGAAGAAACCTGCTTATTGTCCTGTCACTTCAACAAAAACATTTAATGGATTCGCCATAAAAATGTGCAGAGAAGATAGAGTGCAGTTTGCTTTCTCCTACAGTGATTTTAAATCCCCACTTGCACTTGAGGGACAAGCTTCGAAAGGAAAGGCTAATTAGTAACCATGTTTCCTCCATTATACGAGCACCCCCCACCACCACCACTGGCACTCACTTCCTGCTTTATGGCTTTATTGTATGCTCTCAGCTTTGAGAACATCATCACTTTATGCAATATATATCTCCCTTCCTTGTCTTACTTGCTTGCCATGGCCCACATTATATCGACATTGATCATATTGTAGCTGATATTATATTGAAGGTGCATTCCACATGTTTGGTTCTTGGCCTTTCTGTCAGGTTTGGAACAAAGACACAAAAGTTAAACTTGGTTGACTGGGGAATTTTTTGGTCAGTCAATTCTGATAATGTGACCCTAATCATGTAAGCTTGACCAGTACCCATCCTTTTCTGCCAGAAGCTACAATCTGATGAAGTATCCCAGCTGAACCCAGACACTATACACTTTTGGATATGCCTGGTTGTCATCTCTAGGGACCACCGCAGGGCCCTAAAGGCAACAGTGTGGCCCAACAGAGGTTCTCGTCTGATGGTCAAACAGTGTTGGAGCACACATTCTCCCACGCCCTTACAATCCTGGAATCCCTTTATAACTCATACATTACCTTGTACAGCCATGGACAGTAAGGCATGGGTCACCTCATTCTCCATACTTCAGAACTTTCATGGTCTGGAAAAGCGATGCAAGGCTTGAATATATAATACGTAATTCTCTAGTACTCAGAGCTGAAGACATTTATATCTCCAGTGTTGTACAGAAAATGACTGAACTTTGTATATTGGAAGGACTTAATCAATCATCTCAGCAGCTGTTCTCTGATTTGAGTGACCTGTTGGCGACTGTATCTACTTTCTGTTTCACTGTTGTCATTGGATTTTGACAGTTTTACAAATTAACATTGCATTACTTAGAAATTTAATGATTGGGCCAAATGAACAGTGGGAGATGAGCTGGGACTAATGAGTGGTTAGTAGTGTTTACAGACCATAATCAATTTACCGATGTTTGAATATGTATTTGACAACATAATGTCTATAAAATATGACACATACATGGCTATATGATGTTAAAATAGTCATTATTTTTCCATTTCAGTGCTCACATGTTGTAGTTGGGAGTAAAGGAAAGCAAAAATAATGGCTAATTAGGAAAAGCTGCTCATTTGCCTTTTTTTCTCTTGAACAGCCAATCAATAGCCTATAAAAGCAACAGAGGATGTTTATCCCATTCCAATACAGTCTCTCTTAATTAGACAGATAGTGAATTAGTGAGTTAGACACACTCAAGGTCTAGCAGAATTGACCACTGGGCCAGAGGGGGCGACACATGTTTCCGAGGCCTGGGACTAAAGCACTTAGCTATCTCTGGAAACTACTGTTGTGAAATATTATTAACTGGATCCAACAGCTGGTTTCATTCCTGCTTTAACATTCTGACACTGGTGTAAAGAGCAGAGCTGTTTTCTTGTCAGACCTCCTGAAGGTGCTGTCTGTTATAATTGTCTATAAATACATTTTCATGTGGGAGGAGATTGAGTCATCCATGCGACGGCCAAATTATCAAGTTTTACTTTGAGAACTAAAAACTACAATATACACACACACATAGTGGGGTCCAACACTCTGAGACCACAATATAAGCATATAAATTATGACTATATGTAAAAGGAGAAACAAATATTTTAGGTAAGAAATCAAATTTAAGCAGATTTGTAACATTGACCAAATGAACTCCTTTATAGTAAAGGTTAGATTTCTTTGAGTTGTATCTTCCGTTCCATTGAAGTATGTGCTCAGATGACAGAGGCCTGACTTCAGAGGCCCATTCAACAAACTCAACTTGCAGCCTATGTTCACCTGTTGACTGTGCCTCTACTTTCCAGCAGATCTTTCCTTACTAAGTAGCACTGTGATAGAGGGAAACATGGCATCAGAACTAAGTGAAAGTCTCAGAAGTCAAATTGTTATTCTAAGCAAAGAGGAGCTTGCACAGTGTCAAATCATGGCCAGACTAAAAGTGTTCAAGGGGGCAGTGCTTGAGGTCTAAAGCGCTCAAGGTTAGCTCCCTGAGAGATGGAAAAGCAACACATCATCACAGATATGGCATTTACTAAATAAAGAATGCAAGACTCCCATCAGCAAAAGTACTGTCAGAAGAAGCGTGTCTTGAAGTGGCCTCAAAGGATGAGTAGCAGTTTCTAACCTTTCCAGGAGGGAAAACAAGGCCAAACTCTATAAAATGCTGGCACTGCATATGACTGGAAAACAGTCTCATTTACTGATGAATCCAAGTTTGAGATTTATGGTAGTAACAGAAGGGTGTATGTCAGGAAACAAACAGGAGAGAGACGTGATACTGCAGTGTATCAAACCAACAGTGAAACATGGGGGTGAGTCTCGTGGTGTTTTGTCTGCTCTGGAGTTGGACATCTGCACCAAACTGGCTGCACCCTGACCAACAAGAAGCACCGTTCCCTTCTTCAGAGACATGCTGTGTATGCATCTTTGTGGAGAAGCATTCATACTGAAGCAGGATCGTGACCTCAAACACACCTCAAAGCTTTTCAGGAAAACCACTACTGCTTAAATAAAGACCAAGGAGTCCTGACTCTTATGGACCTTCCTTTACAGTTTCCTGACAGGTAAAACAGGTACCTGGAGGGAGGTGTCACCTATATCATTAATCCTCATCAACGTAAAGATCTAATCAGCCAATCACCTGGCAGCGACATAAAGCTTTTAGGCATGTAGACATGGCTAAGACGACCTGCTGAAGTTCAAACCCAGCATCAGAATGGGGAAGAAAGGTGATTTAATTGCTGATGCCAGACGGGCTGGTCTGAGTATTTCAGAAACTGTGGATCTCCTGGGAGTTTCAGGCACAGCCATCTCCAGGGTTTACAGAGAAAGGCCCGAAAAAGAGAAAATCTCCAGTGAGCAGCAGTTCTCTGGGTGAAAATGCCTTGTTGATTCCAGAGGCCAGAGGAGAATGGCCCGACTGGTTCAAGATGATAGAAAGGCAACAGTAACTCAAATAACCCCTCGTTACAACCAAGGCATACAGAAGACCATCTCTGAACACACAACACTTTGAACCTTGAAACAGATGGGCAGCAGAAGACCACACCAGGTGCCACTCCTCACTCAAACTGTGGCTACAATTAGAAAATCGGAAATGTTGCCTTGCTCACGTAATAATTGCCTCATGTGGAAGTTGGATGTAATGACATTCTAGAATTTCATCTATATTCAGTATAGATACTCATTCTATTTTATTTTGTAGAAAAATATGACAAGGTTTCTCTGTTGTTCATATTATTCATTTTGACTACAAGTTAAAATTATAGAGGATACCTTGGTGACTTGCCAATCTATGGTGCCCGCCATGTATTTGTGACATCAAAGGTTTGAATCAGGTTTCTTTGCATCTTTTTTTTCATGGTGTGTTTTCCAATAAAGCAAAGGAACTAAGAAACTAATCTTTTACAGAGACAGTGCAGATCACAAACTCTGATCTCAGCTGTGCATCTGTGCACTGCAAGATAGGTGTGGAAGTGTGTGTGTGTATGTGTGTGTGTGTATCCCTGTGTTTGTGCCGCATGTGGCTACATTTCTACAGAGTCTGAGTTTTTGTGTGACACCAAACTGATTGAGAATCTTTACGTAAAACAAGCCATTTTTCAGAGTGGCAGCTCCATTCAGAGGCATTCTTTATTCTGTGCTCATCTCAGCACTCTTCATGATCAAAATGTATGCAGTGACTGGTTGCTTATGTTTATTTATCTGCTTAAAATCCATATCAGAGAAAGTACATTGAAATTCATAGTAAAGATCTTTTTTGCAGGCACCAACAAAACTACAAATCAAGGGTGTCTATTGGCTTTTAGTTTAGTGTGTGTATGTCAATAGACTAATGTTAGCTTGAGAAACTCAACGACAGCAGTGATTCAGTCATTTCTGTATCATCATCATCATCATCATCATCATCATTATTATTATTATTGTTATGGTTGTTTTGCTCAAATTGTTCACTTTCATTGTGTTGAATTCTATCTATTTTTAGAAACCCTTTTCATATCAGTTTCATCTCCAGCTTTTGATTGAGGGCCTGATAAGCAAGCATGGTAAGAATACACAGAGTCGCACTTCACAGTTGTCACCCTGCCTCACAGAGAGCAGCAGAGCAGAGCAGAAAATGTCCCAGTACTTGCTGTAGTCCAGACTTCTGCTCCAGTATCTCCCAGCTGCAGAGCAACTCTCCTCCAGCCCGGGGCCATTCAGTGTGAGCCCAGCTATTGCAAGCACTCCAGGGTGTTAAAAAGAGTGAATTAAATAAATAAAGATCCTGCGCGTGTGTGTGGGTGTGTGTGTGCGTGTGCATAAAGATTGATGATTTCAGACTGAAGCCGGGGCTCTCATACAGCCGTGACCCAGCTCTCCCTCACCTTTGATAGATAGATGGCTTTAGGGGCTTGTGGCGGATCAAAAGTGATCCTCCGTATCTCCCACAAGGCCGCACAACCTGACTGCAAAGTTTGTCAGCGCAGGCGGCCAGCCGCCGCCCCGGTGTATTAAGGAAGCCGGAATGAACATGCACGTGATTGAATTGGGCCCAGGAGCAATAAAAGTTTCGGAGATTTGCACTTCCTGGTGGCTTGAAAGATTCATTTGAAGCCGGAGTTGACGGAGTTGGTGGTTGTAGTAGATTGGCCTCGTTTTGACCCTTTTTGAAAGAACTAGCTTAACATTGTTGTACAATTCTAGATGTTCGTGGCGGTGTTATTTTGGCACCTGCTTAGCTCAGTTTTTTGATAAAAATGTATTTACATAATGGTCCGTTCACATTACTTTACCTTTTCATTCAGTCAGTGTTTCTTTCACAACACCTTTTGGTCGAAATTTACATTTTCATGCCCACTACTTATAAGACTTTCAGAATAGCAAATAGCCACAATATGTGTTCTTATTGTGGCGTGCAGTGAAGGCCAGAAGTCACAGCCTCTATGGGTCATAATAGGCTTTTAGGCTTTTGATCTCTATGCTAATCTTCTAAGCTCATGTATGTAGTACATGAACTACATACATGAGTGTACATGGACGGGGTTCCCTGGAATTCAAAAAACTACACATAGGTTATCATGTAATTGCGCAGTTTTGAATACTATCACCGGGAGAGATATATGGTAGTTGCTTCTTTATTTTCTAGTTTATCAGCCATAAGGTCATACATAGCTGGGTCATGGTCGTTGGGTACTACTCTTGTTGTGCATATCTTTCACAATTGAAGATTATCTGTTCATTTATTCCTATATTGTAAAAACTAACAGAAGATACTGGCACATCTTCTGTTTTTTGATGATTGTGTGAGCTAGTTTTTCATTGTGAAGTGTAGGTTCCTTATATCAGGCCATTCAGTCCTGGTTGTTTTATGTCTATGCACCCACAGAGGAAAGTGAATTTAAAATATTAAATAAAAATAAAAACATAAATCCCTTCCCATAGAGTACATCTGATCTGATCTGTTTTGATTGATGCATTTGTACACAGAGTAATAGAGCTTCTTCCCTTCTATAATGTGGCATATCTTGTGGGATATACTGTGAGCCGTATGATAGCATAACTATCAATGTTGATGATAACTTGCCTATAAAAACTGGTCAGATTAATTGGACAGCGAGAGAGTTATAATAATGAAGTTTATTTCTATGGCACCTTTCCAAACACAGTTACAGAGTGCTGTGTTGTTATCTTTGTTGACACCAAACCTGTGCCCTTGGTACTAGCTACCTTCCATCTGCTGTCCTTGGACAGACACTAAAACTTCAAAAACACAATCATGACAAATACAAGTTTCAATAGTTGCGTTTATAACAGACATTTTATCGATGTCCTGACCAATTTACAAACCCATTTTAATGGATCAACTAAGTGGATTGGGTTGTCAGCAGTTATTTCTATTGGACTGAAAGGAAATTGTTCAACTGTCAAGAGGAATGTATATATTCCTTTAGTTTAACACACATGAGCAGAAACAGAAGAGTGATCCGTCCTTTCACATTCACTTACATACTGGACATTCTCCATAACTCACATACTGTATCCTTCAATTACACAGCTGCGTTTCCCTTTCTTCTATCTCAAATACAAATGGACTCGTGGCCTGAGAGATTAGTAGAAGCCGTGGTTTTTCCTTTTTCTTTGTACGCTCAGAAATGTGCATGTTATTGATGGGTCAATTCTAAACCACACTGTCAAAACAGATTCTCTTCGCTGGCAACCCTCTTCAATAGAAGTAATGCCGCCTCATTGCATTGCCGTAATACGTAGAACCCCGCTCTACTGTATTCCTATGATTCTTTTTTCCGCTCATCCCTTTTATGTCTGCTTCCTTAAAAGAGGATGATGCATCAAAGGCAGCCTGGCACATTAAGAAATTTCATATGCCGAAGGCTGATAATCAGTGGAAAAAAATAACTATCTGTATATTTACCTCGCACGGTGGCAGCAACAGAGGCACAGTTTGAGACTGAAGCTTTAGTGCAGCAGCAGTCACTTCCTCTCCTTCATTGTCTTCTTGGACATCTTTTAAATAAGTGTTCTTCCTCAGTTTGTCTGAGGAACAAAAGCTCTGTCACTTCTTCACTTTGACTACCTTTCCCTCAAGACAACACTGGTAACACAATCTCCACTCCCACTCTCTCTTTGGTTATGTGTGCTTCTCTGTCTGTTAACAGCTGCTATCTGCCATTCCGCTTCTATTTCCTTCTCTTCCCCTGCATGGATTCATCAATTTAAATCCTACCTCGCTGCATCCCCTTGCTCCCTCTCCTTAAATGCCTATATCCCTCAAGCATCTGCTCTCTCCTTTTTTTTTCCACTCTCCAAAGTTGTTCCCCTTGCCCTGCACACAAATATCTTTCTCTCTTTCCATTTTCTACCCCATTTTCTTCTCTGCCCTTGAGTTTGAGGATGGCATTTCAGGGACACAGAAAGGGTACATTATCTTGTGCCGGCCTCTCCCGAGACTTCTTGGCTCTGTGCTTTTCTTCTCCTGACCACCTTCTCCTGTCTGCTCTCCCCGATGTCCTGCCATGTCACTCTGACGGCAGGGCAGGACACAGCACTATCTCACTAATGACTTGGTCACAAACCCAGTAGTCCTCTTTAATAAAGACTCATAAATTAGAAAGGCAGCCCACTTGTAGAGTTAAGGAAAAATGTCCTTTACCCTCGGTGGGGACTTGTAAAATATCAGTCGACATGCTGTGGGAAGTGTTGTTCTTTGTGACCACATACGCATTTAAAATGGAGGAATGCTGTAATGAGAGGTTCTTTGTGTGTTTCTCAGATCTGGGGTAGTGCTGTGTAGTGGGTACTGAAGTGTCCTGTGAACTCTTTGTTTCTGCTGAGACAACATTTGTTCTCTCTCTTGTGCACATAAAGAGAAACATCACTCTTTGGCACATGGTGTGTGCTGTTTTCAATGGCTTCACTTGTACAGTTGGGTAACTGGCGGTCAAACTGGCAGCAGCAGCGCACAAAGAGGCTCAGTACTGATGGGACCAGACCAACAAGATAATAATGATTTATTACGTCTTCTTTTTTTTAAACGCGAGATAATTTGCTTGGCATTAGCAGAGTGCTTTACATTTAAATGAAATGATTTAGACGAATTGGAAGAGTTACAATCTGTGATGCTAAGCCAAACCAAGCCTTGGAAGCTGGTGGATGGTGGTGGTGGTGGGGGGGGGGCATTGAGGGTACTGATAGACAATATTATGATGATGATAGGATGCACTGAATGTTTGACAAGGAGGTCATGATTGACTACAGAGTGGCCTCAGGAAAATATGCAAATGACGAGATGTGTTAAATGATTTGGGAGTGTTAGTGTATTGAGAGGTTTGTGAATATATTTGGGATGAGTATACTAACTGGATCATAAGGTGATGCTCATGACATTTAGAAAGGACCCCCCCTCCACCCCCCAACCCCCCGGGGTGATCACGGTCATGGTTAAGAGAGGGTTGACTGACTGAAGGAAATGGGAAATGAACAGCTGTCTCCAGTCTGTGTTAACAATAACTTCACTCCTCGATTCATCAATTAAACACCAGGGTCACGTGCTGATCAAAGAGGTGAAGATAGTGTACCGGTGTTTGCAGTAGGTGGCCAGGTGAGGCACTGTGAAATTAACTGATGAGGCAAAAAATGACTATGAATAAATGAATACTTATCTTTCACTCTTAATGCTGATTATACTCTAAACACATAAGTTGATCTGAAAAGGATGTTGGTTGTGACATCATCATTCCTTGGCTGCACGTCAGTTTCTTTAAAATACTTGCCAGAGTTGAAGCTGAAGTCTTTTCAAAGTCTACTAAAGTAGCTAGAAATGACCAAAGCGTCAAAGAGTTAAGATCTGTAATGACTGTTTTCTGAGAGGGAAGAAACTCACTTTAGACCACCTGATACTGTATGAAGTGTTAAAAATGTATCTGACACATGTGATATGCATGACGTCATGTTTTTGGTGTCTTTGTTCAGGTGCATTAGTTGTCTTTACTTTCTACCTTTGTGTGTTTCCCACCTGTTCTCTTTACTGCCTGTGATTCATTAGTCCCTTAAGTATTTAGTCTGTGGGTTATTCCTCTGTCTTTTTATTAAAAAAGGCACAAAGAAAATACAAAGATTTGATACTTGTATTTTTCTAACCAGATCTTCCCATTCCCACCTGAATATAATGGATTTAGGCATTTGTCTACTTCCACAGCTTTTACAAACATACAAGGTTTTCAACAGTGCATCATGTTGCTTTGATTAGTAACTGCGAGCTGAAATATTGTGACATATTGTCTCTTCATAAATATAAATGTATGTTTACATGTGTGTGTGTGTGTGTGTGTGTGTGTGTGTGTGTGTGTGTGTGCGTGCGTGCGTGCGTGCGTGCGTGCGTGCGTGCGTGTGTGTGTGTGTGTGCGTGTGCGCGCGCACTGTACATGCAGCTGTTTTGCCCTTTTTCCTCCAAGCGTTACATAAAAGTGATAAAAGTGTATGAATTCTTTAGTTACCAGAGGAACTCTCTGTATTTCATGCTCTCGGGCTCTGTGCCTCCATCAGAGCAAGCTGCAGGAAACCCTGCTGTGGGATAAAACAAGGCTTTGAACATCAGCAAGTATCCACACACATCACACACAATATTGCTATTAATAGCCGGCATGGGTAAGGAATCTTAAAGCTTTGTTACAGATAATATTATCAAGTGATTTTTTTTTTTTTTGATGTATTAATGTGTGAGGTCATGAACTATAGAGAAGCATTGATTTCATGTGTCAGTGTGGACAGCTGCTTATGCTGCTAACGTGAGGCTGACTTGCCAGAAAACCGATGCTTGATGTGAGGGCTTTGAGAATGTGCGTCAGCTGGCAGCCTTGTCTTGATTAACTCTCCTTGGAGGATCACGGTGTGGCTTTAACTGACACTGCGGTCTCTATTGGCAAAAAAAAATGTAGTATCCTCTTTTGAGAGAGAGCCGAGCAGAGAAGGAACAGAGTGGAACTTGCACACCTATATGAGTCCTCCTGGTACTCCTCGTCAGGTGATTGGTGTGTCAGCCAGGACTTCTCTCTGTAACAACCTTCCCAGGTGCAATTCAGTAATGTGTCTAAACCCAGCAAAGTGAATCCATGTGCAATTTATTACTGTCACCTACCAACATCTTGGGAGGAGGCTTGAAGTCAATTACGTCTTTTGTTCTTTACGTTGAGTGCTGTGTTAAGTGTCTCTGTCAAGCGTGTCAAATTGATACAAGAAAAAGTATCGCGGCTGGCAGTTTCCCTTGTTCCTGGTGTGCTGCCAGGCTTAAGAGGTACACACAAAAGAAACAGAATATGAAAGTTCTGACAGACAAGTGATAATAAGTGGGGGCTTAACAAAGCACTAATCACCAAGTGTTAAATGTCCTCAGAAATATGTCAGTAAGCTCAAGAACCGGTCTTTGTAAATGCCAAAAGAAACAATAGAGAAGCATCAGAGACAGACTCAGGCAGATGTCATGATATTTACTTGTAGAAGTTTTGACACACGTGTAGCTGTGTGAATTTTTCCTGTCATACCAGATCAGGTTTCTGCGAGAATTAACAGGCTCTGTCAACACTCCTGCCACTGCCGCTGAACTTAGATTTTTGATTTCTGTGTCGTTAATACCAAAATAGATTCACCGTTTTCACTAACACAAATTCAAATGAGTAGATGAAAAATCAACACATTCCTCTTTTTTTTTAACTTTTTTTTTTCTTTTCCAGAGGCCACACAGCGATCACAATTGAGACCACAGCTGTTGACATGTGGCATCAACTCTGAATGACCATCTCCACTTTCTCCCACTTTGTGTTTGTGACCTTTCATAGGGGACTTGGCGTCAGACGATGAGTACCTGGAAATTCCATCCATCTCCAGACAGAGAGCAGGGACGTACGAATGCACAGCTGTCAACGATATCGACACAGATGTCCAGACTGTGGACATCACTGTCAACTGTGAGTCAACTGCTATGGCTGAAGGGAAAAAAATGGATTTGAATGAACAGTGGTAAAACTATTTGTTAATGTATCAATTAGTCTATTGGCAGAGAAAAAAATTAACATCAACTGTTTTGATGATCATATAATTATTTTAATTATCAAGGAAAGGTGCCACACATTTTCTGGTTCCAACTTTTAAATATGAGTCTTTGCTGCTTTTCTCTGTCGCAACATTGGGAAATTGAGTTTTTTTAAAAAGTGTGTTACTTTTAGTGATTAAGTGGTTAATTAAAAATAGAGAATTAAGAATAATAATTTTAAAAAAGGATAATTAAAAATAATAATATATTGCATCCCTATTAAGAGAAATATTAGTGGTTGACATTCAGATATTTAAATCTTCTGATTTAGGTTAGGTTGATTTAAACAATGTAAATATAGCAGCTTAAAAAAATGTTTATTGACCTTTGGTTGAACTTGCTGTCCCAGAAGATCTAGAGAAAACTTTGACTGAAATGTCAGCTGTTTTGTTTTTGTTTTTTTTAATTTTGGTTCATTTTGGTATTATCTGTTTTTGCATTTGCTTTCCTATTGGAACTACTGCAACACTGAACTGAATGTACTTTCTTCTTTTATTTAACAGTGTGATTTTAAAAACAAGGCACCAGATTTATAACAAGTAATATATAGTTGGGCTGAAACTATCGCTCCATTAGTTGATTGACAGAAAATTAATCTAATAACAATTTTGATCATTGATTTAAAATGTAACATTTTCCAGCAAAAACTTCAATCTTCATCTAATAACTATTATGACGTGCTACATTTCTTTGGCTTTGGCAAATTTAATATAGAAAACTAAAAATCTTTTTGACCGTTTCACCAATGTGTATTATATAATATTGTACATAATTTAACCTCTTAATTCCTGTTCACTTGCGGTCATGGTGTATATCAAAATCCCTGAAAGAGGAGCAAATGCCCTGACCCTTCTCCTGATGTCCTTGACTTGTGCTGTCTTGTAGTCTTAACTGTTGTGCTCTCATGTGTTGCTTCCTCCTTGTAGATGCTCCAGCTGTGTCAGAGGGCAGAGATGTTGGAGTGACTCTGGGCCAAAGAGGAGTGCTGGAGTGTGAGGCCGATGCAGTGCCTGAGGCAGATTTTGAGTGGTATAAAGATGACAGAAGGTAATGGCTTTTCACATTTGCATTTTGCTTTGGTAAATGTCTGCATGTGTGTGTATGTCCTGCTAGTTAGATGGTTATTGATCAGCTGCCAGTCATACAGCCATTAAGCTTACTGAAATTTGGTTCTAATTACGAATGATTATGATTATTATATTATGAATGAAATCATTATTATTGCATTACAGTTGTATTTGCTGTTTCTCTCCCATCTAGGATCTTGAACGGCTTTGATGGCATGGAAATTGTCAATACTGGATCACTGTCGAAGCTGACATTTTTTAATGTGTCTGATGGAGATTATGGCAACTACACATGCGTCGCCATCAACAAACTTGGGAGTTCAAACACAAGCTTCCTTCTGTATGGTGAGTACAGGAATTTGTTAACATTTTACTACAGAACAGGAAATGAAACTTTAGATGCAGCTGTAGTGTATCTCCTAATGTATGCATGTTTCCATAAAAGTAATAATCTGCAACTTTTTTCAGATGAGTTTCTCCCCATTCTGCCTCTCTCTATCAGAGTGATTCAGTCGTTAGCAATTTGCTGAAAGCCTCTATGTTAACTATTTTTAAACATCAGAATATCCCTATTACTGACTCTGAGTTCTGTTTTTCACAGAAAGTTATGCATTCACATACAGGCAACCAGTTTGTGTAGAGTAAGTACAGGAAGAGAGTCTGCTTTAATTTTATTTTATTATTATACATTTATTATTATTACCCAACATCTTACTGGGTTCAAACTATAATTTTTTTTTTTTTTCACACTGTGCTAGTTCACCTTGTTTTCAGGCTTCATGTGTCTCAGCCAGCTGATATTCTGCTGGCTCCCCAGAAACATGGAAGGGATAGAAATAATGTGCTGATACTGTTCTTGGATACTTTTGAATTTATATTGGAACTGATGGCTCAAATTTTGCAAATAAAGAGTAAAAAAATATGACAATTTTACAGCGAGCTTTTTTGAGTGATTCTGGCAGGGAAAAAAAGTCTGACATGCACATCTTTACGTACAGCAAATGTGACGGCTGTTTTAATGTCTGAATAAAGGCGCAAGGGACATTAAGATAAAACACACCTTTTTGCGGTAATGACAAAAAAAGCCATCATGCGTTGTTGAAGTCTGAAATGTCACATATTCCATGTCAGAAAGGGGCTTTTTTGAGCCAGTGGGCATCAGTTGCAAATGTAAATCCAACTGCGTCGACTACACCACCTCACAGCCTGACGTTGTTCCTGGGGCCTTTAGAACAAACCCCCAGGACCACATATCACCAATCATGTCACTAAAGCCGAACTGAGTGGTTGTCAGAATTAAAATACTGTTGTGTTTCAGCTTTTAAATGGACTTTTGCCACCACCTGCATTTTTGAATACTGGAGTCTGAAACTGTGGTCACAATGTAAAAGTCCATTCAGCAGGCTACTTTTCATGCTTTTCACAAGTGTTTTCAATGATGTGTTGCTGTTCTGTTTCCGATATGTTGCTCTGCTCCATTTGTTCCCCTGGTGTAGTGGTAATTGAACCCACTAGCTCAACGCTATTGCAAGGTTAGTATTCTGCACCAGCATGCACTTCAACTGTCATGGATCGAAAGTATTAACGACATGCTGGCACATGAAAAGACCACTGCCATTTTCACAAACTGTAAGTTAGGCTGCAGCGTCACAGTGTGTGACAAGAAGAGACAAATCAATTCGGGGCTCTTTGGTCATGTCAAAATTCCACTGTAATATTTTAATAACCCTTTGTTCTCTTCATGAATTGACTTATTAAAGTTGCTGTGTGGCGAGCAGCATCTTTGAAGAAGAGGAAAGGCAAAACAAATGTCACCTGAATCTTTGTGAAAATGGTCTTTGCAGCTTGTATTGTTAACCATGTTTCATCTTTCTCCTCTGCAAACCTAACCGCCTCTCTGTGTGACATGGCTTCATTTTGATTTTTGCATGCTCTTTTTCCACTGTAAGTATTCTTCATCTTTCATTACCATTATTTGTTCTCTCGTGTGATTGTTTGTGCTTGTAGTTGTTGTGTTTCAGCTGCACATCCTACATGGAAAATAGTTCAAGCAAACACAAAGCTGCAGAACCTCGCTGAAGGCAGGAATGTTTCTTGTATCTGCATACAGTGATAAACTTGATAAACAGTCACAGGAGCTATGGCGATAGTGCAGAGATAAATGCCTAACCCATCTCGTCATTTGATGTGTCCTTGTGACTTGTAGTTGCAGCATCTTGTAAGCAAGCCCACTCCATTAACACAATTGTATTAATGGCTTTGATTTTGGCGAGTGAACGTTATTATTCTAATTAGCCATATGCAGGATTAGGGATAATCCACTGTGGCAGAGTAATTGGATAGATGCCCCAAAGGAAACTGTGGTGAACTCATGGAAATCCAGGGGAAATGAGTAGTCATTGTGTTACAAGCTTCAAAGTTAAAATTTGTCCTCAATCCTTGTACAATGCGTTCATTTAGATGGAACTAAAAGCCCCATCCCTGAAAAGAGCATGATGAAAATATTATGTGTTTTACTTTTTGCATCATAAATTGTATTGTATTTTATCCGAAAATTCCTGGTAATTTTATATCGTGCTCTTAAAACTGTGCAAACATTTTAACACTTAGATCATTAGATCAACCGACATTTACAACTGACTAAAGCAAACCTGGAAGTCAAAGGTTCATTCTAATAAAATCTTGAGGGGTTTTTAAAAGCTGTTTCAGTACTAAGAATGTGCTCTGTTAATGACAGAATGACATTCTTTAACAAATAGAGGTTAAGTAACATTTAGTTTTAATCCTTTAAAACCTGAGCAGAAAGCGCAGCACTAAATGCAGCTCACTCCCTGCCTCACTAATGGAAGCTTTTACTCAACGTGATGCTTGTCAATTATGTACTGACTGTATCAGTGTCTTTACTTTAGTGAAAATAGATCTGCAAGAATAAATGAGGCTGTTACAGAACCATTTATGACTCATGTATCCAAAATAATTTTGTTGCATGTGCTAAATTGCGAGCCAATAGTGATGTCCACATACACATATACTTTAGGGCCATAAATTGAAAACCAAGAAGAACCTAGGACATAACCTTGAGGTACTCTGTGCCACTGATGTCTCTTATTGGTATCGACAAAAATTAAAGTTAACTGCACCAAAAACCATCTTTAAAAAAAAAAAAAAATACTGTGTTGCCGTGAAAGAAGGATGAACGCTTCCATCCCAACACTGTCTCCTGGAAATTACAAAATGCAACTAATTTGTACAAACAGATACATTTTGTGGAGAAACTGGATTGTGTTCAGCGTCAATGTTTTTCTAGTGAAGTGAAATGCTGCATTTTATTCAGGCTTGGGGCTGGATGGCATATAAAGTTCAGGCCTTTGACACCAGAGACTAGGGTTCGCATCCTCAGTCCAATGTGTCGTTAGCTTTAGGCAACAAAATCGCTTTGCTTTCAGGAAACATCATAGTTTTGGTTAAATGTTAGTAAGGTTAGCTCATTGTGCATCAGTATTTAACAACCACAGTCTTTCTCTAACCTTAACCAAGTGCTGTAAGTGTCTAAACAAACTGATAAAAACACAAGTCATGCTTTAGTTCTAATGATCATCCCGATATTGTAGGAAACAAAATGCAATATGTTTCCAGTGAACATTTTCAGTAACATTGACACATATTATCATATTCCACCAGTTTAGCTGTGTGGTCATTAAAGTGAATTAAATGTTGCAGATGCATTCAGTAGGACATTTTGCAATTTGGCAGACATGTTCATTAAATATCTTTCCAATTTATGTTGATAAAAAAAGTAATCCAGGCCTCATTGCATTCCTCTCTAAATGTATTTGCTGTTGCAAATTAGTTAATATGAAAATGGAATGTCTAGGAGACAGGGTTGCTTTAGATTCAGTAAGATCTTTCATTGGTCATAGTGCTATTAGATTCACTCGATGAAAGTTGATATGTTGCACTGGTTGGACACTTTGGCGTCACTGCAGCAAAGCAGGAAGGAAATTAAGGGAGACTGCTATATGGCATCAATATGTGATGATAAATGAAACCTTGTAATCCAGATGCCCTCATCTGGTCCACACTAAATTGCATGTAGAAAATACAGTGTGAACTCACAAACAAAACTGCAGGTTTATACAAGTCAACAACAACAAAACAAATTCACACATTTAGTGCCATGCCAGAAGCATATGAAGTCAGTGAATTGTTATAAGCAGATAGGAAGTTCATTTAATAACTATCTCCAGTAGGGCTAACACAAAAAAAAAAAAAAAAAAGTGGTGAAACTCATCCACGTGTTCTGTTTCTCTTCTTCTTGTTCACCCTGTCAGGACCGAGAGCAGTTCAGGACGGCAGTGGCGGCGCAATGGGAGTGCACTCACACACCTGTCTCCTCTTCATAGTGTTTCTGCCCTTCCTGCTCAGATTTTGAAGAGGAATGGATATGAACACAAGTATTTTGTGTGTATGTGTGTGTGCGTGTGTGTGTGTGTGTGTGTGTCTGAGTGTGTGTGATTTTTTTTTTCAACTGGAACCATAAACTGATGCACAGTGAGTGCATGAAGTATCCTGCTACGTAATGATGTTGACCCACTAAATAAGTACGTAACAAACCTTTCTGTTAATGTTTTTTTTGGTTGTTTTTTTTTTTTTTTTTCAAGGATGTAACAAATGTGTCACATTTTAATTGAATTATGTTGGATATTTTTCTCTCTAAATTATATTATTCTGGATTGTCTCTTTTTATGTATATGTCTCGGGAAAAAGGTTTTTTTTTGTTAATGTGCTGTCTCTTATTCAAATTGATTTGTCTTAATTTTTAACTGCATCGCATATTCATCTCAACTCCAGGAAAAAGGCAAATTTACAGCAAGTATGAGAGGTGAATGTTAAATACCTCAAAGTCAAACCGAGACAGTGAAGCAGAAGAAATATAGGTTACCCTGAGGCTGAGAGCCTGGTATTATCATATTTTAATGTATAATAATTATCATTCAGTCTGGTTGTTGAAAGCAGAATTGTTTTTGACCTTGAAGATTTTTTTTTTCTCTGCATTATAGTGATACATTTGCAGTTGTGTTATGCTAATCTATTAATTTCTTTTTTTTTCCAATTATGTTTAGTTTTAAATATTTTTGAGAAGGGAAAAAAAAGTTGTAATTATTTAGAACAAATATCCTAGTTTTATGTCTTTGTTGTCTTTTTTCTTTACCAGTACTGTTGTACACAAAAATGGTGTCAAAAATAATTATGTTATAATTAAGTAGTTAAAAATGGAAGGAAAGTTTACTCCACTCATATGGAGTTGACATCTGCTGTTGCTACTTGTTTGAACATCAAGCCATTTCTACACAATACAGTTATTTGAGAAAAATGTTCCTGTTCATGTTCCGAACCAGCACTGGAGGGTTAGAGACCACACAGTCATGTTTATAACAACCATGTTAATAGAAAATAAACACATTCTGCATGTATTTAGGCACCAATAACCCAAAGATTTTAGCAGTTTATACAGCACCATTCTTCACAGGATTTCTGTTTTCTAGTCTCAACACCAAACAAAACACATAGTTGTTCCATAGTGTTGCCTTTTCACAAACATGTCGTGTTTTAATATGGGTTTAACATGGAGGTAATTTGGAAAAAAAAAACATAAATTCAGAGATACCTTATACCAAAATGTACAGTATGTGGTTTATGACTGTGAAATGCTCACCTGAACGTGACGTTTCCAGCTCTTACTGACAAGAAAAGAATTGCACGCTTACCGTACAGTATTCAAGCCAATTGCAATAACCGAGATCGAGCAGAGGTCCGAGCAAACAGGCCGCAACCGTTCCTGTCACTTGATATATAGCTTGCATTATCTGAAGAGACAGGATATGTGTGAAAACGAGAAAATCATATCTCTTTGTGTTATTATGGAGAAAGATCAGTGCAGACAGACTACCAGGGGCGTTTTGAGAGGCAGCAAGTGAACAACAGTTCACATCTGTCTCCTTATTGAAGTTGTGAGTGTGTGGATTTTATGCAACAATCAGAAACCTCTCACAACGTGGCAGCGAGAATTAAAGCCAGTAATTTATCTTTTTCACGTCTTGTGTACTGGACAGACCAGACTCAGGTTTCCTCCAGCGGTGGAAAAGAGCCGAGCGACAGTGACGAGTGTTAGGCCACTGGTTTTGTAACGTGGAAGAGAATTTTCAGACCTCACGCCTCTTTTTTGCAAAATGCATCATTGTTTGTGTTTGTGGACGCACAAACGCACCCATCTATTGACTGTTGGTTTCTGCAATAACTGTGCTGCACATCATTGGATTGTGTGCAGCTCTAAAGGATTTGTAGAATTCCATTAACACGACATCAAACAGGAACAGTGAATTAAAACAAATTAATATGTGTGTCTGTTTAGCGCTGGGGCAATGATGCACTTGTTATGAACCCGTAGCCCTGATTGAGTGTGTTTTCACATATGGTTATTTTTGAATTAATGCGAGCTCAGTCGACACTAAGCAGGCCAAAGGGGAGACGAGCAGAAGCGATGATCTCTGCTCTGTTCACATTCATCAAAGACAACACAGATCCTTTTCCCTGGCTTGCCTCAGCTCTGGTGAGGTCATAGTCCATCATCCAGGTGCACCTCCATTTTTCTTTTGAACTCAGACCCTTCATGGCCCTCGGGGATAACGGCGTTTGTGCTCCTCAGTGTGGAAAAAAAGAGCAAATATCCAAATCAAAACAGCATGAAACTGATAGGGCCATTATTGAAATTGATCAGAGCAATCATCGGCTGAATCTGACAGGCTAATCACGGTTTGTTTTCACACACAAGACAAAGAAAGAGAGCGAGAGAGAGAGAGAGACTGCAGACTATTATTCATCTCCAGCACAGTGATGTTTTGAAATTACATGGTAATTATTCCATCCTAGCTTGAAGGATGGCACCACTGATCTCACGTCTGTTTTTGCACAGTCACTTTGCCACAAGATTAACCACATTTAAGACGGACTGAAGTCAGATCACCTCCCAAGGAGGTCTGTGCTGGGATCCCTTCAGAAGTGGTTTGCTGACAGTATGCACAAACAATCAAAGCCGCGTCGCTTTGAGTTCACTTGAAAGTTTGAAAATGTGCAAACACCTCGCTTAATAGTTTGCCTGGAAATATCAATCAACAAAAACACACACACACCTCACTTCTTTACTATCCCTCCCACACACACACGCATGAACACAGAGTCTAGTGAGGTAAGAGGGTTTACTGTATTTTTCTGCCTAAATTTCTTTTGTAGAACAGCCAAGCACACATTGTAAAAACTAGTTCATTTATTTTATTTTTTTACTACCTCTGAGCAATTGTTCAGCAATCTGCTCAATTTTTCAATGGCAAGGCAATTACCACCTTCGAGTAATATTTAGATCTCTTCGTGGATGTGTTTTTGAGTGCGCTGTAATGACAATGTAAGCGAGGCTCAGTCACAGAAACCCTACACTGTTGTGTCATCATTACTCTTTCTCCAGGAGTATCACAGCACTCCACAGTTTTCTGAAAAGACAGTGCAGACATCAGAATGTTTGCAGTTAAATAATTGTCATTTTTTTGTAGTTATAGGAAATACAGTATAAGTTCTCTAGCCAAGCACACAATTACTGAGGTCAAACCCATGTAAGCACTATCTGTACAAACCAGCAGGGCTGCTGTCAAAATATATCTCTCGATGTAATAAGAGCCGATGCTTTTTTCTCATGTAAGTCGAGGAGATGGTCGCATAGCTGACTTCATCTAATAATCCACCTAATAATAGCAATGCCATATGGTCACTATGGCAGCGATTCAGAGTTGCGGCTCACTGAGCGTCACAGACTTCAAAACCAAAACTGTGCACATTCATATTCTGACTTTAGACGCATAATTAAGAGGAACCCTGCTAATTGTCAATATCAAGCGAGCATATTTTTTATTAACTCTGATGAGTCACAGAGAAAAATAGGAACTGTGAGGCGCTGAGCTGAAGAAGCAACACGGAGGCAAAGCGGTCTGAACTGTGAGCTCTGTTTTCGGCGGAGGTGGGAAACAGTCAGCACCTGTCAGATCCCTGCTGGAAATCCCGCTAGATCACGTTCCTAAACTTTTGTCCTTTGTGTGAGCCACATGCAGCTAACAGAACAGTGTCATCTTCATTTCCTCGTTCTTAAATCCCTGCTGCTCCAAACGTGTAAAAAGAGAAGGCATGTGGAGGATGTTGACCTATGCAGGCTGCTTCTTTAAAGGATTAATTTGGAGTGTTTTCTGGCCTGAGGCCTTCTGTAGCACCGGTATTCTCCATGCAGTATGGGTTAGCCCCACTGTTAGCCCCCAAGGTTAGACAAGCTGGCTGGCAAAGCAGTTAAATAAACACAATCACATTGCATTTAGTGAGACGATGTGATGTTTTGTGTACCAAAACGCAGCTGTTTGCCATGTTATGGCTCATTTAGTTGGGAAAACTAATAAGCTCTCAGTTGGCCCTCATATTGTCCTGTTGTTAAGTTGGCTCATCCAGCATTGTAGAACTGAAGGGTATATAAGTCTCATTCAGTGTGATGATTGCATGGTTTTCCCACATAAAAACGGGCTCAAAGCTCATTCACTTTTTCGGCGACTAGCACACACATATCTGAATGGCAAGTGTAGCTACATTTACTTTGTCAATTTATAACCGGCAGTGACCGACACAGCTTTAGTGGTTGTGAAACATACAATAATAACTTGTATGATATTACAATGTGTTCACTACATAATTATATACCAGAGGTCTTATTAAAGTTTGTAGAAAGATATGTTCCATCTGGCTAAAATTTTTATACTACGTGTAACATCTGTTTATCTTGATAACCGACCAAGTTTGCCTGCGAACTGGCTAATTCACAGTATTTACACATTAGACAGCGGTTGACTTTTACAGATACAAGTGTGTATAGTCAAGGTCAGACATTTTAAAGGACATACGAAAAACATGCTTTTAGTAGAGGGGATCTTTAAATAAAGTTCAGGAAATGAACATTGATTGTTTCTCCTCGTCCTGTATGCTTCCAACAGCTGCATATAATGCGCATCACAGTCAGGCAAAATAAACACAGCAGGAGTTGACATAGCCTACCTATTTCAACGGGAAATAAGCAACTTCCATAATTGAAAATAAGTCACCGTCTCTCACACAAACAGTAGGCAGTCACGCTGCAGTTTCTTTCTGCATGGCATTAAAAAAAAAGTCTGTCTTTGTACCGTCTTATTAGAGCAAATGCAAATGATCCAAACTCCCACCAAGCATGACTTTTAAAAAGGATATGCAAGACACACTGCAAGTCCCATTCAAGTCAAACTTATAATGATAAAACCTAGCAACCCGGGGAGAGGATCTTGGAAATACACTAGTAAAATATTTCTCATCCACCCCCAAAGTTCAGCTGGGAAACTGCTCTGAGAAGGCCTGAATACACATAACTTTTCTCTGTTTCTGTCTGACTCCAGTCAGCCAATTCTGAATCACAGCCCATGAAGGCTTATATTTTGGCAGGAGCGCTGCATATTTATGTTGATATGACCAATTCCATCGTCTGTTTGAAGACTACATAAGGATTGCAGGACTCATTCTCTCTCTCAGCCCAAGCAAACACGGGCCCAGTTGGAACATGGGCTGAGTTAGGGGGGGAAAAAATATGGGTGTATTTCTTTTCTTTGTCTCCATATGTGCAAGGCAAGAGAGCAGTCTTTGAGAAAAATTGGACACAATTTAAGAAAAATGACTGAGCTTGTTTTGCAACTACCAGATAGTACTATTAATTTTTGGTGTTTCGTGACATTTGTGTGATTTGCATTGGAGTCTAGAAGAGATCGTTTTGGATGTGAACTTTGGTTTGACATGAGAAATAAAACCTTTGTCTCCGCTACCAGGGGATTATCATAGCAGACGCATGAAGTAGTCTCATGATCTGTTGGGATTTAATTTGGATGATTCACATGAATAAAACGCTGCCCTTTTTTCCTGGCTACAAGTTCACTGGACTCTCTTCAGATTGGATTGTTCCCAAGTGTAGGGGGACATGTTATTCGACTCCCTGCATTGTAAAGGATTGTTGGTTCATATGTATTTTCTTGATAAAAAAAAAAAAAGTGTGTGCTCATATTTAAGACTGACAATAATAAAAATGTTGTATCTTAAGATTGTGTGTGTGTGGTTTTTTTTGCTATGTTGCCAGCGGACATTCCTATGGTGGCACCCGTCCAGAAACAAGACAAACCTATTGATTTTTTGATACCTCAGAAGTCCTGACCTTGGACTGAGCTCATTGTGGTCTGTCCGCTACATTACCAACAACCGCTATCTGCAGTTCTCTAAATGACACCAGTGTGTCTTCAAGCCTGAACACAGTGTATTTTAAGGGTTCTGGTACATCAATTATGTACAACCACAGCAGGAGGTCTGCCATAATGCTCTGAACCTGTTTCTCTTCCTCCGCCATGAATGTTAATTGCATACTGTAGCTGCATGCAAAAGCAATTTCCCATTCTCATTCATCTGCTGTATAGATGATACATGTAACAAGAATCAGGAGGTTTCCACCATGAGTCGTCACTGGCAGTGATGCTTGTAACCTGGGGCAATGCTTTACTGTGAGATAAATAATGGAAAGCATGTCCATGATATGTGCAGTATTTCAGGTTTTGTGCTCTTTATTGCATTTTTTAAGCAGTGACAGAAAAATGACTTTGCAGTTGGTTCCCCCACCGCTCTACTTCAGCCTCAACAAATATTTAATTCATGTAAACATCTGCTCTCTGCAGCTGAGAGTTGCTCCATGCACCAGAGACTGAATACAGTGACGCTGTTGGAAAGATAAAATAGTTTCCTTTGCCTTATATTAAAGGCCCGTGTCTTTAAAATCTAAATTAACACAGACATTTCAGGCCATTCCAGACTGCAATTTTTAAAGGCTGTATTATTTTATTACACTGTCACACTGATCAATGAAACTGATGAGGCACTGAAGGAAGAAAGTTGAGCCCAAAACACTGAAACCAGCAGCCATATGCTGAGAATCTGCAGCAAGAAACAGTGTGTTCACAGCAGCATGTTTGGATCAAGAGTGTATAAGTGTTGCAACCTTAGTGCCTGGACAAACCAAGATGTGGTGCAGCAAAATCCAGTCTCTCGTTCTCACAAGTGTAAGAACTGTCAATGTTTGTAACTGGTCAGCAGCTCAACATTTGTGGGTCAAAGTTCAGCAGAGTGGAAACACTGTGTAATTGTTCTTAGTCTCTGCAAACTAATCCACTGATTGGGGTGATTGCATTAAAATGCACAGTTTGTCGTCTAGAATCTGTTGTAACAGAGCCTCGACTCTGTGTATTCTCAGGTGAGAGTGTTAGATAAGTGCACTTGGACACCTGGTGATATAAGTCTCAGGCCTCCTCCAGGTGCACTTTGTTAGAAGGGAAAATGTACTTAAATAATTTAGGGGGAACAAGCAAACAGGAGCCTGCAGCCATGCTAGTGTTTCNCCATCCCTAGTAAACTGGCTCTTCTGCTGGCCATGCCTCTTGCTTGAGCGGTCAAGCAGCTCCTTGAATAACCCATAGAGCACAACATGATTCACTGATCTGGCAAGCCTCTCATGGTTCATGGAGAGGCATTCAAAGTCTCAAAGTCATATCGCATTTGAACTACAACCTTTTGAATTGAGGAAATAATAAAGTGAGTTCAAGTAAAAGAACAGCACTACTTCCTGAGGTGGACAATAGTATCTGAGTACCTGGTGGGAGCTCCACTTGGAGGAACTTTAAAAGCCCATGCTGTACATGAGAGACATAGGTCATTGATTATTGCTTTTGACCTGATTGTGACTGACCCTGGATGGGATAAGGATGCAAATGCACAGCGCTCTGCCCTGAAACAGTATTTGAATGACTTTATTTTATTATCAAGCTTGAGGTTTTTCAAACCATTTTTTGGCCTCACCAAACCACTCCAGGTACTTCAGAGAAAAGCGTTGGACATTAGAACATGTGATGAAAGAGTCAATAGCACTCCAAATGCTTTGAGTGCTACAAAAAGTAATGAAACATTTGGCCAGCTGTATGAGGAGACTGTGCAGACTGTTGGAATACCAAACCAGTCACACAAAAATAGCTGCCGGGCCTGGGAGGATTATAGAACCTCAGTACGGATGGGGACTGAGTTTTTTGTCCCCTGGATAGTAGTCCCACCCTGCAGGACTCCCTCACCATCAGATCTCTCAGCTGGTTCAGACCTACCCACTTTTTGATGAACAGAGACCAAGAAATGAACTGCAGGTCATCTACAGTATGCTGATACCTTCTTTGACGAGCCACTTCCTTATCTGAAGTTTGCAAGCTGCTGAGACCGTTCCATGCACATCTGCAGAAATGCCTTTTCTCCTGCTGGAAAAGGATGAATAAAACCTACCTAAGACACACTTCTGGACAGGAGAGACTTGGCTACTTGGTGAAGATATCAATGGAATCATCTGTGACACAAGTCCTGTGGAGAGCTGTATGAGTCACTGAGCATTTCACCACAGTGAAGGATGGGAGAATGTGCTTCCTTTAGAAGTAAAGGTGAGTAAAACAAACAACCAAAAAAAGGTTTATTTCTTGGGCTTCTCTGTTCCTCTCTCTCTCTCTCTCTCGCTACTGCACTGCAGGCAATGACATGACCTGCTGGGGTCCTTCTTCTGATAATGTTGATGTAACCAGGTTAAAAAATACAGTTTAAAAATACAGTTCATTGTTTATTAATGTTAATATGAAGTTATATATATAAAAGGGTTAAAAGAGTACAGTTCATGATATAAGTTAAGAAAATGCAGGCATAATTATAAATGTATTTTATTTTGAAATCTCTTATTCTGAAGCCGGAGGAAGTTAATTATTAATCATTCCAGGTGTTTCAGACCACGAGGATGTCGGGGGCAAGAGCATGAGTTGTTAAGGTAGCTTGTGATTTCTCCTGGACAGTCACATGCAAGATAATAATTTTGCTTTGCGTTTATGAGCAGCTAAACATTTTCTACTCGAAGTTGTTACACAGCTGTTCACGTGAGTGTATATCGGCTCGCACTAGCTTGTTAGTCGACAGTCGTTAATGATAACCTTCATTGGCAAAGTGAATGGACATTTAGCTAACGCGAAGCTAATACAGCTAGCGCTAGAGGCTCTACTGTTCAGCGTTTCTGGACTACAAGCGCGGAAGAATAACTGGACAATGCTTGAAGGCAACTTAACAAGCACTTGCTCGGACTGCTGATTGGACTGCATGCCGCTGTGACCGCGCCATCGTAGGACACCTGTCGGCCATCTTTTCTTCACCGGAGGAGGGGAGATTGGTAACGCGGCTGAGGCCGCGGTCGCAGAGGTGACCTTGGATACCTGCTCACCTATGAGAACTGCAGACTGGACCAGCCATTTCATAAGGTACCACACTTTTTATTTTGTTGCTCTGGGCCCATTTTGTTTTAGGCCTCACCGATCCCAAGCTAGGCCTCAGACCTGCAACGTGGATTTACAGTATAGCTCAATTAGCTGCCGGCTTGCGCGCGTGTGTTTGTGGATGTGGGCCCACTGAAGTTGGCTATTATTTTGAGTTTGAATAACCCTTTGAGGTGGAATTTTGGGTATTGTTGTGCTTTTTGCCTACTTTAAAAACACTTAATAATAAGAGTTTTCACTCAATAACCCTATTTCTCGTGGTAAGTTTGCCTATTGTCTCTTGAGTGTATTTACTTATCTGTATAAATGGGTTCACGTATCATTAGGAGTGCAGTATATAATTCAAGGCGCATTGGAAGGCAACTATCTAAAAGAAAGAAACTTACCTTTAACATCTGTTATTATTATAACATTGTTATAGGGATAGGTGGGCTACATTGATAATACGTCAATATATATATATATATATATATATATATATATATATATATATATATATATATATATGTCCTGTGCAGCATGATCACTTAGTTGTAGTTTGAATTATTTCACTTTGTTACCGCACAGAAATGGCATTAATTCTCATCATCATGCAATCTGAAGTCTAGTGCCACCTATTCAGTTATTAACAGTCTACAGCAACATACCATAGTAGCACTGTGTTAATATCAAATTAATTGTGATATTTATATGCAGCTGTGTGTCTGACAATCTCCACCTATGTATTTACTCTTCAGTTGATGAGAAGAAACTCAAAGGCAGTGTTATATTTTAGCTTGTAGCCTGCAGGTATATTGTTGGAGATGTTCCTCAGAGGGGTATGCACATAATACGTCTGTCACTAATAGCCAGTTCTTATGGCTGTGAGAAGTTTGCATGTGTTGTTGTACAGTATCTGAAGAGAGAAAATAATGTTCACAAAAGGCCTGTAAATGTTCCTGACAAATGGAGTATAAGCAGGAATAAGAAGCATTACTTCGTTAACACTTCATTCTGGTTTGTTAAAGCAAGTAACTGTGATATCTCCATGTCGTCATATGGCGATTTAATCTCCATATGTCTGTCATCATATGGTATTATGATCTCCAAGACACGCTGACTGGATTCCTCTAGAAGATTTGCCACGCACAGCCACTGATACACAGTATTGTAAAACATATTTAGACTTGATGATAGCATTAGAGGAAAAGTCAGGGGAACGCCAACATCATTACATCCAGAGGGGCACATGAGCCAAGTACTTCCTCATAATCGGACTTGTTGGGTCTATAAATGATATCCTAAAGAGTATGCTCTATGCGAAAAGTCCCTTGAGATGACCTCTGTTGTGATTTGGCGCCATATAAATCAAAGTTGAATTGAATGCATGTGTACACCCCCATTTCATGTCAATCCATTCAATAATTGTTCAGGCATTTCGCTCGAAGTCTGAACCTCATGGTGGCGCTAGAGGAGAGTTGAGGAATTACTAATATAGTAGTCGTTAGGATTCATCCTCTGGGGGGCCATGAAAGTCTGTACAAAATGCCATGGCGATTCATCCTGTTGTTGAAATATTTCAGTCTGTCCCACAGTGGCGGACTGACCTACAGACTCACGTTGCAGTCCCTAGAGTCCTGCTGCTATCATAGTTAAAAACAGAGACTTTATGAAGACGAAACCGAGACAAAAGCAGACAACATGAATTGGTATTAACAGAATGGTAGGGGGGCCCAGTAGCTCACCAAGTAGAGTCCTTACCACAGCAGCCTGAGCTTGAATCCTGTCTGGGCCCTTTGCTGCATGGTGCCTCCTGCCTTTCATGTTTCTCCCTAGGAGCAGAAATGTATCATGCTTTAGTAGAGTTTAAGAATTGGAGAGGAATAAGACTTTTCACTGTCTTGCCAAAACTCTGTCCAACAAGTAAGCTACTTGAGTTCAGACAAGTAAACTTTCAAACCGCAGTTCAGACCAAAGTCAACAAGCCGTAGGTATGCTCTAACCCTGTGCTCACTCTCCAAGAGTACCTTCCTCAGTTTTGACATCATAAGACATTTTCTTCCATTTTAAAACTTGTCTGTGTACCTTGCTATCTGCTTCTCAACCTCTGAACTCTGGATATTGTGTGGATGCAGTAAAAATCCAGGGTCAGCTGTGTGTGAAAAGGCACTCTGAATGCTGGTAAGGAAGAATGTACTAGCCAGAGGTCATCTTGGTAAGGTGGCCTCAAACTTAGGAAAAATCTTTTCTTTTTTTTCTGCCCATGTCTCTGTTGTTAAAGTTTCCAATGTCTTGTTTGTTTTACTGCTCTAGTGTTTTCAGTTATAAATATTTTACATAGCCATAGGACTTTTAAATGTCTCAATTCTCCTGAGGCCCAAAACACAACACATCTCTTTTACACAAGTCTTTTGGGAAATAATTATAAAAAAAGAAAACTAAAAATCAATACTTACTTTTCTTGTGCTCCATTGGCTGCTCATGAGTATGGCCATGGGGATTTGTTTTTATCACTCAGAAATGTTTATGCTCAATTGCCAGTTCTGTTAATCCACTCATAAGTATTTCATTACTTTTAGTGAACTCTTTCGTCACTAGTTTCAGGAAGATTGACCTAATTGATTGGTCTCTGCACAGTTGGTGGTTGTCTGGACCGAAGCCTGAGGCACTTGCTCTGTTGTAGAGGTACTCTGTTGAGACATGGAGTAATATGAGTCTCAACCTTGTCTGTGATAAATATTTCTCTGTGTGGTTCCTGATGTCAACATTGCGATGCAATCAGTGTTGTGCAGACCTGAAATCTTCGGTTAAAATCCACTGCTGATATCTATTGGAAACACTAAAAGAAGTATCACCAGAGCTAGTGGATTACCATGAAATTTAATATTCCCCTCAGGAAGAATTGTAATAACTATGGCGACCCTCTAACTTTTCATCTATTGTCATCTGGTAAAAATGTCATTGTTTCCAACACCTTGGTTCATACCTGCGAATCTAAAGACATCCCCATCAGCCTAAAATGCAAAAGCAAATGTTAGCATGTTAACAAGCTAAACTAACCTGCATGTCAATATTGTCGTGATGAGCATGTTGGCCAGAGATGTTTTATTGTTGTCAAGAAAACAAAGCAAGAATCTAACGACAGATATAAGAAAAAATGTGTTGTTTGTACGATAGCGTTTTTACATAAACTATGTATACTATTTTCTAAACTGTCCTAGACTATTTAGGTAGAAGTAATGGATAGGACCTACTCTGTAATTCTAATGTCCTTTGCTCATACTCAGTTGAGAGAAAAAGCCCCTCGAGCAGCACCAACACAAATGCAGTTTTTTTTTGCCATTCTCAGGAGCTGAAAGTATAAATTCAGTTCTGGTGATGCATGAAGGTCATGGGCTCAGTCGTTTTGGAAGCATCAGTGTGGTCAGCACAATTCTAAGACATTCTAAAGTTATGTGGGACTCGAGAGTTTATGTATATCTCATGAAAATCTGATGACCATTATATTTTAATGTCTTGGGTACAAGGGTTAGTTTTCGGGTTTTGTTTTAGATTGTTTTAATAACTGTTCCCACCAAAGTCCTTTGCTAAGGTTAGGGAAAGATCAGTAAATCAAAACCATGATCTTTCTCGACACCAAGTGTTATAGCAGTCCTAAACATGACTCAGGCAGGGTGCAGGACATGAACTCCAATCCCTCCTGTCAAGGCCTTGTGCTGTGTTCATTCATCCATCCATCCTTGATTGCTCAGTCATCCAAGCTATGACTTCTAACACATGTTCTGAATTGGCAAAAAAAAGCCTGTAAATGCAATCCAGGAAGCAATTACATTTACTCCAAAATGTATATGGCAAAGCAAATATATGAATTGTAATATATGAATTATTTTGTTGGATATGAACCGGCTGGCATGCTGTAATTAGATATCTGCATAGCTACATAGAACATACAGGCTCATCCTGCCAGTAGATATACTGTAAATGCTAATTGTCAGACAGTAAGTAGTGCATTCATGTTGCAGAGCGCCCACTTACAGCTCCATGATAGGCATCTAAGCGCCGGAGAAACGTCTCGCCGTCTACCTTCTAACTCCCAGTTGTAACCATCTCATCCCTCAGACTCTCCCAACAATATTTCAACCTAATTAATGTCAAAATGGAGTAAAAACAATTAAGGATCTGTCTCCAAAAGTTGTTGATTTCTTTTTCAGCGAGGCGAGTAGAAACTCTTAATGGCTGGTAAACATCTTTTGATTGTCTGATTGTCTCTCAGGACTGTGAGCGTACTGTAGCCGAGCAGAGAGGAGAAAATTTGATGAGGAATAACTCGGTGCTTATCGGAACCAAAGAGAATAACATCTGTGCCGAAAGGAACCAGACTGCGGCTTCCTCCATGAAAATTCAGATGAATCGCCACTTTCCAGATTCACAATTAGATCTTTCTACATTTCACTCACTGAGAAAGCACTGCTCATTGTGTAGTCAGGCACCAGTTATTGATGGCAATCCTCAAAAACCTAAAAACAACAAATAAAAATAAAAGTTGTAAAATTTAAAATAAAAAAAAAACAGCTGCATGAACATGATATACATTTAGGTACATGTACACATTATTTGAGACACTTTTCTGTTTAAATTACAAAAGTACTTAGCCTGTGATAAGCTTTCACTGTCTGAAGAAATAGAAACAAATTGCCTCTGTTGGCTTTTTTTGAGAGGATGTTTTTTTCCTGTTTTTTTTTTGTGAAATCATCTGTGTCTTTACATTTGTAAAAATTTGATATTTTAGTTTTCAAACTGTGGGTGGATAATTAGGATGGTTGTTATTAATGTGATCAATTGGGCTAAATGACACCTACAAAAATCTGCAGGCCTTCACACACATACAGAACTACTGGTACCTTGGTTTGGATTCATATCTTTATTACGGTGTACGACTTATTGTAAACTAACATGTTAACATACATGCATACACAATGTCACATGAAATTACAAAACAAGAAAAGACTAAGATCAAGAAACTCTGGATGTTTTGGTGAAATTTGACGTCCAAATTTGTGCTGTTGACCTGTTGCAAGCCATCTTGACTTTGCCGACTTTTGAGAGTCACAAATGAAGGAAGCTATAGCAGAAAGCTTGTTTACAAAAATGAAAGTTTATTTCCCTCTTCAGTGAAACCTATTATTGAACCAAATGATGTGCTATCCCACGAATAAAATGGATGGAGTGAGTAAAATATACAGTACAGGGAACTTTTACACACAGTACAATTTACTTCTCTCAAAAGTAATTAAACTACTTTTTCAATTCCTGAATATAAAAATCAGTTCAACCAGTTGATATGGAAAATGTAATGCCAATTTCAAAATGTGTGGACGCTGTGTAAAATCTTAATAAAAACAGATTCTGATGGTTTGCAAATCATTTAAACCCTATATTTAATTGAAAATAGTGCAAAGACAATATATCAAATGTTGAAACTGAAAAATCTGATTGTTTTATGAAAAATATATGCTCACTTTAAATTTGATGCCAGCAACGTGTTTCAAAACAGTTCAAACAGGGCAAGTTCACCGTTGTGTTGCATCAGCTCTTCTTTTTACAACGCTCTGTAAGTGTTTGGGAGCCGAGGAGACCAGTTTCTAGAGTTCTGAAGGTTGAGGAAGGTTTTTTGAAATGTTGTCCCAGTCATGCCTGATATAAGATTCCAGCTGTTCAACAGTTTGGGGTCTCCTTTGGTGTATTTTTTGTTTCGTGATGGGCCAAATGTTTTCAGCGGGTGACACGTCTGGACTGCAGGCAGGCCAGTTTAGCACCTGGACTGGACCTGGACCTGAGCCATGCTGTTGTTATACGTGCAGAATGTGGTTTGGCTTTGTCTTGCTGAAATAATAATTTCACGATAAAGATATGGCATATGCTGCTCCAAAACCTGTATATATTGTTCAGCATTAATGGTGCCTTCCCAGATGTGTAAGCTAGCAATGTCATTGGCACTTCTGCATCCCCATACCATCACTGATGTTGGCTTTTGAACTGTGCACTGATATCAAGCCAGGTGGTCCCTCTCCTCTTTAGAGGATGCGGCATCCAAGTTTTCCGAATAGAGTTTGATTCGTAAGACCAGTTTTCCACTTTGCCTCAGTCCATCTTTCTGGTGTTTCTGGAGCATGTCTGTATATGGTTTCCTCTTTGTATGATAAAGTTTTAACCTGCATTTGTGGATACAGCAATGACCTGTGTTCACAGAAAATGTTTTTTGTCCCTTCTGTACTGAGATATCTCCAGATTCCCTGAATCTTTTAATAACATTCACAATATTTTTGTAATTTTACGTTGAGGAACATTATTCTGAAATTGCTGAACTATCTTCTTGCAGTCTCTCACAGAATGGTGAACCTCTTTCCATTTTAACTTCTGAGAAACTCAGCCTTCAGTTTCTACTGTCCGTGTAGCAAGGAATTACTGATTAGTAACTACAATATAAATGAAACTGAATGTCAAATTCCCATTCTTTGATATATAACTTTAATGTAATGACAGTCGTCACATTCTTGTAAGATGTTCAGTTATACTATCCAGCACTACCAGGCTGTAGAATATGTACAATCAGTGTGACATGCAAGGTTAAAAATCTGATTTTGAACACCTATAGATGCAGTGTTGCGGCCAAATTAGCTTCCTCACTTTCTGAGCAGTGACACAGTGAGTCACTTTCATTGTCTTAATCCACCAGAGGCAGTGAGAGAAAAAAAAAGTGACTCGATTTATTTAGATTGGTTCGCCCTGCACACGATCTCAGGCAATGAATTTGCTTTGTGTGCTTGGCTTGTTTGCTTTGTGTGCATCTTCCAAGAGGACTCCCCCCCTGAAAATGTGATTAATGAGCTGACAACCATCAACCTTCACAGTCCTCACCGCTTTCATCCAAGGCCAATAAATGAGCTTTGAGCAACAAAATACAAAGTCTTAGCACCGGTGACACTCTCAGTGTAAATCCGAAAAGAAATTCCAACAGATGTCTCTTCTGTGCACATGTATTTTCATAAAAGGGAAATACCCTCTAGGCCAAATATGCTGCAAAGCACATGTATACGGAGATACACACATGTAAATAAAAATGTCTGTGGGCTTTAATTTCACGTAGCTGCGTAATCACTATGGCATGAGGTATAATTATGTAAAGATTAACTATTTCAAACCATCTGAATGTATGAAGCTGTGATCAAGAGTTGCCTTGTAGGTGATGCATTATTCAATGAGCTTATTGAATTTTATTTAACTGAGTGCAATTTTTCTTTAACCAGAAACCTGAAGCTTAGCTGAACTCCATCTTTCTCTGGCTTTTAAGTTCTGAGGAACTAAATGTTTTCAATCAAGTTCTTAAAATAGAATAGACTCTTAAAAAATCAAACCAAATGAATTTATTAATTTTATGGTTAATACAATATCATTCACTGAATTAAAGTAAAATAAAAAATAAAACCCTCACTGGCATTTTCCACTGTTTCCCTTATGGCAAATATGCAGATGAAGTTCGCAACCAAAGTGGCTGTCTTTTATCAGTCCATAATTTAACGCTGCATATCCAGAGCGCGACATGTATGGCCCTGTAACAAACACTTTACTTAGATCTCACATACCAAATGTATGTCTCAGTTGCACAAGGTTTGACTCTTCATTACTGACATTAAACACAATGAGCTGATGTACATTGTACTGGGCCTGCAGTGTGCAGTGCATACCCCCTTCTTTGTGTTGCCCAATATGACACCTAATTACCGCTGAGTGGGAGAAGACAGAGGAGGTGTCAGCATCACAGGAATAGAACATGGGGAATACAGCACCTCTGCACTGGGACGAGTGTTAACTTAAGCAAATACAGTGCAGATCTGTGAAAAAAAATGCAGTATGCATGGTTCAAATCCCTGAGTTAGCCTCATCACACCCTGTCCAAACTTCACATACTGAAGAAGCAAAGATAGTTCACGATACTGATGATGATCCAAAAAAAAATTAAAAATTAAAAAAAATAGCGATAATATTAAAAGTCAGTGATTCATGAAGTAAAGGTGGGAAAAGAAACTGATAAGGTTACAAATACATATAGTCAGAGCTTCATGGTTCAGTTCACACATGCAAACATATTGTTTCACATATTTTGGTGGTATTGAGTCATGAAGATGTCTGCCTTCACCTCAGTACAGTGGAGGTATATATACAAGGTCTATTCATTGCTTTACAGCCAGTAACCAATAAGAAACACTTGTACAAACAGCTCTATCAAACTCGAGGTTTTCACTGTTTTCATGTCAAGACAAGTAAATTCATATAATAATATTTGAATCTAATGACAAAATATGGCCAATAACAATGCAGAGTTATAATGGTCCTTCAGTGTTGGTTCCAGGAAGAAAAAGAGTTAAAAACAAATCACTCACCTGCTGGAATGAGTTGAAAAAACTTTAACCAATCAATGCCCCTCATGCCACCTAATGTCCAATTGCGTTCCTCCTCTTGTAGTATTTAATCTGAACCATGCCTCCCTTCTGTGTATTGGCCGCTTCTCTTCCATGGCTCCTGCTCCTCGTCCCTGTCTGACTCCTGTAAAGCCTCCAAGAGCTTCCCGCCATGAACGTCAGGTGCCAGGATGACTCCGGCTCCTCAGCAGATCTCTGCTCCAGAGAGTGTCCATTCCTCATAATCTCTCACACCAAGCCCAGATGTCAGCTACCAGTTTGGCTCTCACCCTCTTCCCCCTGCCACACACACACACACACACTCACAGATTCATCCCCTCCTTCCACCCCCCTGGGCAGCACACATGAAGGCTGTCCTATGCCTTTTTGGCTTTCTCTCCCCTCCTCCTCTGTCTGTTCTTCACAGCCTGTTTATTCAGCAGCTCCTTGGCAACACATTCACAGCTTCACAGCCCGCTCTTCCCAGCCGGCTCTGTTGGACAAGCAGCCCATCCCTGCTGCCCACCTCTGCTGGAGACAAGTTTCTCATGCACACAGACTCACCACCTTAGCAGCACCTAACCTCCAACCATTTCCAGTGGCCCTCTGCAACACTCAGTAGACTCTCTTTCGCTCTTGTATCTATACACACTGGCAAGCGTTACTATTAGATTCATATAGAGAAAACCAGTTAATCCCTTGCTTTCATTGTGCAAACCAGGCCGGACCACACAATGATGTGAAGGAAAATACTCACAATTTGGAGGACATGCAAGTCTCCTAAACCATTGCACCTGTTGAACAGGCTGTTTCAGCTTGCTGAGGTGCAGCTGGCTCAGTAGGTGCATTTTACTGCAGGAGAAAAACAACTGAAATGGAAAACACTGAATAATAAAACAATTAAGAAGCTACTGGAGACATTGGCTGAGGTACAGGAAGTTGTGGTTAATCCAAACTCTGTGGTAATGTGGACTGGCCAGTTTTTTGGCTGGGTTTTAATTGGTGATATGGGATCTATCTTTAAACAGCCGTTCAAGCGTTTTGTAAGTTTCAGCTCCTTCGTAACAAGTTATAGATAGTTTACATTTTGGATGACAGTTTGTTCTTGAACCAGATTATATAACTGAACCCCCTGCTGTCCTCAAAAAGTGCTCACATCCACCAGCTTATCTCTTCTGCTGCTTCTCAAGAATCCTTTTTTAAACTGTTCTCCCAAGACCAACAAATGCCTTAAAATAAATTAAAGTGCCAGAGAGCTCTAGCAGTCATAGACTTTATGACTTTTGTCAGTCAACTGCAGAGGAGGTGTTAACGTTGTTATGTGCAAGACAAGTATATTCACATAGCACCTTACAAAAACAAAGTAATTCAAGGTGATAGTGACTGTGATCGGCTGGAGGCTGAAACGTTAATTACGCCGGCTTATTAAAGTACCGTAACCGGTGCCGAAATCAGGAGGTACCCCCGGGTTAGCCAGCTAGCTCAGTTAGCATGTTTCATCAGTTTCATCGACATCACTCCACCTCTTTGTCCATATTTGGATTAACTGGTGTTAGGTGACGTCACCACTGCCAAGATGGGAGCACCCTACAATTGGCTTCAAAATTGCTCTTCAGAAATCTATGTGTGACGTCACAGAGGCTACATCCATGTTTTATACAGTCTATGGTCCCAGACTATGAACGAGGTGTGGACACCAGCAGATCAAAAATGTATTCTGACCCTGTACCATTCAGTGCTTTATAAAACAACAGTAGAATTTTAAAGTCAATTCTCTGATATGCAGAAAGCCAGTGTTTTTTTTCCTAAATCTTGCTCTGACATAAGCCATTTAAGTGTTTATATATTGTCCTATGGTGATAATAGGCAGGTTCTATAATTGGCTTTTTTTAAATCTTAAAATCTAGGTCCACTGTCTGACTGTACTAAGATTTCGGCCTGGTTTGAGGTCTTTAACATTAGCGGCTGAAGCTGAGCACTGATATTTAAGTGTTCTTTGCTCCAGAAACAATGATTTCAGTTTTATCTTGAACTGAAGGATATATACATGTTTATTTATATAGCCACAAAATCCACATAAGGACGAGGTCAGGGTGATTAGATGAGTCAACAAAAAGTAAGACTTTGGCATGGGAGACTGCCATTTGCGTCTCATTTCCTACTAGTAGGGCCCTATAAATTCCGTTTTATTTTTTCCCAAATTCCGTTTTTTCCATTTTAATTTTTTGGAATTCCAGTTTTTAAAACTTTTTACCCATATTTTACCACAAAAGGGTGTGTTTTCATAATGTTTCTGAATAAAATGCACACTAATTAAATAGAAATGACCTTACATTCATTGAGGCAACACAATAGTGCACTTTTCCTCAATACTTTATTGCTGCTTCATGCAACACAACAATGCACCAAGTACTTCAAATAAAAAATAATAATAAAGTGCTCAATTAGTTAATAATCAATTAATTTTTTCTTCAAGTAAAAATATGCTTGACTTAAAAAAAAAAAAAGACTTTTGGACAACAGGTGGTCATCACATTTATTTTTCCGCTTCCAGTCAACAGAGTGTTGACAAAATGTATAAAATAACACGTCGCCTGACACATAGACAGGAACTGCTCAGCTCTGTATTGAGGCGTTAGCGTCGTATTACGTAGCTTTTTAGCAGACGGGGGAACCGCCATGTTTTCATATGGTTTGAAAAGGGGCGGGGGCAGGGGTTGTGTCACATTGATTAGCAACCCCCGGGAACGATTGCCCAGGTTTATGTTCCTCTCTCTCATGAAAACAACATTTCCGCGATATTCCGCATTAAAAATAAATTCCGTTTTTATTGTCCAATTCTTCATTTTACTCTGACCAAGTTGTTTTTGTGCTTAAACCTTATCAAATCTTTACCAGCTGTGACAGATCAGAATAAGCTTTTGGAAAGTTTTTGAAACACAGTGACAATTTATGCTGTCCTGCTGATATAGGAGCATCAGATCGGGAATAGTTTTGTTTCAGTCTGAAGCATTCTCAAACTATGTGTTATTATTTCATTTGGATGAATTGTTACTATTTTTACACAATGACTTTTCTTAGCAACAATTTGTTTTATAAATACTCTAGTCTTCATCGCTCTCTTACATGTGTTTTATCCTTGTATTGTGATTTTGCTTTGTTATGTTGCATCAAGGCTTGTCAGGTTCTGTACATCAATACATAACATCAATACATAACAGCAACAACAAATAGCAGGCCTCTGGTCAATGGCAGGCCTCTTGTGTTTAGTCACAGTGCTACCTCGGTAAAGCCCTTCCTGCATCTTGCTCTAAAATTGCTCTATAAATAAAAGTGTTATCATTATTATGAATTTCAAATGCATGCTGTAGGGTTTCAGATTTCCAGGGGTATTATTTTCTGCTGCTCCAGGCAATTATTGTTTTCCTTTTGTTTCAGTATAGTGTGAAAGTCAGACAGCAGACTTTTGAAACTTGTCAAGCTCAGAGTTGCATTATCGTTGCAGGATGATGCACCGAAGATTTTTCAAATCAATTTGCCAGTGAACGGCACCAGATTAGAGCCTGCTACTAATTTTTATATCATACGATTATGTATATGAAACACAACAAACCTCGAAGATTCTTCCTGAGATCTCACAGCTGCCTCGAAGGATGCTGGTGATCCCTCGGTCCTGGCAGGTGTGGAGACTCAAAACCCTGAGAAGGGAAGGTGCCGGTTAGCTGCTGGCATTGACTGATGTTGTTGTTCCACTCGAAGACGAGAGCACAGTCAAGGGCAGGGATCCGAGCGTATTTATATGACATGTCTGAACGGATGGTACCCCGAAGGTTGACGGGGGCACTGGCCGTGAATGACATCTGTTTTTCACTAGACAGAAAGAGCCCATTTAAAGTGTGCGACACACTTATTTACACATTTATTATAATTGTCAATCAGACAAAGGATGATGTGATATGACCTTACCTGGCCAATGCAGGACTGACACTTATAATCATTATAATAAGCTATGGATGTTTTTTTTTCTTCTGCAACTCATTCTTAAATTTCCTTTATGAATTATATATTGAGTTTTTCTGAACATTGCTCCATACATCTGTTAGCAGTGATAAGGTGCAATGAATCTATAGACGGTGTAAACTGGTGATGCAGGTCAATTAAAATCTGGGAAAACTACACTTGCTGCAATGATTGAGTATAAAGTCATGCTAGGAGAAACTCCCAGTTGGCTCAAATTTGTTAGTGCTACATTGCATTTCTTCAAGTTCTTTTTAATGGGATTTTAAAAACAGTGGGACCCTATGAGTCCTGAGAGAGGTGGAGGGATATGTTATGAGTGTTACAGGGGTTTAAAGTCCTCATAGCAATACAGGAAAAAAGTATTGTTTTGATAGTGGTATAGGCATCACTGTAATAAATAGATTACAAAACAGGCTTGTTTGAAGGCACTTGAGTGAAATGGCCTAATGCCCTTTGTGACTTCACCGACTGTATTGCTCATATGAGTGGAAGGAAATGGCAGAGACAAGATCATAAACTTGCGTAGGTGATGGAACAGGATGTACAGTGCTGCAGCTGCATGTACACTTCCCCACATATGCAGATGATTTAGTCTCATGCAGGCAGAGATTAGCCACACGGTTGACTGGGGACCTCAGCAGTTGTACAGGCCTCTGATTCAGCCCCCCCCTACCTCCAGCTATGGCCTTGACCTGTCTTTGCATTTAGCCATCTGCGCCCACACACACACTCAAAATGATGCCTATAAGTACTTTATCAGACATCCACTAAATACACCATCGTATTTCTTCACAAAAAGTCCTGCATTCATTTGGCTCCTCTGCAGCACACAAACATGGATTTGTACTGTTTGACAGTGGCCTTGTGAAGTCAAATAATAACTGCTACAAAATGCATTCAGTAGGTTTGCAGGATCGCTGTCATATGAATCAGTGCTTGCTTGTGTGTTGGAGTAAAGGTCAATATCAGCAGTGTTGTATTTAGGTGAATGTAACTCATAATAATGATAACCTTTATGCACAAAGCCTGGTTGAGACCGTAGACTATAGATGTTGGATAATATTTGGTTTTGACAGAAGAACATGCCCGGTTAAAAATGATGGTGAGTCAGACACCAAAACAGTTTAAAAGGCATGAGGATATAAGGAAAGCAGAGAGACAGCCAACTATTTCTGCTGTTTCCAAATAGAGGAGGAAGGAGAAGACTCAAATGACTGAAAGATGTTTCAGTTTTGTCAGCACTGGCGTAGAGTCAGAAGCCTTCAGAGAGTTGGATTTTAATCATGTGGTTGGAGAGTTTGCGCCTCCATTCTGCATGACCAGAAACAAGGCCATGCCATACCCAGCCTTAACATTTTTATTATTATTATTTAATAAAAAATACAACACTCTCATACATGGAATAAAAACAAACTTGAGGGTCCTTAAGGGTTACGGTTAAGGTTATTTTGCAGTGCTCCTTCAGCACTGTGCATGTAGTCTATCACTCTTACTGTGCTCTGGTATTAAATATTTGGTATGGTAGAAAAACAGCAGTTGTGGTGGTACATTCACTAATGCCATATTTTTGGAATAAGAATGTGTAGAGTGTGAGGAATAATGTCACATAAGGAACATGATTGGCAAAGCTTTGCTTTGATCAGGGGAACTTAAAGAGAATCCGACTGCAGAGATTTTGATTAGTCCTAATTACATCTATTTATAGGTGCTCTCATCTCTTGAACTTTCATTGGAAAAAAAGGAATACATGTCTCAAGATTGTGTCAATCATTAAAGTCATTAAGAACTTATTTTGTTAAGCTGTCTATTAATCCTAACCTTGCTAGTTAAGTTGGCATGATGGCATTTGTGGGCAAAGGAAAAAAAAAAAAACAGCCATGTCAATGCACCAGCTACGTGCATTTTAGCTCTGTCTCATGGGTTGATGAAAGAAATAGATTATGGATACTACACATATCAAAGGAAAACTGCACATTAAATTTGGCAGCGCCTTTTGCTGCTCAACTGCAATGACAAAGCAAAACCAGGATAGAGAGAGTAGCTTCAGTATCATGTGATCACTGTCATCACACAAGCGTGACCCTGACGTGACGCATGTGGCCTAGACATGTGACCACCACCATACTTGTCCATATTTTCCAAATCCAAAATGCTGATCACTTGTGACCCTTAGCAGCAGGTTACGAGGAGTGAAGAGTCAACTGTCAATGGCACACAGTCACAAATGTGCACAACAAACATTAGGCTGATTGGCAGTATGCGAAATTAACTGTAGAGAGACACACACATGCACACACACACACACACACACACACACACACACACACATACACACACACACACACACCTGACCGAACACATGATCCCCTCCAGGCTCACAGCTGGCAAAGATAATAAAGCGATTCATCAGTCCAGCTGCTTGGAGTGTGTACAAGTTCACCTTGCATTAAACCTATCTGCAGAGAACGATCCTCACTGAACTTGTTATTTCTGAAAGATTTCCTTACCTGTGTTGTACTGCCACATTTGTGACAATGGAGAATGGAGAGGGATGAAACTGTAAAATAATGCAGTTCTTTTTAAAGCTACATCATAAACAGCATTAAATATTATTGCATGCTGCCAGAAAATACACTTGATATCATCAACCCTCATGAGGACATTTTTACAAGACTTAGACCGAATATAGAGACTACTCAAAGTGATAACGTTTTATTATATTTGACTGGTTATAGGCTATAGCTATAAAAGAAACATCACTTTTGTTCCTCCTTCCCTGCTGACTTTGGTCTGAGCAAGACACAAAAAATGACTTTGATTCACTCTTCAGAGAAACTGTTAGAGTTATACCTTGTAATTGGAACATTGTTGGCATTCATCATGCTGCGAGTCCACTGGCAGGTTAGCACTTCAGGCTCGTCACGCAGTCAAGTTTAAAAAGATTTCACGTCAAGAACCTTTTCAAAAGACAAGTTTGTTTAATGTCACCTGGATGGAATGAATTGGACTGAAACTCAGAAATGTGAGTTCATTCTGTTGTAACTCTTGTTGTAAAATGTCTGAATATGTCATTCATTCCATTATGTAAATAAAATAAAATGTCGTTATCACCTAGGAAAAACATCAGTGATGTGATCACACTGGTGACTTATAAGTTGTGGAGGATGTAAGAAAAAAGTATTCATACGTCAAAAAGCTTGAGGCAAGAAAATGCATTAATGTCTCCATAATATCTCACGGATCTGTCACTAGATTGCATCTCCTGCCATTCATTTTAAGACACAAAGAGGTAACAGGCAGCTTGACTGACACCACAGTTAGCAGACTTGTCCTGCATTTCTGCTCTTTTTACAGCTTTCCTGATAACAAGGTTACACCGAAAGGAGCCCGGGATCTAACACATGCAGACATTGATGTCACTGTGCTGAGAGTATATGAATTCCAATCAGCTCTGACAGTAGTGACACTGAACATTCCTGTTTATTAACCGGTGTGCAGATGAAATATTGACAGGAATTCAGAGGCCAGAAATAGTTTGAATTAATGTAGATCTTTTCTATTGGACAGGTTAGGCTAACACAGATTGATGCAGGTTTGAATGTCAGGTGGCATATTATCTTTGTTGACTTTCTATGATTCTCCATTATTTCTCAATTCTCTATGATTTCAAATACTAGTTTCTTTAAAGGTAAATTTTTTTGGCCACTCTTTGAATCTTTGAGTCCTCTTAATTATGAATATTAACCACAAGATTGTCTTCACTTTGCCTGTTATGGTTCCTAAACTATTTTTTAAAGTTTATTTTCAATTTCTCTGTAGCACACCTTGCTCAGCCATTTTGGGGTTTTGAATGTGTCCTCTATAAATAAACTGAATTGGATTGGCCAGCTAATAAAGACAAGTTCAATATGCATTTCCCTTGCAGCAATGTTTTGGTCGCCACAAAAAAAAAAAAAAATCTTTAGATTCTCAATAATATTCACCAGTTGTTGACCAACAGACTGTCTGTCTGTTGTTTGGTGCTCAGCAGGAGAGTACAGTGAGTTTATTGAAGCCTTTTGACACCAAGGGTGAGGCTGCAGGCCATAGATGCAAAACAATGAGCTGAAAGAAACTAAAACCCCTTTCACATGACTCATAATGATTTGAGCTGTTAATATAACAATATTGAGCTTACAGTGCAGTTTAAATAAAGAACCTAAGAGCAATGTATGGTGTCACAGTCAAAACAAATGATTGGCAACTTGAATTCACATTTAACCATTTTATGGACATTTTTGCAATCTCTCAATCAAATGATACGATGACTATATACCACAATAGTGACTACCGTATGCTGAACCTCCAGTAAGGTCAGAAAACATATTAAACAGGTCAACAATGCAGCCGTCAATGGGGTCATACATTGGAAAATCAACTTTAAAAAAAATCAAATAAAAAAAATTGAAAAATGACAAGTGAATTGTGAATACTGCAAACTTTAAAATGCCCAGAGAACTTTGCATTATGGAGGATTATAGATAATGTGTTATGCATAAATCTTAAATACTTAAACCATAAAAAACCTTTAAGAAAACAAAACAATACAACACTTTTTGTTCATGATGCCTTATGCAGAAACCTGAAGTAAATTCCAGTATTAATTCTCTTTTAATGGGAATTTTAAACAAACCGATTCAAGCTTATTGACATCAATACTCATCATGTTCATCTATCTGGGATGGAAAGGGTTACAGTATCCCTCAGCTTTAAATTTGCAGGCAGCTGAATCTCACCTGTCCATGTTTTTTTTTTTTTTTTTTGCAAACCCCTAAAAAGTGAACTGTCACCCTGTGACATGGTCTGCAGCTGACTGGTTCACCATCATGACAAGCACATAACTTAACATGTGAGTACAACAAAGGCATTCCCACATACATCAATCTCGTCCCTGTTGTTTTGTCTTTAACACACTTCTTACTCATAGGTATGCACAGGAGTGAACTGGACAATAGCAGAACATCACATCATCAATCACTTGTGCTTTAAGTATATTCTCCTCACTGGAAATTTCTGTCCAAGGCAGACTAAAAAATATCCCTTGAAAATGCATCCACTGACCACAGAACACAACGATCACTTCTGCAGTCGTCAGAGCAGTGTCTGCCATGTATCTCGGGGCAAACCAGGCTAAAAGCACACATTCATAACACCTGAAAAAAAAAAAAAGCTTCATAGCAGCGACACGGAACATTCATTCAAGTTGACTTGCCATTTATGAAATATTCCACCTTGTGTCAACTCGGCCTTACAATGCGGACTGGAGCTGTTCCAAATTTGCAGTTGAAAATGTCAAAACCACCCCTGGTCTCCCCCAGCAGTATTTAAATTGAGGGAATTTTACATCAAGGGTGTCCATCCAGCTTCTGCACCACTTGACATTAAAACACTTGTGTGACAAATATGATAAAATAAATACTTTCTGGTTGACTGACAGAGCATGTTTGAGTATAAACCTTGTTCGTAAAGTTAATCATATTAAATATGTGAAGAAGCTAATAGGAGCTTAATTATTCATCCCAAATCCATTACTGTACTAAAATCAATTTACAGATTTGCTTGATATATGCTTGAGATACAAGTAAGTAATTCATCCTAATTAACACGTCTGTTGTTAATATTATTATATTATTGTAGAGTGGTAATTGCATGCATTTGATTTGCAGTACCACATATTAATGACTTAGCAACAATGAAAGCAGACGGGGAGATTACTGTAATGAATAAAACAAATTCAAATTCACTATACTGACTTTTAAAACCATACAGGTATGAATGACAAAGAAATACGAAACACAGAAACACAAATATAAAAATCTGAAACTCTGGTATGCTTATGCTGTATCTGCTCCCATGTATTGGTGGTGAATTCTTTAAGAGTGTATGCATTTTCAGAGTATTTTAGATTTTAAGAAATATTTCAAAGATGATTAGATTTTTTACAATGTTAAACACCAGAGCATCTATTTTCCAGCAGAGGACGGGTGGATAAACAAACAATCATACAAACAAAGAAACAGAAAAAACATTATTTTTAATAAGCTGCAACTGTTTGACTCTGTGAATCCAAATAAAAAACTCAATTGCGTAAAAGGTGAAAATAGAGCTGACATGAAATGGTTCGTATTCTGGCAAATTTTGGGGACAATTTGATAAATTACCACCTGAGTAAGCCATAGTACTGTAACATGAAAGCAAGAATTTAAAAGCTAAAAACATCATTGGGAGTTTGTGGTAGTTTTTGCGTTCCAAAATAATTCGGTTTTCCCAATTATTGAAAAGCCAATTCAGTGTCGTGCTGCTAATTAGCCCACCCACTAACCTCATGCTTTAGTGATGCCATCAGCAATACATGTAGGTTAACGCCACTGGTAAATAAACTTGAACATTTAATTCAACTTGTCACTGTAGAAACAAAGCTGCAAACTGACCAGCACTTCTGTCCAAAATGACACTTCACATAAATGTCTGACAGTCCTATTTCAGATAATCAGTATGAATATGCCATGAAGCTGCTATGACACTTTGATTAGGTGTTTCAAAAATGCCTTTTGAGAAGTGTATGCATTTTGAAAAAACAGTGCAGGAATTTCTATGTACAATTTTGTACATTTTCTACACACACTACAATGGAAATAAAAATTTGGATGCACTATGCTGTAGGACTTTGCCTGAGAAATCATGGTGTACTATTTATTATTCTGAACTGTTTATCATGATCTGTTACTCTGTTTTGCATACAACTGTAAAAATACAGTAAAATTCAACAATCACATTGCAGTTTTTCCTTTTTTGTCATTTACTTAAAAAAGCTTAATGGTATTGTACAGATATTGAACTGGACGTGACACAATAATAATAATAATAATAATAATAATCTGAATGTACACTTCAATATTGGGCAAACAGTCAACTATCGACAGTTACATGTATTTTTTTCTTTTTCCCTTTTCACATACAAAAAGGTTTGGGGAGACACAAACTCAGTAGTTCTACCATCAGCAAATTAGTGCATGATTTAAATTTTTCCCTTCATCAGATTGACGCCTCTCACTCTTGGCGAACAAACAGAGAACAGACTCCGATGCAAAGCCAGAAAGAAACAGAAAGAAAACTAAGGGCGAACCACTGGCGTTCTTGGGTTCCCATTCTTCTTATAGGACTAATAGTCTGTTCTTGCTGTTCAATGCTGAGAGAAGCTTGAAGGTTGTCACATTTCACATCAGAACTTCAGCAGGTAGAGTAAGGGTACAGTCAGCGTGAGGCATACGGAGCAACGGGGCAACACGGCGGCCCCATTCACATCATGCATCGCACCGGGACCTGCGGCAGAATTAAACAAATGACTTCATCATCAGGCTCTTTGCAGTTCACCACAAATTCGTGCATTGCTTTAACATGAACTGTGATTAAGTGCAATTCGAATGTTGATGTGGCTTTCAGGCAAAGAGGAGCTTTACATTGGTACTTCAATTGCCATGGAAACTAGTAACTGGTAGAGATGAAAAGGTAAATCAGTGAGTAACATACAGTAGGTGGCCTTCACGTCAGGATTTTTTTTTTTTTGTGCACAGCTGCTAGCATGAAAACAAGCAGCCGCTAAAATAGTCAATTAGAAAAATAAATTACAATCACTCAAACATACTAATTTTCATTTACATCATTGTGCCTTTTTATACACAGCGTTTTCTTTTATATTCTTACCATAAAGGATTATGCTCGCATTAGTGATTCCCATGGTGTTCATCGCAACACAAGTATAGTTTCCATAGTCTTCCTCCGAGACGTTGAAAAAGACGAGCATCGATTGTTTACCTTGATTCTCTATCTTAACCCCATTAAGTCCATTGAAGAGCCTGTAAGAGAGAGGGGAGCAATTTTCAAGGCTTCGGCTGCTAAGCAGTAAAGAAAAGAAACTGTAACTGTGCTTTTCTTGAATCCTTTGAGAGGCCATTTGTCTGTTTGCTTAAGCCTGTTGTCAGATCTCTAGCACATGTGCTTAAAATTTTATCAGCATGAATTTGGAAATGCATTAACACCTTTTCGTGTGGAAAAAGCAGGGGGAAAAACACACTAGAGTCAGACTTTGAATACAGCTCACTGCCTTATTGAATTAACCGTATATATTTTGTGCACTTCATCCTTTAGTGCAAGACAACCTTCCTTTTTTTGTTTCTTGCTCCTCTGTTTCATTTGCCTCATTTCATGTTTGCAGATGTCAGTCATTTATTTTATCAGCGTCCTCCATCTTTTGTTCTTGAGGACTGATTTTGTCTTTTGGGAACTGACGAGCACGCTGCTGTAACCGTCAGGGACCATTTAACAGAGTCACATAGCCTGTGTTCACATCAGCTCACCAGCTCTGGGGCTGCTCATCAACATCTTTCCAGTACAGCCTTCAGTTGGAAAAGACTCTGCATTATACTGTGATATCCTCCAAATCTCTGAGCCCCACACCCCACTGACATAACCCAATTACAGTTAAAAAAAAAAAAAAAGTTGCCTTTGGTATGCATGTCTGTTTTGCAAATTGATTTGACTGAAGATATTTTTTAATGAAAATGATGAATTTTCATAATGTGATTAAAACTGAATATTTTGCCCATACAGTGAAAAAGATGCAGAACATGAAGGATTACCTCACTGCATCAAAAGCTTGTCTTATTTTAAACAAGGATACATAGCCATCACTTATCAACAGGAATGATGCAGCCTAGCTTATTTCAAATAGAGTAAGTCCACACCCTACAGCAGAATAGATGTCTATGTGTGTCTGTAATACTGCCTTCAAACAATTCCAAGCATGTATAAATCACAGAGCTCAGAGGAGAAACTTGCCTGCGGTCTTCTTTGTACCACTCAAAATCTGCCCTCGGGACAGCAGAGGCTTCGCATTGCAGGACTCCTTTTTGGCCGACTGGAGTACCCGTACTCCTCGCTTTAGAAATGAAGGGAGGATCTATAAAACAAGGTGAAATGAGTTTCACAATGGCATCAAATAGAGGATGCACTGCTTGGTGTTTTGGACTGCTTCATGCTCCTGCTTCTTTAAATGTGAATTGACACAATGATGAACAAGCAGCAGCCTGGAAACAGACTGGGAGGGAGTTTATTACATTGCTACAGTATTTGGGACAATATCCAATTGAATCTTCACTGAACCTCGACAAACTATACATCTTCTGAAGACACAAATCCTCCTGACTCTATCTGTTGAAGTCATTTTGTAATCCCAGTATAACTGCCACTTAAGTTGTGTATTTTGCACTAGGATAACATATCCCAGTATAATGATAAAATAATAAAACTACCTACCTTGCTAACCTCACAAAAATTAAAATGTATTATTATTTGAGGATGTATGTAAGAAACAGCTATTGTTTTTTTCATATTCCCCATATGCCCTGATCATTATGTCTCTCCATATGTTTGCACAATGAATGTAACAGTTTTAGTCCTTACAGTTGACGGTGACTTGCACTGTCCTGACATCGGGGCTTGAGATGTCATTAGAAGCAATGCATTCATACGATCCTGACTGCTCTTTGGTGATGGCTGTCAGTTCCACATGTTCTCCCTCCGTCACAAATTTATGAGTGCCTGTGAGAGAAGGAAAGAAACAGAGTAGATGCATTATTAAATAAGTCCTAGTATTGGAAAACAAGTGACCTTTACTGACCTTGATAGAATTTTCTCTTCCTACATGAGTGATACTGGTGCATATCTTGTATTGTATTACAGCAGCCTCTGACTAATGCACAGACAGTATGTTGACCAGACCAGCCATCACCCTGCAGTGCTTTGTTTTGTCTGCATATGCTTAACAGCACAAGAATCTGCAGGGCTGTGTCAGGAGTTGTTTGTCCTGCAGCCATCTATATGTCTTTTAGCTGGCCATGTAGGTTAATGTGCTTGTTCAACACAATTGTCCCAATCTTGGAATTCACATCAACTATTATCTGATGATTTTGAATTGAAAAGCAAATAAATAGCTAAATTATTGTCAGGCAATAGCCATGGACTCCATGATTTGCACTGGGCCTCTTTTGCTCCCCACCTGGGGCTGTTTATCTGCTTGGAACCAAACTCAATATTACTTGTACTCCAAACAGACAAAAATGGAAACCAGTACACTTTCAATACCAAAATCTTGTCCATTGCATTTATATAAAATTGTGCATTTATATGCAGGTATCTGCTGGTAGAAATGACTATTGAAATATCTCATCAATCACTAGGTGGGTAGTGATGAAGTTTGGTCAATACATGGGCAATCATGGTCCCCAGGTGTGCATTATATGTATTCCCATTAGCCTCAGATGTACATATTTTCATTTTCATTGTGAGCATGTTAGCATTTTAGTTCAAAGCAGTCCTGTGCCTAAAGTAACTCGGATAGCTTTAGACCGGGCTCTTAAAGACGCATCATACAGCCTCTTCAGTGGAAAAAAGCTTGACTCTAAATGCAGTGGTTTGCCCCTAAAATGGGTCAAGCTATGAAAATGTTGGCTCCCACATTTCTCATAATGGAATTGGTGTTTTGTTAGACCGTCCATGCCTGGTAAATGTATATGCTATCCATACACCCAGTTTGTACATTTGTAAAGCAAGCATTCTGTCAAAGATATGTGGTCTCTAAGCCCAAAGTGATTTTCTCAGACTCAATATAACTCCTATAGAGTTGCACAATTTTTATACAGTCGTTTAAAATAGGCTAAGTATTGATCCACTTGACTAGTACATTTATATTGACATTTAAACTTATTTAAATGGAAAGTAAAAGACTGTCCCTTTATGCAGTGCAAATATTGTGTGGCATGTTTGTGTTTAGTACAAGACTAATCCAAAGTAGTAGAGAAGACAGTGGCTGACAGACTGAGACAATATGAATACAGCATTTTTTACAGACTACTTTTTAAATACCTATTCTTTTTATATGCCGATGTATAAACTTAACATATGAGGTCTTGAGATTAGCTTGTCAAATATCTTAGTTTCAAAGAAAAATAAATTGAAATCAACACACCACATGTGCAGTCTGTCCCTGAATTTGGGATTCGCTCTGTTTTCAGATGTCTCCATAGGGCAATGACAGCTCAGGGCATGCACTCATTACACAAAGAAAATAAACTAATTGCATCGAAACAAGCCCACTTGAGTAACACCACAAATTACCCCTGACACCAGCAATGTTAAAAGCATGTTCTGGTGACAGAGAGACCTTAAGCTATTGCTGCGTGGGTGGGAAAATGGATAGGAGCACTAATCCCAATCAGTAGAAATGTCAATCCAGCAATATCTCGACATTTGCATAATATCATTATGTTTTTCCAAATCCTCAGCTGCAGACACTGTTGCAGTTGGCTGGGGATTCACTGAAAAGATTGTGGGCTAGGGATAAGCAGCTTGTTGCATAAAACCAGGGAACTGCTAGCACAGGTAATTGAACATTTTCATCATGGATAACTATATTAGGCAGTCTGCGGGTGACAGAATGCTGTTGAGTTACCAGCTGGTACTGTGAGACTGCTTTAATGATTGCCAAGGGTGGAAGGAAGTTTATTGTCAAATTATAATCTAATTACCTCATTGTCTTTAGAGTACAGTGGATTGCACTGTGTCTTTTGGTGTACAATGTTTAGGTAACCTACAATTAAGGGCTAATTCTGCTTGCTATGTAAATCTAAGTGGATGGTGAAATAATTTGTAAATGTCTTCAATTCAAAACACCAAATTATTTGGGGGATCCAACATGTTTCTTGTTGATGCTGAACTGATACAGATAAACTTTAATTTCTTGATTTAACCTGGGAAATTGTATTCAAACAAGGTCCGTTATGATGCTTCAAAAAGTCAAATGATACCACATAATGGCAATATTCTTAAAATTCAAGCCTGGTTCACAAAGCAGCAGCTAATGCATTTAAAACTAGTTTTTATCACAACAAATGAAGGCAAATGGTGAATGGGTTTTTATCAACTTTCTCCTGATTCTGACCTAAGTATGTGCGTTCTCATGATCACATTGAATCACAGACAGACAGAAATTCCTGTTGAGAAACCTGGTCATCCCACAGCCGGTTTTGAATTGACAGTACAGTTAACAAAATGTAGACATTTACAAAAAGTATAAGAGGATGATGAGACATGGTTACAATGTGAGTATTATAATAAAAACGTCAATCTAAATTACCCAGATGAATGCATATAAAGAAGTCGTAATCATCACATATTACTCTGGATGAATGAATATAAAAACAATCACCATCATCATCAACATCCGCATCAGTGGTCTGCAGCCATGGTCATAATTCCAGCACAACATCAGTGTCAGTATAGCATGACTAGATGACTAATAAGAGAGCCATTAAAGAACCGGGTGGCAGCCGGCACAAATGAGCGTCTAAAAGCACTCGGCGGAGCACCTCAGCAATATTAGCCATTAGCTTAAGGAGCTCTGCTGCCGAGATGCCACTCTATGCAGCTTTTGTAGAAAGATTACTGCAGTCCAATTATAAGCATTACAGTCTAAAAGACCAAAGATAGCAGGAAACGACTTGGTACCATTACAGAAAGCAAGCAACAGGCTCTTTTTAGAAGTGGTTGTAAAAAATAGTCTTTTAAAAATGAAAATGAGCCACTTGTTAAAAAGTTAAAAAGGTGACCTTTAAATTGACAGGGGCTCACAGGCACCAATTTGAACCTCATAGGAGAAGTAAAGGCTTTTAATTCTAGGATAAGATAGACTTTGCTAAAATGTACCCTTCAGTAGCAGTAGACAAGAAAAAGTATGTTGATGTGTTTGGATTCTAAGCCAGTATAATGACTGACGACTGGAACTGTATCTGAGCCACAGGGGCCTGTTTCACCAAATTTGCAACATGCAAGCTGCAGTTATTTGTGTGACCTGACACTGCTGCCATTTGTTATCATGAAACGCTTTTCTAAAAGGAGCCTCAGGACTGTACATGTATGCTCCAACAAAGACTATGAATATATACTTATATCCAAGTTTCACACCGCAAAGTGTTTACCGATGCACTGCAGAGCATTGATTCAAATTCAGCAGTGTGGCCTTCCTGTGCGGGCTCTGCATCCAGTTTTTTGAGCTCTAAGCATGTCTGTATATAGGTTTCCTTCCACAATCCAAAGACATGTAGATTATCACAATTCTAGAATCTCAATTCTTGAATGGGCATGACATCGAAATGTTTGTGGTTCTCAGATGATGAGCTCTAACAATTTCAGTAATTCTCCATTTTTTTCTTCCAGTGTCATCATGAGGTTGAAAATTTTGGTCTTGAATGGAATACATTAACATTTATTGGATGGACTGCTGTGAAATTTTCTGCAGATAGTCATGATTCCTAGAGGATACAATCCACTAACCTTGGTGGTTTCCCTGGCCCAAAGGGTCAACATTTAATTTAAACCAATACTTTGCTTTATGATTAAATACCTGCAAAACTAGAGACATTCCTGCCAGCATCAAAAGAACTTTTACATCTTAGAGTGCCAACGGGCAAAATAAGATGGTAACCAAGCTAAATTACTTGCTAATCACAAGCATGTTAGTGTTGCCGTAGTGAGCACGTTACCATGCTGACATTACAATTTAGCTCAAAGCACTGCTTGTTTGAAATACCGTATCCAGGAGCCACTAGTATGACTGTCAACTCACAGGGGCCAATTCACAAAGAAGGGTGATGACATCATGAATTGTGCATCACTTCCGACCATCTCAAGGTCTAATTCACAAAAGATAATGCACTAATGATATTACAGTGCAAACAGCGCTGTGGAGTTTTGCAGCTGAGTGCAGTTTGCCTTGGTTCTGCATCAGATTGTGATTATCCATGTGGCCAAGCATAAATGATGGTTTTTCACCAAGAACATCAGGACGAAAGATGAGATAAGATATACCCTTATTCGTCCCCCATTGGGGAAATTTACAAAATCATCAGCAGAGAGAAGGAGAAAAATGACATTTTCAGACTGCGATTTACAAATGTCCTGACTAACAAGGTGCAGAGACATATGAAAAAAACCCTGTGATTGAAAATGTAAAAAAAAAAAAAAAAAAAACCCAGCAAGAATAAGGCAGAAATTTTCGATAAAAGTTGTCCTGATATGACTTCATGGACAAAACGAGAAGAATTTGTATTTAATGGTAATGATCTCACGTGTATGATTTTGAAAAATATGTTATAGCCTCTCATAATTTACATGATGATCAACAGTAGGAGGTAGGAGAGCGTATTTGCAAAAGCCAGGGGAAAAAAAGTGGAGTATATAGAAAAACATATTCTGCACCTCTTATGAAGAGAAAACAGAGAGCAGAATTAGAAACTTGTCTTTTTCTATGCCCTAAACCAGGTTGAGCAAAGAGATTGGATTTCTGAATGAATGTGTTGACTCTAAATGAATGAACACGCTCCATATTAACTATAAATCATGTTACTCATGTATTGTGTTTAGAAATCAACGAGAGATAATCTAATGTTCAGACTCATTTAGACAATGAGGAGAGAGAGACGCACCTTTCCCACACATCTTTTAAATGGACACAAACTGGGAATCCAGCCTGTTATTTGACAAACTTGCAGCATGTGTTTGGGGCAGAAATCATCAAATTTGAAAAATGGTGGAAAAGCCTTACTAAATGTGTCCCTGCACATTGTGCACACCTCAGTGCAGTTCAGCAGGCACATTTTTTTGCTGACACAAGCAGAAAAAGCAAAAGCAGACCACAACAGACTCTGGCACAGAGACACTGCTTGTGATCTTACACTGCTGTTAAATATCATTTTATCTGTATGTTAACCGATCAAACTCCACATTAGCACATTGTCAAGTGGAGGCCTATCCATTAGAAAGCTACTGGACAAAGACAGAAAAAAGAAGAACCTGTAATCCGTTAACGTCTGAGTGACATTGCACTGGCCTCTATTTTCACGCTTGTTTGAGTATGTTGTTTTAGTGGGATGTGTATAAAGGTGTGACTGCCAATCATCCTTTAAAGAGCTGGGTCGATTACAGGGATAAAAAAAATCTCACAATTAAATAAAAAAGATGTCCTCTTCGAAGCAAGTTTTTACTGCGCAAGGTCTTTGCCCAGAAAAGAAAACTACTTTGATTAATGACAACAAAATGAAAGTATTTTCAGTGTAGTCACTGAAATAGGTAACCAGCGAGAGCCACACAGTACTCTGACAGGAACATATAATAGCACAGCTTTGAATATCATTTGGCCTGTCACCAGATGTATGTCACCAGTATGAATGTTAGTGAGTCACTGTAGATTCTATATGGTTACCATTAAAGCTTTCATCCAGTGCTCCAGTCTTCATGGGGAGGAGCAGTAAAGCTCTGAAAAGCCGTGGCTGCTAAGGAAAAGTACCCCTCTGTGTAGTCCATGAATCACACCATGTAATTGTCAGCATCAATACAGGCAGATAAATCTATAGTGTTATTTCTGAATATGGAATTATACTCCTATTTCAGAACAAGAAACAGCTGAATACAGAGCATGTATCTGTGTGTGTGTGTATGGGTGGGTGTTGTGGTGGAGTTGGATGGTCCTTTTTAGAGAACAGGGATGTGGGACAGGAAGTCACTTGCCTGAAAAAGACACTTGAGGACACTTGATGTGAGGCAGTGTGTCTGTGCTGACAGCAGCCAGCAGGTAATTCTAGAGTTTCATGGTTTCTAACCATTTCAGAGCCCTGTGGTCATTCTCTCTAAGTTGAATTCTGTATCCAGCAGATGGTACTTGAAACGGTCTATGGTCCATTTGATGGCTAGACACTCCAGCTGCCCCACCGAGGACGGTGTCTCCCTCAGGATTGGTTTCCTGCTGACATGGGCTTCTGGCCTTTCCTCGTCTCCCTCACCTTGCCGCCAACTTCCACCAATACCTGTGCCTGAGGCGTCAGTCCGGGTGTTGAAGGGCACACTAAAGTTTAGCTGTATCTGCCATCGTCTTTATCTTTTTTTGATGACCTTCTTGGACCACCTTCACTCTCCTTTCAGTGCTTCCCTGGAAGTGAAAACACTGCTACAATATGGAGGCCAGTGGAACCATATCCTCTGGCACCGTTTGGTCTCGAAGGAGGCGGCTGGGTACAGGCAATCCTCTTAAAGGCCCTTCCTCCTGCACCACTACTGAAAGCACTTTCCAGAGATTACATTTTTTTTTTTCCAGAATGGCAGTGTTTGGAGCATTTCTCACAGCAAATGTAAAGAAAATGTAAGAAGAGTCAACACAGTTGGAGACAGTGTCAGGAGAAAAGGCTTTCAAGAGCTCCACTGTACTGATGAATAAATAAATTTCAGGTGCTAAAGACCTTTGGTCAGCAACAAAAACTGCTTAAAAATAGTCCTTTTAAAACACTCAAAAATAACTTAAATGAAAATCTTTATCTCTAAGGAGATAAACACCCCTTTTCTTGTCCAACAACAGAGCCATGTAATTGGCAGCACTGATGTAAAGCAGTAGCTGGGATGTTGGAAAAGATCAGTCCAGGCAAAAGGCAACATGTCTTAAACCGTATCAATGCTTTATGAAGCCTTTACATTAGCTACAATCCATATTTGCTCTTGTTTCGGGGTGTCTCTCCTCTCCCTCATCCCTCTCCTCTGCAACGTGACTAGCACAGTGGATGGGCGACAGGAATGGGCACAACATTCCTGCCCATGTCCCATGAGGCTCTAACAATTACCACAGAGCTGCTGCAGAGCCGCTGTGATTGCACCAGTCCCATGAGCTCGAGTGCATTACCGCTGTAGACAGTTTTTTTCGCTGTTTAATTGTTTGATGCAGTCGTCGCAGGTGAATATTTCTGCAAGCCCGCATTCTTGTGTAAATCGTGCTCACAAAAGTAAAACTGCTGTTTTGCTGGTTGTGCTTTAATGATTTACTTGTTCCGGTCGTTAAACTTCTCAACTTGCTGCACTGATGTACTGGTCGACTCCAGGACTGTGGTCAGAAGAATAGGTATAAAACTTTAAACCAGAGAGAGCGGCAAGACACTGCTTTTCAGCCAGATGTTAAGTTACTCTTTAAGCAGTTAAAGATAAAATGTGTTGAGTGTTGAGGGCCATGCTGACGGTGCCTTTGTATAACAGCGAAACTAATGCCAGCTGCGTGACAGTAAACTCCCACAAGAAATGGCATCCAGCCTACTTATTTATTTGGCTTCACATGAGGTTCACAGTTTCTCTTGACTGTACCTCAGTATTACAACATTAGTCCAATGCCCCAGACTATAGCGGCAGTAGCCACAAGAGTGACATAGTACACAAGTTCAATAGGGTAGCCTACAAAAAAAATAACCTATTACATGACAAAACTTAAAGCCTAATAGTTTGAAGCTGGGTCACAGACTGCTGCTATCAATCAATCCTTGAGGTTAAACTGTTGACCGCCCTCTGTTGATAAAACAGCTTGTAGTAATAGTGTTCAAGTCATTTAGGGGACATTTCTGTCACATTTCCACCAAAAATATAGTTAATCCCCTGGGTGTGACATCCTCAAATGGTAGGAGTAGATGGACATTTGTGTTGGTTTGAACATGAACTCAGTGGTTGATTGGGTTTTTATTAATTTTGTGATTACAATCACAGTTCAAATTCATTTAACAGTACTTACTAAATGGAATTTCATTTAATTTATCTGTCTCATGTATTGCTATATGGTAAACTACACTAGTGCCCAGTAAAATACTTCTTGTTGTCATTGGGTTTGCTCTCACTTTAAAGAGTTGATTCATTTTAAGATAGAACACTGCAAATCATTTTAATTAGGCATAACATGAAACAGTTCTCGAGCCCAGTATGATTTAATAGTAATAAACTATGAAAAATGATATTGTGAGTGTGAAAAAGATAAAGTGTGTATTTAGAAAATGTAGAAACATATATTTTCTGCACTTTCAGAAGGAGGTTTTCTCTCTTGTGTCCTACTCTAATTTGAGCCAATTTGTCTTGTTACACCCAAGAGCCTGCCATTTGGAAACAAAACCACCATTTCTAGTGGCACCAAAAGCTTACACCATGGGCAGGAGGAATGGAATATAACTAGAATATTTGCATTTCCTGTGAAAAATACCAGTGTTTGCTAAACCTAAAGACAAGTGGTTGGTAGTCATTTAGTCCAGATGGAGTCGCTCTCTTGGGGACAGGAACCCAGCAGGAAGTCTTCCACAGCTCCGGAACCTTCTCCTGACACAGGCTCATATTGAACAGGTGACACACGATAGAAGACAACTGATCTGCACAGGTGCTCAGAACCCTGGGGCTGATACCATCAGGGCCTGCAGCCTTGCTGTGGTGGAGTCTCTCCAGCTGCCTCTTAACCTGGCCAGTCTTCATAGTCAGGCGGGGGAGGGTGTTCATTAAAGGTGGAGGGCACGAGCTGATGTGGGGATGTAAACAGCAACAACAGTGGTACGTGAACTCCCGCGGCGAGTATGGACGGATTCCCACAGCTAGCAGTTCAATATCTGGGCTGCAGAAATGTTCCACGGTAACATATCTGGGATTACACCACCCCTCATTCACCAGCAGTGCGATCCCTCCTCCCTTCTTCTTACCACTCCATGTAATGTCCCTGTCCACCCGGACCATCCTGAAGCTGGGTAAGGAGCTGATGCAACATGCAGTCGCTCGGCACGGTGCAGTAATTTAGCATTGAGGACTCACAGCCCGTTAAATTCATTAGACCACACTTGTAAAATGTTAGTCAGCAATTACATACAATAAGTGATACCCAAATATCAACTCATACAAAAAGATATATGTAAAGACAACTAAGTGTGATTACTGTTGTGTATATTGAAGACCTACTGCCAATGAAATAAAGTTTTTAGCCTTGTCCACATGTTGTTTGTTGTATGCTCAAGACATATCACGAGCGAAACAAGCAGTCAACACCATGGTGGAACATTTCCACCATGGAACTGCAGTGTCACAAGACAGTGTCAAAAACACAATTCAGACAACCAGAGTTCCATACGCCACATACCAAAGAAACCAATCCTGTCAACTGGGCATCAGGGGAGTTTCGCCATTTGCAAAATGATGGCAACGTGCTCTGTTTTCTACTGCAAAATTGCAAAATGAGAAATGGTGATCCTTCATGTATTAAGAAATGATAAAACACACACGCACAAAAGACACACACATCCCTCTAGTCGAACTTTCATGCATCACGATAGGATCTGAGAATCTGACTGAGGAAACTTTGGTATTCTCTACATTTTACACAAAAACAGATGTTTTTTTTGCTGCAAAACATATACTGAAGCCCATTGTTGTTCCATCCATTTGTCCTGGGGACACGGAGAGTATGAGCCAACATTTTGGTTAACCAGTAAGTTTATTTTTCTTGTATTTTATCCCTTGACAGTGTCCAAAAAAATATGCAGTGTGCTAGATATTGTTAGCCAATGTTAGCCTGCCAAGTTACAATACGATTAATGTTGATGCATTTTATACGGCTTAGGGATGTTGACAAAGAAAGTTTTAGGACTCAGAAGAGTTTATCAGATTGCTAAACTGCTGAATTAGATGATTCACTAAGATTCTGACAGAAACCATCACATGACTTTGGGGTTGTTCATGAAGAAAGTAGTTTTCTTTCATGGCTTTCTGCCAGAAAACTTTGTTTCTGTGTTTCATGAATAGAGTCGAAGGTGAGCAGGTGTACTCAAGTTGCAATCAAGTGGTGGAGGGGTAGATGGAGGTAGGGGCCAGGACTATTTGCAATATTATCGATCTGTGCATATGCTATATAAAGGCAAAGGTGCAGAGTTACATCTAAGCCATAGGTATTGGCATCATGTTTTTTTTTTTTTTTACATTGAAAAAACTCTAAATATATAATTTTGATGAACAGAGATGTTCTTATGGGTTAATTAATGACAGGAGAGAAACTTTCAGGACTTATTTGAGACATAATGTTTGCTCTGCATTATTATTTTAAAAATTACAGTTTATTGAATACAGTCCTTTGAGTAGCTTTATAAATAAGTATATATCATTTGGTAACAAAAGTGACAGTTGTAGATATGCATAGATTCAGAATGCTCATTTGCATAAGCCATTAAAAGGACATTGACCACTGACAACAAGAAATTGACCTGGTGCTTTCAGGAAATCAATTCACCCATTAGACTGTATCACTGCTGATCCAGAATCAAACTAGGCCTGCATGTTACTGTCAGGACTTGTCTGCGTGGGTTGGGGTTGAAATCTGCAAGGCAAAGGAATATCTTTTTTTTTTTAAATATCAAATTCAATCCAAACGGAAACGTACCAGTGAAAAAATACATTCAGTACAGAGCCCATCTGCACAGCATGTAATTGTCCCATATGACAAAATGGAACAATAACCACTGGTCCTGTCTTTATTGCTCAACAGATATTTCATATGATAAACGTACCATTGATTGAGAAATAAGAAATCCTCTGATTCAAGCAAAATGATGCACAGCACTTCTTAATCCACAAAAGAGAAAACCACTCTTTGTTAGTGCACACACATTACATACACATGAAATGAATTTCATACCTTGACAGAAGCCCTTGCAGTATGAGTGGAAAGGGTGGGCAGAAGGTCAATTTTAACTTAAGATCTTTGTCATTGAATTTAAAAGAGAGTGGAGTTCTGCAGTCTGATTGTACAAAGCAGCTGTAGTGTGAGTTCAGCAAAAGTAGGGCATCTCACAAAGTAGAGCAGTGTTTAAGTTTTCTCTTGTGTCTTAAATAAAATATCTACATTACTGACACCAGCCAAAAGCAGCAGAATTATTTGATCTAAATCCCATTTGCTTGGCACAATCTTTAAATGTTTTTTGATATTATGGCCAAATAATGGTATGTAATGCTTTGTTGCTCTAGAATGTAAGATAATATGAGATAAATGTCTTATAACTGGAAATCACAAAAGCTGAAAGGAATAGTCCAAATGCTCATTGGAAAGCTTCAGCAAAACCTCAGAGAGAATTTGTGTGTGTGTGTGTGTGTGTGGGGGGGGGTTTAGAGGAAGGTGGAAGCAACTACAATGTGTGCTGCAGTTATGTCTGTATTTTCTGTCTGCCACTTTAACTTGTGCATGTTTTATGTACATGAATTTGACCCCATGTTTTTATGCTTTCATGAGGTAAATTATGGCCTACAAAATCCAGTACATTTTATTTATTTGAAACCAGGTACACAGACTTAAATCAAATGGTGAAGGGAAAAAAAACAAACAATAGAGGCCCAAAGGCAACATCCCGAAAGACATGATATCCACAAATCTTTGCTGCAAAGAGAGGGAACTGATGACAGACTTAGAATCCAGACCTGTCCATGGATGAAATTCCAGCTGTGTATCTACAACACACTTGGTGCTCTGCTCAATATTGTTGCACTGAGGACTGTGATTTACCTCTGAAAAATAACTGGAAGAAAAGATCATGATATCCACCTTATGTTTTACCTCTCTTAAAAAAATCATGCTATATATGAAACAATTGAATAGTACGATGTAATACATATTATTAAAATGTGCAGATGCCAGTTGATTAACCCACTTCATTAGCAAGTTGGTTGCCCTAGAAGTAGTCAGAAATAGATACCCCTCGGGGCTACTTTTTGTGTTTACTTAGGAGATTTATCTCAAATTAAAGGTTATTTGAAAAGCCCTGGGATCTAGGACTATCTCTACAACTCTATGACCCATAGTCAGAATGGCCACAACTATGAGAAAAAAACATAAATTTCCTCCTTTAATTAGCTTTCACAAACATAGTCAACAAACTTAATACTGCTCTTCAAAGGCATGAGCCTGAGGTTTGTTCTGTCAATTTGATCCTGCTATCTGAGTCGCAGATTGAATTTTGGTCTCTAATCTTTTCCTCTGTCATATCCTGAACTCTATATAATATTGCATTACAGACTTATCTTTATTCATACAGAGCACCAGCTGGCATCCGAATATTTGTATCAGGGTGCGTATATCGCATTTAGCAGGCAGCAGCATAATGTGTGCAGACCTTCACATAAGCAATACATGAGCATGTATTTTAAAAACAATGTGAACCCCCTTTGACATCCATCTCAATGACTAGATTGAAATGTCTAACTGCAGGCATTAACGACACCCTGTACTGGCTTGAAAAGCTCCCACTGGACAGAGAACTAGTCAGCAAAGTTGTCACCTTTCCACCAGAACATTGTGCATCGTAATATATTATGCAAAGGCTGTTTTGTCAGCTAAAAGGTGAAGAAGATATCGGCCTTCTGTTCCTGCTAGCCATTTAATTCTTGTATGACTTGTGCCATATGCCCTTTAGAACTCGAGTGGTCGTTTAGCATGCACCCTAAATATTAACCACCACGGCTTTACTCAATTACCATCTGTCTGTATAGAAAGTGAGTGGCTCAGTTTCACCTGACTTTGGGAACAAAAAGTTATCTGACAGATAGTTGAAGCTGTTCTTCAAACACCTTTCAACCTTTAATCTTGCCATTTGCGTGACAGAAGAATCACAGGCATGCATAGAAACAAGTTTGCACTGTGTATTGCTTGAGTTACGCTAAAGATTTTTATATGAATGAATGAATTTTTTTGCGATCAATTTTTTTATTAAGTTTCAAGATATGCCAAAGAACAAACAGACAAACAAACAGTCAACAAACACCAAAAAAACCTAATTAATGACGACTCCACCCCTTCACCCTCCCAAACACACCCAACCAGATCTCTATATGGTTTATAGGGGAATGTGTATGCGTTACAATTTCTAATAATTAGGCCAGGTATGTACAAATAATCAATTTTGGTCAACTGGACATTGGAGAGTTACATAAATTCTTGAATTATGCTTAAGGATTTTGTCCACGATAGAGTAGTAATCTCTTTAGCACCATGCATCCCAGCCACTGAAAGTTCCATGCTGACAACATCATTATATAGATTTAACCTATATGAATGAATAATAAAGGAAAATACATGCAGAAAAATGTGAATTGACATTTAAATGAACTGAATTCAATCTCCAAATACAGATACAAATTCAAAGGATACACAGGTTTTAACACACCTGCTTGTGGGATTGTTTTTATACTGCTGACCCCCAATGGTGTTTTGTTTTAGTCTCAGAAAGTGCCATTGTGGCCTCACCTGGCCCAGACGGCACTCAGTGAGTAAACTGGTTGAGAATGTGCCGGCACTTAACTGCAGGGTACACTCTGACTCTCAGCTCCTCAGTCAGTGTGTTTCAGTTTGTCCTGTGTCTCCATCCACTGTGTTCTCTAATTGCAGTGTAAGCTATGTAAACAGACCACGCTGTTTCCCTACTGAATGTTCCTCTTTTGCTTTGTCGTCATATTTCCACGGCTTTCCCACCTACTCTGACACACACACACACACACACACTGTATTCTCTAGCATTTACTGCACTCAGGCTTCTGCTAAACTTTTTTTTTTTGGGGGGGGCTGTTTTTTTTGGTGAAACACAGCAAAAATAAATTTAATTCATTCCAAATCACTAAAGAAACGTTCAAAGCAAACAATCAGAGTGTGTATTCAGTGTGTACAATGGATTGTCATTTCGGTTGTATTTATGCTGAATTCCTGCTTGTCCTCAGCAGTTTGAAAAGAAGCATTTGCTGTGTGCAGCATGCTGGATTTGAAGTATGAATGTATGTATGCCAGGAATTTAGGCTACGTAAATATGAGTATGTTGTTTTCAGATTGGAAGCCAGTAAGAGATCATGCCTTCAGAAAACAGAATTTATAATGGCTATAATTAATAATGATATTGTTTAGAACATCACAAAGCTTGGATATATTGTGCTCTTTCATATTCTTTGTCATTTGCATTTTCTTCCTTTAGCTTGAGGTGGAACTTTTCTGCCTGAATCGTGAAGGCACTCGATGACCTAAATACAGTTCAATTCTGAATTAGGGCCTTTATTTACCCCAGCGGCAGTGAGAATTAGGCCTTTATATACAGGCTTATTTGTTATATTTGCTGTTTGTTCATATTTTATCAAGAAGTGATTCCCACTTGATTATTTGTGTTGTATTGTTTATTGTGAATTATTCAAGGTTTTTGAATTTTTTTTGTCCATAAGTATGCAGTCGCCACGAGCTGAATACAGATTTGCTCAGCACATACTGTATGCAAAACGGTGCAAAGGCTGTACTTGTCAAATCATCCCACTCTTCCCTATAGACTGTAAAAATAATCACCTCAAGTTGATCTTAAAGTTTCACAAAGATAAAACTGGAATAATGAAGTCTTGTGCGTCCTGTGTCTATGGCATTCATGTAATTCATCACAAAAAAAGATAGGAAAAAAATTTTCAAGACTGTCCTGTGGCCTGAGGTCGTGTGTGTGTGCCTGAGTTTGACATCCTACCTTCATCACTGTCCTCTGCTTCTGTTCCAGTCTGAATCCTCTCCCTCACACAGCCCCACAGTTTATTTGTGATGTCACATGGTCACATTCAATAATGCTGTAATTACTCCAGTCCCGAATGCAAATGATTTCATAATACTGATTTCATAATACTGACCATCAGTGTTTGCAGCACCTCTAATTGCGATATGAAATCGTCCCTGGATGAGATGCCCAGAACAGGCTTTCCTAAGACAATTGTGTTTCCTCTGTAAGCAGACTAATTAAGAGACTGCTGACATTTGATAAGAAACTAGCTATGGTGAAAAATAATGGGAGTGCATGAGGGATGCTTACTGCCCTTGTGAGCAGCAGAGGTAATAAACATTTGCATCGGTGGATACAAATACAAATAAGCTACATACACACATATTAATAATCCTTAAAATTTGCAAACCTCCTTTACAGCACGTCCATCAAGATATGATTTGTTTTTTCTCAAAATGTTAAATGTGAAGTGCTAATTAACATTTCGTCAAATTATTAATCAGATTCAACCATCATTAATAAAAGCTGCCATTCATAGCCACTTAGTTATTTAATGGGTGCCGTGCTGGTGCAGTGTTTAGCACTGTCACCTCACAGCGAGAGGGTTCTTTCAGGTGCTCCGGCTTCCTCCCACACTCCAAAGACACGCAGGTCAGGTTCATTTGCAACTCAAAAATTGCTCGTAGGTGTGAATGTGAGCTTGACTGGTTGTTTGTCTCTGTGTCAGTACTGTGATGACCTGGCAACCTATTCGAAGTGTCACCTCCAGGGCCCACCTGTCCCTCAGTGTCAGCTCCAGCTCCTCCTGTTATCACTATGTTATACTGATATATATCTACATGGTATTAATATGATCCTCCTACTATTTTTTTTTGCAGTTGCAGCAATCTAGATTTTATAAATTATATACATACATATTTCTAATGAATTCATATTATACATATAGGTTTATACATCCTTTAGATCACACATACAGATCTGCTTTGGTATCTAATGAGATCATGTACTCTGTGATACACTGTGTAAATATGACATTTCTATTGTCTCTTGTTTGAAGAGAGAAGAACAATAAGCATATATAGATATTTAATATACATATGCTGCTGTAATAATAAAAGCAATGGTGCTGAGTCAGTCAGCTGATAGAAAGTGATTATAATGAACAATCCTGATTGTGTGAAATGCTAACACAGAGAACAAAGGACTTGCCACTTTCCAAAAAAAAAAAAAAAACCCAGTTTGTACATCGTTATTTGAAAGCATTAGAGCATTGGCAACCCAGCACCAGGAGCACAACACTTCAAATGGAAACATAAAAGAGCAGTTTTGCAATTGATTTTCTTAACAACCAGGGGGCACGATTCATTACAAGTGCCATCAGTAACACCTCTAAAGAGTACTGACATTATTCAAGCCAAGACCACAGCCCTGGTAGCCTTTATGCTTTAATCTGGGCATATGCCAGCGTGCAGGGTAATTCCAGTACTTATTCTGTATAATCCCACTGTACATTTGTGATAGTCACATACAACCAGTGATCCGCTTATGCGTGTGTGTCTGTGTGTGTGTGAGCTCAGCGCTGTGACTCACCATCATGTGCCTATGAAAAAAAGCAGCGCCATTAGGCTACTTGACCTGCTACCAAGTGAGCAAGTGAGCCATTAGTAAGAATAGCTGAAAGCAAATGGCATGGATGCACTGATACACCACTGACAATGTTTTTTTTTTTTGCAGTTCCACAGTATGTCATTATTCTCATCTCCGTCTTAGAAGCCTCAATACAAGACAGAATACCAGAGCATTAGCACTGCATACAAGAAACTAAACAGCACTAATCCATCTACACATCTATCCACGTTTACTGAAATAGATCATATTTCCATTATTTAGTAGACTGGGAATGTATAAGCATTTGAATTTCTTAGTTTGCTAATTATAAACTAAAAAATAGTGTCTGTGTGGGAACAGATTTTTAAGTGGGTGACGTCTGTTGTAAAGGATAATCTGACGTCTGAAATTCAGCTCATCCCATTCTGGTGGCATTTAGTGATTCCAGATTAGTTGACCCAGCTTCCTTTATCAGCCTTTCCACTCTATTGTCTTTGTGCTTTCACTGGTTTAATCTCCAGCAAATAAGGGGAAATGCTAAGATCCACAACAACAATATGATAACACATCAAAACCATCTTTTCACAGACATTAAAAGACTTCACGGATGTGGGTGAAAAGCAGAGTACTGAAATACCATCTGCAGCGCAAACATTCACTTATTATTTATTCATTTTTAAAAATGACATAGAGTGACCCTGAATGTTCTCAGTTTCTCACATTTCTTCACAGTTTTTTTCTCTTCACTTCCTATTTTTTTAAGGTATGTTTTGCAAACATGATGTCCATATGCTTAGCTTAATGTATTTTGGAGGAAATGTGAAACCAGGCAAATCACTTTTTTGAACGTTGAGAATGTTTGCTTTCAATATTTTTCATCTGTTTTTCCTGCAATATTTGTGAGGTAAAGTCAGAACTGCCTTGAAACATTATGCAGGAAGTCAACGATCACAGTTGCCTCTCAACACACACACGGACACAATGATTGCAGTAAAGCAAACCATCAGTGGGTAATTTGGGTTTTGGGGTTCAGTTCACTTATTAATATTATTGTCGTTATAATTATTATTATTAGGAATTAATGTAAATTAGGTGCATTTGCATCAACTGGTCTGGAGCGAAAAAATTAGGCTACACACGGTATAGTTTCATTAGCAGTTGTCAGTATAGGCAATATTGTGCATAGCTTTAATAAACATAGTAGAAGAAGAGAAAGAAACTAGAAACTAAATCTAAACTAGAAACAAAACCAGGTGTTCACCAATCCAAAACCCTCAAAGAATAAAAATAGGAAACAAAAGTGGTCACTGTGGCCATCTAAGAGAGAAAGTCAAAAGCTTAAAATATGTTGATGGGAACATGGCTGAACACACGTTAAAGTAACCTCAGCTCTCTGTAGGCTGTGCTGTATATTAAAATACAGACCTTGAGGTGTTAATCGGAAAGAACACAAAGAAATGTTTTATATTGCTTGAGACAAACGTTACTCTTAAACTCATGTTGAAGCTAAAAGGACTAAGTGGCGGTTGAATGTGAATGAATGTGCATGAAATAGACTTACTAGCAACATATGAACACCATATTGAGGATTTGGTTGTGGGCAAAAAAAAAAAATGTTACATTTAATTTTTATTAATTTTCACATTTTTTTTATTTATTTTATTTTTTATGTTTTACCTCTTCTTATTATCCAGCAGTACAAAATTGCTTTGACAAGAGTGTGACTGTCTTGCTGACCCGGTGACTAAGTGAAAGATCTCGCTCCCATTTTAGCTCTTAAGGCTCATGGTGCTGAGAGAACTGTACTGTGGAAAAATTCTGAAACAACTGTGCACTGACAAATAACAACCTGCAGAGGATGTGTATGGAATACAGGACACTTCAGCCTCAAGTATTCGACAGGGAGCGTGTATTGCAACCACTGAATGACAGCATGTCTGGAAAAGGGCCCCTGCCAAGAAAATTACAAAGCATTTCTTGAGTGCAGAGACACTTTTGAGCTGATCTACTATATTTAAGGTGGTATGATGTTACTTGTCACATGCTAGAGTCTTAGAGCGTCACTCTGTCAAAAATCTGCCTGCCCTTATCACCAGCTAGCACAGAGCGCTGGAATCTCAAGAAATTCAGCGTGACAGTGGAGTGTGAAATTCCCAGGCCTGTGTTGCATCAGGCTGATAATTCTACCTGATGATAATTAATAACGATCCACCAGCGAGGCATTCATGCACACCATCTCAGTTGCACCCCTGTGGCATTTGACAAAGCCGGCACGGAGACAGTGGTTACACATGTGAGATGAAAAGAAACATGATGTGAACTGGGAATTTGCGTTGCATTCAAGCTTCATCAGGTATGCGACTGGCTTTATAATATGTAAAAAAAAAAGACTGACTGTGCTCAAAATGCAACTAAGGGTGGCTCGATAATGATATAGGAGCTTTAGTTGAGAAGGTTTTAGGGAGCTCTCGGGAGAGATCACAAGCCATTAGCCATTGCTTTAGGGACCAGAGAGCCTGAGTCTATTGAACAGTTCATTAATGTTTTTGCTCCTTTGAAACCTATAGGAAGAGTAGCGGAAAAATTTCCCAGAGGCATTACTGCGCAGGTGGGTTGGATCAGAACAAAGGACATTTAGGCTAAAATCGAGCGAGACAAGTGAGAAGGCTGCTGGATGGAAAAGCAAGCATCCATTACTTTCGATATATACGTATTTATGCAAGCCGCGGCAGATTGGATGATGAATTGCTCACAGGACACGGCACGATTATGTTCACTCTGAACCAAAGATTAACCTCTTTGTCGAGGAATTGATGTCACGCGGCTTTAATGATGACAGGCAACTCTTGGCTTCGCTCGCCACAATTTCAATTATGCTTACCTGGACATAGACTGTTTGCTCTGTGATAATTACACATAGCTTAATTAACTAGAAATCATTGGAATAAAAAAAAATCTTCCTGATGTCAAGAGGCAGCAGGATACCACCTCAAAGACCTGTGAAGGACCGGCCACGCTTAATCACAACTTAGCCTCCGAGCTGAGCCTCTGACAGCCATGTCCACCTACATGGATAAGTGACTGTCATCTGTTCTCATGCAGCCCAATGTGTGACAGCCACTTAGCATGTGGCATTTCTCACCTCTCTACAGATGCCCTGTCATCCCTGTAGGGTTAGAACAGCAATACCTGTCAAGGATATATGAATATGCTCCCCATTATAGACATACTGTGTGTGTGCGTGCGTGTGTGTGTGTGTGTACATATGCATATTGCTTATGAATTATGCCCTCAAATCAGAAGTCTCAGCAAAAATCCTCAAGGCAACACAAACAAACAATACAAAAAAAAAACAGAACACATTATTACTAAACATGTGTGCAATACACTTCTTTGTCACTCCCTTAAAATATCACCGAGTTTAGGAGCTGTTGAGTTAGGGCAAATGTAAATTTTGTGAAATGCTGCCTACATCAAATTTCTGTCCCCTCTTGTGAATCTGACAAAGCAATACATGAAGTTATTTCACTGTCTCCCATGTTCTCAAAATACAGTAACTGCAATTTGATCTTTTGTTGTCTACAGAGACAGTTCCCAGACTCCCTTAAAGAATCTCAGAGTTTGGTGAGTTCTTGAATTAACTTTGTGAAACGCTGTGTATGACAAATTCTTAATTATTTGTCCCCTTTTTGAATGAAGTTGCTATGTTCTTTTTCTACTGAAGATGTTCAGTTTACTTGGATCACTTTTGATTTCATACTTACCCTAACAATAACCACTACTTGCTTAAACCTAACCCTTACCCTAACTGTAATTTAACCCTAACCTTAACCACCACACTGACCAGAAATCAGCTGTTTTCCAACTAGAGACACAGCAGGGCCCAGTGAACGTCTGAAATGAATAGTTGAGTGAATTAATAATTTTGAAATGTAAAAGTACCACATGACATACAAAATACTGTTTCTTCAAATCTAACAAATCATACACATGTGCACTGCACTCAGACATCTGTTTTACAATACAATGCATCAACAGTATGTATGTTAAAACCTGTAATGTCTTTCATAAAAAGAAAAAGACCAACATTGGTTAAGGTTAAGATAAGCTAAACCTAGACAAATTTTATGAAGTAAACATCTGAAGTCAAGACCAAAATTGTTCCCTATAATCAAGTAATGTGAATGTTGAAACATGTTCCATAAAAAGGCTAATCATGATTTAGTTGCTATGATATCAAGTATGAACATTTTGTGACTTGGTAGATACATTCATCAACAACATCTCCTATTTATGACAACATAACATATGCAGCGTTAAGTTTCACTAAAACATTTTTGCTATTGTAGTAAGTAATTGGAAAAGGTTTTCTAGGAGATGGTGAATTAGTGCTTCCACAAATTAAGTCATTGTGTGATTCAGGTAGAATGTAAGTTATTATCTGCCTAGTCCAGATGTAGGAGGGGGAAAATTGTAATTTATCCAGAAGTGAAGTCATAATTTACTTGTAATTGATCAAGAGGCATAAGTCAAGCATCAGCTTTTCAAAACAACTGGAATAGAATCCTTACTAATTAATTAACAGCGATAGATGTGTGGGGACACGTCTTTCCGTTTCTTTCTGCTTTGATTGTCAGCACTTTGAAAACAAAGCCACCAGACGCAACTTTCATCTTTGCCCTCCTACTTTTCGTCATGTAAGAGAGGATTAATCAGCATCATCACAGTGACAGTCGGGTATTGATCTCTCACTCACAAGTCTGACAAGGTTCTGACATACAGACTTCCATGTACTCCTCAGCCAGACAGTGGCGGCCGAGATGAGTTAAGTATATTCGCTCCTGAGTTTCAGATCAGCATGGATTTACTTCACAACAGATAAGAGCAGCAAAGTCATGTACTCATAATAAAAGATAAGAATTACTTGGACATTTAGTAAGGAGGGATGATCTTACTCGCTACATGGAAGCAATATTCCCAGGAAATTCCATATTGCCTACATACAGGTATCACTCACCAGAATGCCATTCATCTGTCTTCAGATGAAATGTGAAATGAACAAACGAGAGAGATTAATCACAGAGTATCAATTCATTTCGATGCTTCTAAATTAAGTCATGCGGATGGGCTCTCGCTTGCTTGTGACCCACATTTTCCCTAAGCAAAAGAAAAAGGAAAAAAAAAAATCCATTCACACAGAAAGTACTTCCACTTTCTTTGGCTCAGTTTCTCACAACTTGACAGAATGAGGACAGTCTAATTTGATATATGGCGATAAAAATTTTGCTTTCTCAGCAGAGCATAACAAATTATATATTGAAAAATGGTTACACTTTATTTCACAATGCCCTAATTATGGCAAGATGATGGCTTAATTATGAAAAAAACGGCCCCTCTTTGCCAGTATGTAGGTTGTTTAAACGTCTGACAAATAATGAACAGAGAAACAAAAGTTAAGGCCAGCACCGAGCACTCCATACATACACCTGGAAACTTTTTAATTTTTTTTTTTCCACCTAGCAGTACTGAACCTGACATGCTACCGTGTTATTGGACTTACAGGGAAAATGTACTGCAAGTGACTCAGCAACCCACTGAACTCCCCAAGTTCTTATGTCTAAAACACATACAGCAGAGATGAAAATTAAGGCCCCACAGCTTCAGTCTTCATTGAGATTACATGCAATAAATTTGTGGCTGCTCAGGATATGTGTACATATTAATATCTGCTTAAATATAGAATGTGCTCTGACTAACAGCAAAGACAGGTTTAGATTTACAGGCCATGCGGCTCATACTGCTGGACCAGTCAATATCTGAGTGACATCAGGAGCCTAATGAGTTCCATCTTTATCATATTTATGAGTGACCACATCTTCATTTAATAGAGCACATTCATATTTCAAAAGAGTAACCTAGCAATAAATACCAGTGTCTCACAGTCTCCCCATTTGAACAAAAGCTTGCCAGTCTGCACCAACATAATATTCTTTCATAGCTAGCCACCCTTCCCATGTTTGACTTTCCTGACACATCCAATAAGTTGCATGAAAAATTCTTGTTTTGGCGTGACCACCAGTACGCTCTGTACAAATTGTAAAAAAGTAGTCGGGCCCCGGTGAGACTTGTGTACCTTTGCATGTAGGCTTTTGTTTGTTCTATGTGCTCCGTGTGTGTGTTTGTTTGTCTCTTGTCTTTGTCTGTGCTATTAAGTGAGGTACAACAGCAGCCCGGAGTCATAATGCCCTCCCTTCTCCCTCCACACCGCTCCAGCTCCTCTGACAGCACATTCATTTTTCCTTTTCTTCCACGCACCTTTGATGATGGGTCACGTTAACTCCCCTGAATGTGCTGTTTATTCCACTTGAAGCCTCCCCAGCCCTCCCCCCTTGCGCGGCATCATAATTTAATTGCTGAGCATTCTCCCATTTCCCCCCCTCGTTTGCCTCATTCATTTCAAATGCATGACCTTTCCTGAGAACAATGATCAATCAATAGGTGTTTTCCCTCATCAGGCCCTTTCAAATTAAAACCCCTGAGTGAATTAAAAGCCTTTCGGAGCTGAAGTTATGAAACGCAGTAACTCAGGCTGGAAAAAAAGGCCAATCATCAGAGGCCTTTAAAGTCGACTTTTTGCGTCAAGGATTTTAACAGGTTACAAATAATTCACTAGGATTGATTGAACATTCGAAGTCACAGGTGTGCTGCTGTATGTATGCCAGACAACCACAAGTACAGAATTTCAAAAAGTTCCAGCAGTCGATCAGCATGTTGAGGTAGTATCTAAGTATATCCATCAATTTTCCAAATCGTATGTTTACTAGCAAACACTGAGAGACATCTTCCAGCTGGGCTTGAAGAGGATCCCCTGAGGAACTGCTGCATTATTGATTAGATCTGTTAAAAACACCTGCTCCTGCATCTGGGCCCAACTAAAGTTCCTACGAGGTGTGGCTAAAGTCTAGTACCGGTTCGACCTTGCCTTCTGCAAACAGGTAGGCAATCTGCCATCCATAACCACAACAATATGTGCAAACATGAGCCCTGCCAGAAAATCCACTTTCACAACTTTGTAACTCCACTTTATTTTATGAGTGTAAGTCGTGTTTTCCTCAACTTTCTCAACTGAGACACTGTTGGACTTAGGGTTTGCATGTGTCCATTTTTTGGGGGAAAAAAAATAGAATTCTCATAATGATGGTGATGCCATCATCAGGGTTATTTTCTCAGATGGTTGAAAGCTTGCTTTCTGTAGTGACTCAACACACTATAATGATATTAAAGCTATTTTCAAAGGAGTATGAAAATGTTGAATATATTTGTAGAAACAATCTATGGATTTCAAACCTCTGGGTGTTGTGGCAACGGCTGACATACGATTTCTTTTGGCCTTTTACAACTTTCCATAGTGTCGTTGATTTAAGACATATGTGCCTTTGCAGAATGTAACATTTGGGATGACCCACTGTGCTGTGAAGTCAGTATTCCATTCAGAGAGTAAAAGCAAGCCAGCTAGGCTAAATAGCTCGCGACCATTAGCACTGATTCCTACTGGAGGTTCCTTTTCATTCATACAACACCAGCTCCTGCTGAGTCATTGAAAAATCTTGCTCACTTAGCCCCGTGTTAGGATCAATGTTGGCCCTGCATGAAAAAATACAGCCCTCTCATGCATTTCAATGGAGCCAGGCTGGCAGTGCAGCTGGGCCGCCAACACGGGGGCTCTGGCAACAAAATGCAAGGTCGTCTGGCAAGATAGTTGAATCAGACTCAACTTTTGCCGCGTTGGCCCGTTCAAATACATGCGAGCATGCATTGCTGTGTGCACTGTTTACATTATGGTCGTTGTGGTGAAAGCACAAAAGAATTATCCATGATACCTTTCCAGAGTTTTACCATCCTCATGGTTCACCATTATTCAGGGTTTGGCATCTAATGGGCCTTTAAATACATTGATCTGTTACTCCAACTGGACTTCCTGAATCATATTTCAATGTGTTACTAGGACTACAACCATGCATTATTTTTGGTATGAATGCTCGCTTAAGATTGTCAGTGGATGGTTAGACCTTCCCTTTGGCATAGTGTGTAATGTCACATATGGTGATGCTACTTACAGCTGGTTGTACCAAACAGAGATACAAACTTCAGTACATTTCCTTCAGTGCTCGAGGCTCTACAGCAACAACAAGGCACTCCTTCACAAATTCTGCTTCTGAGTGAGGTTTCAGCTTCTTGGCTATTAGCTCTTTCACCACAAAACCTTCCTGAATAACATTGTCTGCCAAAGAGCATTACAGAACGTTAACTTTAACCAAGCGGATTAGTCCTTACGAATCATCCAGTTTTACATGTTTCCTGTCGTGATGACTCTCTCTTAAAAAAAGGAATCATTCGTCTATTTCTCTTAAGAATCGTGACATTCCATATCTACTTTATTCTTGACAGATTTCTCAGTATAACGACTTTAATTTCAGTTTGACTTAAAACCAGTTTATTAAAATGCCATTTGTTTGGAAAAAAGAGGCTGAGCCTTACCAGGTGGTTTCGATGGCGTCACACTCTCCAACATATCCATTCTACCATCAAAGATTTATGAATGACTGAAAAGTCAATTACTTAGTGGATTTCATATTTAAGGTTAAAAGCTGGATGTCAATCACGTTAGATGATGAAATGATAATGACAATCTATTTATGTCCGTGGAAGATGAGCTTCTTTCCTCTCATTGGTAGGTTTGCATGGAGATATTTGTTAATTCAGCTGAGTCATAGCTTGGGTGGCATACAGAGAGAGCATTAACAAAACTCTCCAAGACCAAAGTCTTTTCCGAGAAAACTTTAGAAAAATACAATGCATTGAGTAACTTTAGAATTGTTGATGCGTGTTGTGGAGAAACATCTACTTTGATTTGTGCATGCCTCACCAGAGAAAGACAAAGCACTGGTGAAGTGATACAAGCTCTTGTAGAGGGAAAAGCAGGGCACAGAAGTCATGGCATCCGCTGAATTCGAAAACAGTGCATAGTCCTAAGAGCATGCAAAACAACACTTGATTAAAAACACACCTCAGATGCTCTCTACCGGAGTTTTGTTACTTCTCAGATGCATACAGTTCACTGAGCAGTCATTTTGTTGTTGTGTATCATTGGTGGGAGGAGAATTAAAACATTTGCAGATCGATACTGTTAAGGCAAATATTACATGCTGCATAATTAGCAGCACGTAATATTTGCCTTAACAGTATTGCGCAAAATGGCTGGCGGTTTTCTTTACATTTAAGTGGATTGTTTGAAATAAAATGTTGTCCTATCCAAACCCTTGTATCCCAGACCAAAAAATGTCCATATTATAGAGCAAAATTCAGCACAATACCACTCTCAGCGTAACTTTGTCAAGATTGTTTACCTCCTTGAAAGTCTATTTGAGACAGGGTTTTGAATGAGAGTACAAAAATGCATATTGAACTCAACCGATGATATGTGAGCTTTACTCAGCAAAGTGCAAAGCTGCTCTTGCAAAGCATCTCATTGAAAAGGTCTTACAACAGCCGAGCATCTCATTCGAATGAATTGAACCAGATTTTCCCACTCCCCCCCATAAAACCCTATACGCCACAGATATTTCAGCAGTAACTCATTACGTTGATATACTGTACAGCAATTAATTAGGAAACATTATTCATCCTAACTCTCACTCACAAGATAAGATGGTGCGAACCCACCCCTCACCTCTGCCGCTCTAGAAAGAGGAAACAGGTGTGAGTGCAAATGTCTACCTGCTACATGTTATTAATGATTCAGTTTTGAGGGGAAAATACTCACATTGGTTTTGTGATTAATGATGGAGGACAGGAGAGCAGAAGCCGTTCACTTGGAACAGTCTGCACCTGTCTCAGTCTTTCTGGTGGCTTTTACCTGCAAAATGTCCCATATTAGACATTGCTAAGAGCAAATTGGGAGTTCCTTGTGCACTAATCTTTCCTTTAGCCCCGTGTGCCCCTCTGTTCCTCCTCTGCATTTCTTCCCTCCATCTTTAACTCACTCGCAGACTGGCTGCACTCAGACCCTCTCCCTTTTAACTAACCCTTGCCCGTACTTTTTCTGAATGCTTTGCACTTCTTTCTCACAGCCTTTTGCGCCTTGTGTGGGTGGTGGGGTGAAATAGAAAGTTTGAGTGAGCCCTCCGGGTCCCCTGCAACGCGCATGCACACACACGCACATATTCACACACACACACACACACCTACATCATGTGCTGTACTCACACAGGCGCATACTACTTTTGCCACCTCTAACAGCCAAACAACACCCCACTCTCCCACGCTGTGATTTTAGAAGTGCATTTGGCCAATAAATTTGAAAAGACAGCTTGCTTGGAGATTTCCCAAAAGTACACAGGCCACAGAGCAGGTTATTGGGAAATGCTTTCCTCTAATGTTATATGCTTTTCACTAGCCAGCGCTGTGCTTTGGCATAACTGGCTAACAATCAGCATCTCTAGACATATTCCCAAAGCAAGACCTTGTCTGATTTATAGTAATTGGCTTACAGCTCCAAAGAGATCCCTCTACAGACATGACATCCTTCTGTATCTATTGATTGCTACTGTAGGTTTAACTGTGGAGACTGAGAATGGCCAGCAATCAGTTTTTAATGGTACTGCCAATTGCTCTAAAATAGGCTTCGAGGGGAAATTCACTTCCACACGGCAGGAGCTTGGTTTTCACTCCCTCTGGCCTCCAAGACATGCTGTATACATATTAATGCCTGGGATGCTGTCTGCCACAGAGCCACTCCTGTGTAAACTAAAATCTGAAAAAAAGCCTTCCTTCAGCACTTAAAATGGGTCACAAACCATATTGTATTTTTCCTTGTTTTTGAACATCTAATCCCTGGTGCTGAGGGATAGTAACACATACTGTGATCCCACACAAAAGTGCAGAACTAAAAAATCTGATTCAACTCTGGTCACAAACTTTCTCTTGGGATAAAGTGTCCGTCATGTGTTATACATTATGCATTTGTACTCTTGTGTGTATTTTTGGCAGCGGTGTTGAGATGAGGAGAAGGACATTTCTTCAAATGGGGACTCTGATTCTGAATCACTGAATTCCCCCAACTCCCTAACAGGGTATTGTGATTCGTGCAAGCGAGGTAGTGAGTTCACAGGGAATGGAACCCAAAATGCAGGGCTAGCACATTTCTATTCTTATTAGACTTACTGGATGGTCAGGCAGGCAAAAGCAGTCAAAACAGGCAAACAAATCCAAAAATGTACAGGCAAGAATCAAAAGTCCAAAACAAAGAAAGCACACCTGAGAACATACTCTTACAAAATAAAACAGGAAAAAACTGAATTAAAACCCAAAATCAGGACACCCAACTCCAGGGAGGCTGTCCACAATCCCACAAAGTGACCTCAGAGAAGAGTTACCAAGCAAATGAGAATGGTCACTTCAAAATCTTATTGGCAGCAGCAGCAGCAGTCTCATTCAGGACATGTTAATACATTAGTCAAGATCTTGCCACAAAGTTATTTGTCATGTACATACACTGGAAACCGTGTGTGTCCAAAGAAGTTGTGTAGTTTCTACTACTAAGCCAACATGAGTGTAACCTAAAATTTAGTTCATGGCTCGTAAAAAAAAGTTCTCCAACCAACTGAAAAAATAGTCTGCAAAAGGAAACGTATGTGCTTGTTTTGGACAGCTACCGCTATGGTTAACTTTTATGTAACCCTGCATTAATTGTTTCTTTTGGCCACTTGGAGTCAATGGAATAAAGTTGTAAACTCATTAAGTATCACATCTTAGGTTAAAGCCCTCTAGTAGCTGTATGAATTATGACTCTTGTCCATCTGGACGAAAGCTGGAAGTAATGTGATGAAATTTGAAGTAGTGTTGTTATAAACACCACTGTGTCATTCTAGATGGCATGAACAAACAACATATTTTGTTGTTCAACATGGAAAACCTGTTAATATTATTGACTATTGCACTATTTACATTTGCTGCCGCTGTCGTCATTATGCTGCATTATCGTTCATATTGCACTAGTTACATTTGCTGCTTTATTGAAATATCACCTTATCCACTAAGCCACTTTAGATTCCACTTTGTAATAGTTGTATATACTGTTTTTTTTTTTTTAAACATTTTGTACTAGTTGTATATAGCTTTTTTATAGCTTTATACTTTATACTTGTATCTATCTCTATGCTTGTGCTGCTGTAGTGGTCGAATTTCCCCTATGGGGGATCAATAAAGAATTATCTTATATAGTGAACTTGTTAGCGCCTGTTCAAAGCACCAGTGAAATGGTCCTCTCCCACCTAAAGAGCATCCATGCTCAGGCTTTTTGTCTCTCTTGACAGAAATAGGACAAAAGCACATCAGATGGAATCAATTTATATGAAAAGTGCCATAAGAGTAACATTTATAGTTATTATTCAAAGTTTCCTTCCACACCACCTTGCAAGCCTTAAAACTTTCAAAATGCTGCAGAGGTCTCGCCAAATCCTTCCTTTAAAGTTCAAAAGCAAAAAAAAAAAGAAAACATCATGAATATGCATGAGGAAGAGAAATATTTTAATCATTACAAGATTGATATGGCTCTGTTGCGTGAAGCACAGTCGAGTCTCTGTGCCTGTGAATTCTTTATTGGGTGGCAATCAGGCGCCAATTAGTTTGACCCAGTTTTATATGAGAGAAGCAAGAGTAGCTGCATTTTTTTGTTATTTTATTTATTTATTTATTAATTTTTACTTCCATTTCTTTACAGAAATGCATTGTGATGCACAGACTTGTAAACTTGAAATTTTAAAGAGAGAAACTGTTCTGAATACCACTTTGTCTTGATCATGCGTGTAATCGGACCAAACACCTTTGTCAAAATGAAGTAGAGGAAAAACCCACAGAACATTACTGAATGCAACCACAAACTCAAACGAAGACAACCAACCGAAACACTGAGATCCTGTAAGTCAAGCAAGTAAAGAGCACCGGCCCACTGATGACAATACATATCAGGAATCAACTCAGGACGATCTGATTGTGATGGCAAAGTCCAATTAGTAAGACTACAATAAGATGCTGTACCATTCACATTCACAGCTTTTTCTTTGCAGAGCCTCAGCTTCACTGGCCTTGTCTGTCATTAATGGCTTTGTTAAACTAAGGTCTGTGACACAAGTACACTTTGTTACGATAAAGATCACACTTTTGATTGCAAGCAATGGATAATGATCAGAATATCATATTGGTAACCAAAGGGCTTGAACTCAGAAACTGTCAGCTTTCATGACACCTGAACTAATAAAGATGGATCCTATGAGACAGCCTGTACTGCAGCAGGAGACATAATGATGGATGGAAGATGCTTGTGAGTGGATCTGATTTTTGACAGAATGCCACTCCTTTCAGATGGCTCCAATCAAGATTTTGTATTATAATTTGCAAATACTGTAAATTGACCCTTATGGTCAAATACACTTTTAAAGCCAGTAAAACATATGCTTAGAATTAAGGTATAATCATAAATCTTAAGTGTATGGTAAGCTACATACAAGTTACAACTCTAAAATAAATCAATAAATAAAACAATTGGCTTTAGATCTTAGAATAGCCACTGCTGTCATTAAAGTTTTGGACACACCAAGGAATACATTTATAACTGAGATGAACTAATTCCCTTTGTCAAGGACTGTAGCTCTTCCACTGTAGCATCATTTTTGTAGGACTCTGTCCTCTCCTCGTCTCACTCTAGCACTAAATGAAGAGGTGCGCGTGTATTTTTATCTTTTGTTCATCCCACTTGTATCTCTCAACACTCAGGAACCAGCGAAAACAAGCCTTGCGTGTGAATGTGTCAGTAAAAGGTGAGTCAGTAAGTCAGACATTCATTATTCCATGTGAACGCTGCACTATGTAGACTGTGCCAGTTATTTGATCAAACTCTTGATTTCTACGTGATGGGTCTTGTCATTGTAATGAACTGTTTTGTAGGTAAACCATGCAGCGAGATGAGTCTATTTTCTTCTAAAAACTGTTTCTGTCAGCTCCAATACTCTTATTAGAAGCGTGTGTGTATGCATTGATATTGCAATGTTGAAGCTGTCTGTTTGAAACAGAATAGAAATTGCTACTCCTCCAATTTTGATGAATATTGGAACTCGCAATCAAACAGGCCTGTGTCTTCTATTCCCCATCTAAAAAGACCGAATACATGTAAGGCTTTCTTTCCAGTGTGGGCGGGACGTTGTGAAGTGCCATGAAATGTAATTTTTCTAAGGATCATTTCTCTCTATTTTTTTTGCGCGATACACCTGCACACATGCTTTTTTCTTCTCCCGGTGATAGCTGCTTCACGGGTGTCAGCAGGCAATGCCGGAGCATTGTTCTTTTTGGAAGGCAACATCACTGAGAATAGTGTGCTATTCATTTCTGCTGTATAATTCTGTGAATGGCACTCATCAGGAGACTAATCACAAGTTGACAACATCTGTCTGTGCGGCGGCGGTTCTGAAAATCACGCTGAACACTGCCAATTTTTCAAACGATCGGCCCTCACATGTCACATAAGCTTTTTCGCCTCACAATTTACTTGTCAGGACTCAAAATCTGAAACATTATTAAATGAAAAGTGAAAATAAAGCCAACTCCTTAGGAAGAAAAACAAAACATATTTGTCATAAACTTTATTAAGTATTAATAAATCACCCAAACATTGTCCACATTTAAATGTTTCATCAGCTTTGGAGGATAGAAAGAAGCAACCGTGTTGTTTTGCCAAATATGTTTTGAACAAAGCATAATTGCTGCCCAGATTATCTGAAGGCAGAGCTGCATTTTTGGACCACACAGAAGTTGAAGGGAGGCAGTTGTGGTGAATGGTGGGTGAGACTTGGGTTCACATCCACAGAGACCATTGTGTGGTTAGGTTTAGGCAACAAAGTAAACACATCAGGTGTCCTGCTTTGAGCCACTGTCACACCTTTGAAAATTGGACCAAGGTAAAGATCTTTCCTTAACTTTATCAAAGTGCAGTGAGTGAATACACATAACAAAGTAATAAATAAATATATACATACATACATACTACTACTACTACTACTACTACTACTAATAATAATAATAATAATGATATACTTTAGTTACCACATGTGGCTAAAGAGACCAAAATAATATATTTTGTCTGAGGGATTCTGCAAATTCATTCTGTACAGCACCAGATGGCTCTGTGAATATATCCATACATACATTGTTGTTTAGACTTAAATGCTGATGTCAGCAAGCATGCTCACAATGACAAAGCTGACACGTCTATGTTTAGCAGGTATCTCCCTCTAGACCCCAGTAGAATTCCACAATGTTACTGCGGTTGGTAGGTAGGTAGGTAGATACTTTATTCATCCCCATGGGGAAATTCGCACGGTTCACTCACTGAGAAACCTCACTTAAAAGAGCATTTTCCTTTTTGATCCAAACAAACAGCTCTGTCTAAAAAACAGAAAGAAATTGACAATCACAAGTTACTTTAATTTAAAAAACAAAACAAAACACAACTTCCTCTTCAATTTGAAATTTCTCTCCATTTTCTCCCAGAGTCGCATTCAGCGTCTGACAACAAAACAGATCCTTCAATGGATAATGCTAGGCTTTCAAAATAAAAGAGAAATGTCCAACACTTCAACATAAACAGCCATGCTAGAACAAACAGCAGAGATGTGGGACCAGGTAGTGTCTTTGGCAACTTCTATTAGAAAAAAAACTGGCACATTTACACGTGGAAAAGTTGCTGCGACCTGGTCAGTCCTCACTACTGACTCTTTGGCGCACTGCCCCTTGGAAAACCGTGTCCGTCTCTGGCAGTGAGAGCTGAGTAGGTCCTGCTGTTTACTGGCAGTGATTATGTGATGCGAGTTCGACTAAAAAAAGTTGAACTCACAATGTCTTCATCGCTGTCCATGACACGTGGTGGACGCTTAGCTGGCGGGGTCATTTTTTTTTAGGGATTTTAAGTTGGGAAAAAAATCACATATATGTCAAATTTATGATGTATAATTTTGATTCTGTGTACTGACGACACCTTAAGGTATCTATACTACAAAGACCAGAACTTTATTATCCTTTCCCAGGATACATTGGGAATGATTAAAAAATGACTGGCATTAACAGGCACACTACCGTATATATACTACTGTATATAGTTTTGCAGGTATTTGGTCAAAGCCATCAACCATCTCTGTGGTCACTGGAAAAAGAAAGGCACAAGCAGACATCTGAGAGAGTGTATATTCACAACCTATCCACTGTAATGGGCCTTAATGGGTAGAAGGGATCCATATTGCATTGTCCCCTGAATAAACTGTTTTCCCCCGACCATATATCTTCTAATCCTTTAACTGGCCAGCAGCCAGAGATTCAGCGGACACTGCTGAATAATTTATGTAGTCCCCACAGTGTTGAGTTGGGGACTGAGTCTTGCAGTGCACAAAATAAAGGTGAGACTTAAATTGACAGTAAGTAAACGACCATAGAGGCTGCGCATTTATGGACTGCTACTCACACACAACTCTTACTTATGTCACCATCTGTACTGGAGGATTTATTGGCATATACTGTAGAGGCTTCAGAGCCTCCCTTCATTTAATAGTGCACTGGAAACAGAATTTATATTAAACAGTGGCAGGGACTCTGACAGTAACTCAGTTTTATTTAGTTAACAAACTTCAGGCTGAAATTAGGCAGCGGTACTTAAATATTGTTTCAGTATTCAGTATAACTTCTGTGTTCACCGGAGCCAGTTTTCTCATGTTGCATGTCATTTTCATAATGAAAAGCGAGGCATCTTTCTGCATCATCAGCTGCTACAGTACATTTGCTCATGTTCCTGACACCATGTGAGTGTGAAAATTTGAAATGGTGTGCCACGGAAAAACAACTATCAAATGGCACGGCTACACTACATTGAAGATTTGAGACTATCTAGAAATGCGGTTTAACTCAGGGAGAAGGCTGCTCACTTTAGCGCTGTACTAAGAGACACAAACACTATCCTCTGAGGGAACGGTCCATTATTGCTGGTGACAAACATGAAAAGCAAATTGTGAGGAGCTAGTTGGGAAAATGCCACTCTGCAGGAAAAAAACATTTAAGATTCTGACTGCCAGCAAGATTTTCTTTGGCTGGCCAAACATCTCCCCACATAGCCTCTCGTTTCATTAGTGCAACTCAGAGAAGTGTCAAGTAAGATAACCCATTATCTTCCCTGTTGACAATAACACACACACGCACACACATATATAAAACACACATAAACACAACATACCAGGATCCCTAGCTACAGATGCCGGTATATTACTTTTCAAGTGTGACTCCATTGCTTCATTTGCTACTACCCTCGCTGCTGTGCATCAGCCTAGGCTTGGTAGCAAGGACTGACTTCCTGTCTTTCGACCCCTGGGGCATTTTCAAAGCACATGACAGACTATTGACATATTTTCCATGGATTTCCAGTTGTAAAACAGAAAAAAACATGTTGTTGACAGTGTCTATGGTGAAATCATTCCTTATGTTTGTGACTGTAGGGACAAATTCTGAAGCTGAGTTTGCATTGAACAAGATGATATCGACATTATGACATGATATGACTTCTATTGGCCGCTATAGGAGACACACTAATTGCACCATCAACAGGTCTTTTGCACAGCTTGTGGTTAACATTATAAGGATTGATATTAACTATCAAAAACATAAAGTTGAACTTAGACCCCAGATTGGTGTTACTAAGTATACAGTAAATGCTACCATCTGCCTTATGGTTTTGTGGCGTGAAAGTTGTCTCCTTTGAATGTGATTACAATACACACTTCACACAAATGCTTTGTGGGGAGATCATGATATTCAGAATAAATATTGGGGAAGCAGTAAATGAAGGGATGGAAATGCTGCGGATGGCTGAGGCTGTGGAGGGCCACTGGGCTGTGAGAACCAGATTCTGCTGGCTCTCGATAATGGGGAGGGAGACAGGAACAGCTGGGCTGTAAGCATTCATGACATGTTGGAGGCTGAACATCTGATCCTATAGAGAAGCAGTGCATGACTCACACCGCTGAATGCTCAGTGGGAAGCACCAAACCGACACAATTAGAACACAGAACACACATGCGTGCACACACACACACACAGAGCGTCTTTCCTTTCCTTCAGGCTGCGAGGTGCCAGCACAACAGAACCGACCAAACTAGATCTGGCCTCCAGCCAAATCATGGATGATTGCAGTCGGGTTCTGTCAGGCCACAGGTTGTGCGGCTTCAACCTCTCCAATCCACCAAGTTGAAAAGAAAACAAGTCCTTAGTCAATAGATTAAAGCCTGGTATTATTCATCATAAATCCTCTCGTGGCTCTGCTAACACACAAGCTACAGATTCATATCACACCGGAGGTAAACGGCTGTTCTGCACGTAGGCGAATATTCATGTGAAGCAAGTGTTGGAGGTGTGCGTTGTGTGGGAAAGTCGACATCAGGCCGCGTGTGTAGGAGGGCTGGTTCAGTCACCTTTACACTGAGGTAATGCTGCTGCAGCTTCGCCTGACACATTTGTTTTGTGAAATTTCTGAATTACCTTTGACAGCTGGAAACGAAGATGATGAAAACTTTCTGAAAAAAAATCTGCATTACGGAGCCGAGGCAAGGAGTGTACAAATAAATTATACAATAAAGCACAAAATAAGACATTTGTAAAGAATTACATTATTTTGCCTGAACGTCTGATCCTCTGCCTTCCCCACAGACTTACAAATTCGAGAAGCACTTGACAACTTGGCACATTTGCAACTCCAAATAGTAATCAAAGACTATAATAACACTGCACGCAGAAATCTCCATTTTGCACATCTGCTGGATTTTGCTCCTCATCTTAATTTTGCACTTGTATGAAAACACTACAACTTCGAGATGGGACACTCTTCACCATTAGAGGAAGCTAACATGACCCACAGCTGTAAGACCAAACAAGAAATAAGTAAATTTTAAAGACCCTTGTGGCTTACCTCTCGGTGAATGATGCTTCCATATGATGTTGGCCTCAGGTCGACCGACAGCCAGGCACATAAGATTGACATTGCTGCCCTCGTTCACTGTGATGTCTTTCGATATGTTAGTGATCCTGGCAGGTACTGGAGGGAGAAAGAAAATCATGATTGATTTTTTTTTTTTTTAGCTTAATTAATGACACGTAAGCAAAGGGCTCGCTACCACACGTGATCAGAACAGTGATGAGGTTAAAAATAACCTGGAGTTAGGGACTCAATTAGCATGAAATTAGATGACAAATTCGACAATTCTCTGTCTCGCTGTGGTGTTATACATGATTGATTTTCTTCATCATGTACGTATCTTTGCCACACCGCTCATTAGACAAGCATCAGTCTGATTTGGAGTAAGACATAATTTCATCTCTCTGACTGGACCAGCTTGATCTTTGTGTGTGTGTGTGTCTGGGTTCTTGATTAAGCGTACCCCGTGAGATCGTAGCCTCAAATCAAGGGCCAGACGTTATGCTTCTTCACTGTAATTAAACTCAGCCATAGTGACTTCAACTTTAAAATCATTAGTGCAATGACATGGTGGGGTTTTGCCGGGGAAAAGTCACATGTCCTTTTTATTGTAGTTTAATATCACATTTTTATTTTATTGGCAGTTTTGCTTTGTTTTAAAAAAAAGACAAACTTATTTTGACACTTGGGCCTGAGAAATAGAATTACAGTGGAACCAACCAGCAATAGGTATCACAGTAAGATTTACATGTATTCAAAATGAATGTAACTAGACTATGAAACTGCCCCATCATATACTTTTTTTCTTCTTCTCCATATTCTGTTGCATAAGGAATGGTACCGCATAAAGTCTCCACTGCTTTATGCAAAAAATCAATGTGCACTTCTCTAACAGGGCTTGAACAGGAAAAAAAATCCTCCAGGGTGTTACTGAATATTACATTAGTAATGCTGCTTGGGGTATTTTATTACTGCATAATAATGACACAGCAAGGCCAGCTCATTGCACAAAGACCAACATTTTAGTTTAGTCTGTAAGTTTAATGCACCTGTCCATAATCAATTATAAATAAACAGGACACCGGGCTTAATTTCAATCATCATCAGGACTTGATTTATTTCTGTGGAAATTTGGAGCAGTTGTCATGGTACTCTACAGGACTAATGAGCTACTGTTCTCTTGCTGTCAATTGGTCACATAACTCTGTAATTATAATGTTAAAGTTTTAGCTTCAAATTAGGTTTCACTCAATGCGATTGAGACAGCTTATTTCTTAATTAATCTCAATTGAAATTATTTAAAACACAATAGCAAAACACAGCGATATATTTCACAGCAACACATCCAATATAATTGAACAATGATAGAAAATAATACGGCAGAAAATTTCATTTGTCATAATGTGCGTTGTGTGCCAGGGGATCAGAGCTGGAGTGGCATGCTCCTCTGCATCCCATTGACCTTTGCATTTACAGATTCAATTAGCATGCATTGCTAAAGCCAGCCCAATTGGTTGATTTAGGACACTATCTGTGCAGCCTGGTTCTCTAAATGCCACCCCAGAACTTTGCTGTTGACATGGAACCTAGTTTATAGAACATTTATAACCAGTGTCACATCACCTAATATAATATGACTAATATGATTCAGCTAACAAACGAAGCCCACACACTTTCGTATTCCCTACTCCAAGCAGCATCATAACTGTATTTCTTATTTGCTAAAATTAAATCTCTAAGTCTATAGTCTATAGTCCCCCTTTAGGTAATTGCATATAATTACTGCACCATTTCTCCTCAGACATTTATACATTAAGGATGCAGCCACCCACAAAACTGGATCACACAAACGGAACTGATCACAAAATGAATTGTATTATGAGAAGGACAATTACAAGCAACACTCATTCCATAAAATTACACAGCTGAGTCCGGCCATTAATAGTAACCGCCGTTAATGGTGGAAGACTATACTGCCTTCACGCCAACAAATAAACGAGCTCCATAGATACAGCTGCAGGGTTTTAGAAAACACATCTATTAACTCATGTGTTGTACTGCACATGTATGAAGTAGATACACAAGCAGACCAAACTGTGAACCACTTATCTGGTTTTCAAAAAAACACATTTTTCTTTTTTTTTTTCCACTGATGAAAGAAATGAACTTTTTCTGTTTCTTTTTTCGGTGTAACTTGTTGTAAATAATTGGTTTGTTCTAAATTGGTTAAAGTTAAAGTAAAGTTTGTCTTTTACTCCAAATCTGTTTTGTTTTTTGTTTTTTTTTGTTAAAATCCTATCCTAACATCCTGGGGACCACATGGGGCAGAGCTCACTTCCCAAAACCATGAAAAGCTTTAGCTCAGTTAGAACAGCCCTGGATGAGCCTGCTGATCATTTAACTTCATTTCAACTTCAAAATTAGTCATGTATTTGTGAACTTAGTCATGTATTTGGGTGTATGTATTAGTTCTAGGAAGACATTTAATATCCCTATAAATTTTCATAGTGGATTTTAGAGATGATGGGAGAGATGATTGAAGCCTTAAATTAATGCAAGGAAGACAAATGCATATTATTAGAGCGACACACAAAAGCAGCGTTTGATTGTCCTCTCTGCAGTGTCCTCTCTCTTCTCTGATCACAGCCAGCATCACTGATGGCGTGGTGAAAAGCGTGCTCTGTTGCACCTGTAACCACACTATAGACACACCCTACAGTACACTTTGTCATTAGTGGTGAAGTGAAAACACAAGTGGCTGGTGTTCAGTTGTTCGACTGTTAGATTATTCTTGTATAGGCAGAAATTAGCTTTTCCTTCCTTCTCTTTCCTGCTATCTAGTTACTACCTAGAAACCCCTTGACTATGTTTACAATACCAAAGTACCTACAACAAAAAGTAAGAGGCAGGTCTTGACAAAGCAAGGTCTAATTTCAACGGTTAGGTTTTGTAGTCCCCCCCTTTTCGCAAACCCTCAGCACCTTTCCTACATGAAAAGTCAATACGAAGTTTCCTGGATACAAAATGTTCACTTTGGAAAAGTGCAGTCCACGGCTTCTTTTCAGGCAAAGTGGTGGAAGTTGACAAAAGTTCAACAGTTTAGCAAATTGCACCGTGATGTAGCACAAAGCTTTTTGTTGGTTTCCTACAAAGACAGGCTGATGTGAGACAGCCATCTGGCTGCTTTCTCTGCCCCATAATTTTCTCTTTACTGTGTGGAAACAAAATACATAGAAACCCAAGCCGGTACAGAGAGGCGGGAAAAAAAAATCAAAAAAAAATCTGATGATCCATTTTCTACGTCTGATCTAAATTGTTTCTTGTGTTTATGACTTGAAAATCTTTCTAAGTCCCTTTCTTTTTTCTTTTTTTCAAGTTAAAAAAGTTTTACCAGGTGAAAATAAAAACAAAAAAAATTCGCCATGATCCTTTTTTTGAGTTACTTTTTTCAATTCTGAAAAAAGGTGAAAATAAAGTTTTGGTGATGAAATGTTGAAAGTTAATCTTTTGTCAGGATCATTTTGTGTTTGTTGTTGTAATACTCATTTTGGCCACAAAGCTCTCTACTGGAAAGCCTATCTTTTCCTAAACCTATCCAAGTAGCTATGTTGCCGAAAGCTAACCAAACCGAGCGAAACCGTGACTAAAAATAAAATATAAATATCAGAACATAATGAATCAGTGACGACTTTTATCTTCTCAGGCTACGTGTTCTCTGTTGGTCTCTTCATACTACATCAGCTGAAAGCACTGAAGGCAAACTTTTCACATGTGCAGTGTACTTCAGCTTCTTGTAGCTGAAATGAGTATTACACTGACAAACACTTAAGTTAACACTTAACTCACAAAAAAACAAGGCAAGGCTTTTTTCCCCATTAAATAGGATGAATAAGCTGATATAATACAGATATTCAGAGAAAAGAAGAAAACCTTGGTGAGCTCTTTCTCATAAAAAGATTTTTTTAATCTAGTTTTCCCTCATTTTGTCTCTTCTATGATCAACAAAGTCAAGTCGGTATATTAAAATAAGCTTTTAACTTGTTCCTGAAAACTGAACCACAGAGAACAAAGAGGTAGTATATCCTAATCTCTAATAATTAGTTATCATAAAGCAATACAACCTAATGTCGTATTTTGAACAAACTGTGATCTGGTTGATGAACAAGAACATAACATGTATATATGTAAAGTCATTCTACTATTCCTAGTTTGTGCATGTGCATATAAACAAAACTAAAAGGTTTCTCATGCTACAGTTCATTGAATGCAACCAACTCGAACAGAAGAGCAGCTGATGTATGCGGTTCTATTGTTAATGAAAAAAGCCACTGCAAAGTCATGCACTAACAGTTGCTGTGTAGGCCTGGGCGGCAGATTCCAACGGTGATGTTATATCACACAGAGCATTTTTTCCATATGCTCTTGTATATCAGCCATTGTCTTCCAGCTATGTTGGCTCACACCACCAGGATAGGAGAAGGACTTCTCACTTGGACGTAATCCCACACAAAAATGAGGAATTACAGGCTGTAGGATCTCTGCCAACAGCAGAGTGATGTGGTGCGATATGAGGACAAAGACAACGGTGAAGTCTTCCACGTCCTCCCCACCCTTGAATGGCATTGTTCCGGTGAAAAATAAGCAAAAGTCTTTTAGTGTCCTACTGCTGAGAAAACTGCTTTTTCTCACTGGTTTACAGATTCAGAGGTATAAGAGCAAAATGCAGTCCCTTAACAACCAAAAGGTCAGCTAATGTGAATTTCAAAATACTCTGAATAATGTAACAGGAGTAATGTTGTGTAGTATCTTCACAGTAAAACCAGTTTCTAATATGTTGCTTAAATCCAGCCCCTTAGGATGACTTTAAAGCAATCCAAGCAGGTTGCAGCCAAACCTGCATGGAGTGAAAATGCAATGAAGAGGCTTCCCTGCAATCATCTTCTGTTTACAGCAATTAGACTAATGCCACAGAGCTAATGTTGTAATGATTCATTGAGGGTAGAATGCAAACTGTGGTGTCTATGAGGGGCTCTAAATAGGGAGAGGTGGTTTGAGTGCGGTGGTTTGAGGACGCAGCATGCACTGCTTTCTCAGCCACACTGACCTCCGGCAGAGATGAATGAACAAGCATCTGTGTGCAGAGCAGGTGACGGCTCCTCCAGCTTTATAATGCCAGTGGCCAGGTGATTAAAAACACAGCTCCCCTGCCACCGGGGCTGCTGGCGGATGTGACTTGGGGCTCGGGGACACGTCACTCTTCATGTCGGCACAGCCAAGGTGTCGCAGCCAGTAATTAATTAGAAAATGGAATCAAGAAGCTGCCCAAAGAGGGAAAGGATGTTTTCTCTGGGTGTTTATTTAACGGAGGGACTCGACTGATGTGATTGTATTCCTTCGTGATAATATTTTTTTTCCTAATGTCAACTGTCATTGTGCTGGTAAATGTGCCTCATTCACAGGAGATACAGGGCAGAAGAGCAACAATATATCGTTGTCTCCAGGGCACGAGAACACGATGGTATAGTAAGCATTGTTACGCTCCCGTACATTGTTGTCTGTCAGAATATGAATAATACATTTATGGCTATTCTCCAGTCAGACAATGCATTGGTGTCATGTGTCGGGGATCTTTTAGCTCCAACTTTCACTCATGAGAATGAGAAAAAAAATTCAAGACACTGGCTTTTTAAGAGGAGGACAATTCATAGCAAGAAGTTTTTAAAGCAGACTTAGCAACAACATGCTGCTTTTGTCGACTCTTACCGACCTACAGCCACCGGGCAAAGAGGTATTATGGTACTACTACACTGAAGCTAAGGTAGCAATAACACAGTGTAGAAGTGTGTTATTCCTAGTCCTGCCTGAGGATATAATGCTCATTAAATAAAGTAACAAACAAACTGCTGACAGATAAACCAAAGTATTGGACAAATAAAATGTAACACATGATGATGACCAAATTTAACAGATACCATGAATGCCCGTTGGCATTTTTTTTTAATTTTCATTTGAACCACAAATGACCATGAATGTACAAAATGACATTCCATCCAATGGAGAGTGAGATATTTCAGTCTGGCCCAAAGTGGTGGTCGGACCACTGACAGGCCATCAGACAGGCCGACTCTGTCGTCCCTAGTGACATGCTGCTAGTATGATTAATACACAATAAATATTAAATGTCAACCCCTGACCCCTTACCCTGAGAAGTGACGTGGATGAAAGGTAAGACCTTCAAACCAGAGGCAGATGGTGGATTCACTTTCTCAAGTGAAGCAGTGTCTTCGTCCTGGTTTACATTGGTGAGATGCAGTGTGAAAACAACAGGCAGTTTGGTGCCATGTCTACAGCAATACTGACACTGTGCTGGACTGTCGGGATGAATAGAAAAGTTACTCGGAACACCTCTTGATTTACGGATCATTCTACATTCTCTTGTACAGTAATAAGCTTTGAATAATAACCAAGACAATGTGATGGCAGATACGGCCAGTGGACAGTCAGCTGTGGTGGTTCACATGCGCGGATGCACTCCATGCACGTCCCACAGCAAGCAGGCCCCGGGGCAGACCCAGAACACGCTGGAGGGATAACATATCCCATCTGGTCTGGGAATGCCTCGGGATCCCCCAGGCAGAGCTGGAGAACCTGAAGAACATTTGGTTTACCTTGCTCAGCCTGCTGGACAAATGGTGCAAAATGGATGGACAGAATATGATTTCCTTTACTTCTTGATGGTGTGTCTCCCCCGATGCCAAAACGATGCAATTTACTGATTTGTTTGATCTCATGTATAATCCAAACTAAATATTGTATGCATTTATCTGTTTTTTTATGTACAATGCAAATGTTTAATGTTTAAGTTATTTTTGTAAATGTCCCCACTGAGGGATGAATAAAGGTTTATCTCATTAAATATGTACATCCTGTATAAGCTCCAGGCTTTGTTTTAAAAGACATGCTTTTGTTTCTTTTTTCTAATCTACATAATGATTTGTTTTAGGATGATGGGTGTTATTTTTGTATAATGTTATCTGTTAAAAGGAGATTATTATTTTTTTTGTCTTTAACTTTACATACACTCTGATCTCTGTTCAAATAGATGTTTGATGAGGACCGTTAAGGTCAAAATATATCAAAATACTGCATTATTCAATCTTGGAAGATTGTAATATTCAGTGGGCTGACTACTTGTCCCTTTTCCTTAGTTCCCATTGGTCCTATTAACATTCCTATATGCACCAGTTTTCCTGTTCAGAGTCTGCTTTAGAGTGATTTTACAATTCAAAAAATTTTAACAGTATGTGCAACTGCAGTATGCACTCTTAAGCACAGCATCATATTCCTTTTTGAAGCACTAAAATGCCACATAAAGAAAAATAAATAAATTAATAAATTAAACCATTCTGTGATTTGCACTAGGTGTAAGCTAAAATAATGCAAAGAAAAGAAAGATATTAAAAAAAAAAAAAAAAAAGAAGCTTTGCTCAGAATTGTTTTATGGCGAGCCTGAACCTTTGACATCTCCCAACATCAAAGCCTCTGCTCCTGTGCCAACATTCACCAAATCTATAATAGATGCTAACTCTTCTTTCATAACAAATTACCATGCGTCTGAAACATCAAAGGAATCACTGTCAGTGAGTTTTCCAATCTGCCATCTCATCTCGGAACAATAGACATCCGTGACAGATATCTGGGTAACGCTCAGTGTTCTTGTCAGTGGTTATTGTTAATTCAGAGGCACACCCAGCTCCAGGAGAAGGAACAAGAAAGAGATCCAAACATTCCAGCCTGGAAAGTGTGATAAAACACTTGAGGGGCTGCTCGTGCTTTGGTGAGGTGGAAATAAACTAGGTTAGTTTTCCCACTGGCTGGTAGAATGCACGAGCGGTGACACCTGCCTTCAAACTTCCAAGCTTTCTCAGTTCAAAGGCAGCTTTTTCATATGGGACCCATTGCATCTTATGTTCCAGGATCCAGTCCAAAGTAATGACAGCAGCACTGAAGTGAAACCAAATGGCAGAGTATGATGCACTGCGTAAAACATATTAGCTTGTGATCAGCATGAGAAAAGCGCCACACACATGCTGGCAGAGATAGCCGGGTCTTCCTTGTGTTCACACGTCCAGACTTTCAGCCATGTGTTCATTTTATTGATGAGCTGACTTGCGATAAGGATCAGCACTGGCCTCTTGAATGTTTCCTGGCTCATTTTCAACCCACGAGAAGATATTTTGTAGACATATCTTTAGTTTCTCTTATACAAGCAGCTGATATTAAAATGAGCTCAATAGGGCCATATTTTCTGCTTTTCAGACGTCGAGCATAAGAGCTGACAACATCACAGTAGGAGAGTCCTTCAGCTCATTTTTCTTTTGTCCATCACCCTCTACATACAGCAGTCATGCTAACCCAGCTCACGCACTCAAATGAAATCATGTGAAGATGTATCTGTAGCCAGTCTTTGTGTGTGTGCCAGCTCAATCAGGAGGCTGAAAATAGTATTGAGAAGAGGGATTTAAACATGATAATCTACCATTGAGTGGATGGCAAAAATCACAACTGCCATTTCAAATGAATATTTAACTAAAAAAAAAGATCAGCAATTTACTAATTAATATGATCTAACTCTGATGCCGGGGGCTCCATTGCGTTCACTTAAAGTAACTTGCTCAGTCTGTAGTCTACAGTTGTGTAGAACTCATCACCTTCTCCAAAGCAGCCTGTGGTCAATGACAGTAGGCCGATGCTGTGGACTGTAATTAGGGCCCTATAAATTCCGTTTTATTTTTTCCCAAATTCCGTTTGTTCCATTTTAATTTTTTGGAATTCCATTTTTTTTTTTTACCTTTTACTCATATTGTACCACAAAAGAGTGTGTTTTAATAATGTTTATGAATAAAATGCACACTAATTAAATAGAAATGGCCTTACATTCATTGAAGCAACACAATATTGCACTTTTCCTCAATACTTTATTGCTGCTTCATGCAACATAACATTGCAGTAAGTACTTCAAATAAAAATGTTTCCAGTGAAAACAAATGACATATTGAAATAATAATAAAGAGCTCAATTAGCCTTTTTTCTCCAAGTGAAAATATGCTTGACTTTAAAAAAAAATATGACTTTTGGACAACAGGTGGTCATCACATTAATTTTTCTGCTTCCAGTCAAGAGAGTGTTGACAAAATGTACAAAATTATACGTCACCTGACACATAGACAACTCAGCTCTGTATTTAGGCGTTAGCATCCTATTACGTAGCTTTTTAGCAGACGGGGGGAGCGCCATGTTTTCATATGGTTTGAAAACGGGCGGGGGGCAGGGGTTGTGTCACATTGATTAGCAACCCCCGGGAACGATTGTCCAGTTTTAAGTTCCTCTTTCTCAAGAAAACAACATTTCCGCGATATTCCCCATTAAAAATAAATTCCGTTTTTATTGCGCAATTCCGCGATTCCGTCCGCGATTCCGCGATCGCGGAAATTATAGGGCCCTATGTAATCTCCAAGCACATGGTGTCAGATCACCATGGCCTGGAGAGCGCACCACTTCAAATGAAGCTGTAGTGCAAGTTCAGCCAGGAACACATCAATGCTTCTCGATCTCAAGCTATTTTTCATCTGCATATGCTCACGCACATTTCCCGCCATCACTGTTTGGGGTTGTCTCTGGTAATCCGCTGTCTCATCAGCTGATCTCTTCCATCCAATAGCACAGTGTCACACCCTCATCGCTAGCCTATCATCTTCGTGCTCTCCTTTTAAAATATGATCTTTCTCTGCCTCTAGCTCTTTCATGCTAGTGATTTGCGTGCCCCTCCACCTCCCCATCTCCACCTCACATTCTCAGAATCATCATCCACTTCATTGCCTATCTGGCTTCATAGTCTCCAGTCATCCCGATCACCAGTGTCAGGACTCCAGGGGTTTATCCAGCGATGGCTTGGATAGTAAATCTTCAATCAAGACGTCTCCCCCAGAGTCCAAAACACCAAAGACTCTCTGTCAAGTTTCAATATCAATATCATCATCAGTGTCACATGTTGTAATAAATTATCTTTCTTCACATACTCGTCTCTCCGGGTTGAAATGAGAATAAGATGAGATTCCATTAGTCGTGCCTGACTACACCTATTGATAAAGGGTTCCTTGTAATCTCCTATACATGTTTTGTAGTCACAAAGTTACTAACAGTAACATGCCACACCTAATGTGCACCATTATCACATATATAAAAAAAGAACCACAGAAGAGACTCACATTCTATTAAACCTAAATAAATAAAAAAGAAATACATCCCATGGAAATATGTTATAAATGTTAACATTGCTGCTCATGGCAAGCTAGTTTTCATTGTGTTTGTGTTTTGTTTTTTTCTGGGGTTTTTTTGTGATCTGTCGAGCAAAACACTCCAACATCTGTTGAAAAAAATACATATATAAAGATAAAGAAATTAAATCTGTTTCAGGACGTAGAGCAGCCATCCACTGATAGGAAAGTCGGTGGTTTGATCCTCGACCCCTGAAGTCTATGTGTCAAGTGTCCATTCTCCTGATGGCTGTTCCATTTGTGTGTGAATGTGTGAGTATGATTAATGATGGCGGCAGCGTCCAATCAGCCACCTTGTATGAATGTGTGTGTGAATGGGTGAATGCTGGCTTGCTTTGTGAAAGCACTTTGAGTGGTCTAATAAGACTAGCAAAGTGCCTTATAAATGCAGTCCATTTACCTTTCCCCATGAATATATATATGGCTAGAGCTAGAGAGACAGAGAGAGAGAGAAAGAGGGAGAGAGAGCGGTGCTGTGGCCCAGATGAGGGAGTTGACTGTGGACCATTGTGGTAGCTGTGTCCCTGGCCGGCCCTTTTCCTGTTTCTTCGGAAATATCTTTAATGTTAATTGGACTTTTCTAGGATGTGTAGATCTGATTACTGTCATCTGCCTCCATCTTTGACTGGATGCCTATACCAGTCACATTGTTCATATCAAATAAAGGGGTAGCTCCACAACTGCTTTTTTCACCAAGCACGGCCGACCTTGAAGCAAGAAAGCACAAGGGACATTTTAATCTGTTAAGCATATTGTTAAAGTACATGATCTGTGTTTAAACCATGTTTAAAGTAAACATGAGATGTTATATTATTTATACATGTCAAATTATCATATGAAAGATTTATAGCTTCTACCCAGGATTTTTTCAAATAAATCTGTCCATTTTAATGGTCGGGGGATCTGAACGTTACCGGAAGGAAAACAGGGAAATGAATAGGGAAATATTCATACATTTATTCTGGCTGTTCCAATTAGATTTTCTAATGATACATTCAGCTTATAAGATACCCCTTGTTTTCGTATCAACAAATTCCTTAGAGTTATACAAAATGTATATATACAATATGTAAAAAAAAATAAAAAAAATACATTAATTCATCCATTGACATTTTGAGAATGTTTTACTGTTTTAATGCACGGTTTTATATGATAATGTGTCTCTGATATTTTGTCATCCTCACAGCATCTCAAACTAGATTGAAATCACTATTGAATCTAATCTGACATAGTGTAAATAACAATTATAACATTACACAATTATGTAAATATATGATCATCATTATATAACTGCTCACATAATTGTATTTCATGTATTATTTTACAAGTTAGCTTAGTAAATGTAAGAAATCAAATCTTTGTGACATGGGTCATATGGGTGGTAGTGAACCTGGAGGGTCACTTTTTTTGAAAGTCACATGACAAAAAAAGTGCTATACAACTTAGACAGTAAATATTTTTGACAGGAAATGCACTGCGGATTGTGTTCGACACTGAAATAAATTGTGTGTTTGTCAATCTGCAACCTTACGGCATCCTTTAAAATTCCATCAAGAAACTAATCGTGACTTGTAACTGGTGACTGGTAAAAGTAATATGGGGCTGATTTTACATGGAGAAGAGTGCATCATTTGATTCTCACGCAGCAGGCTTACATTCACAACATGCCCAGTCGGCCTACAAATTAAATGACTGGCAGTGTAATGTGATATGCATTTTGGAAAGAGGCAGAGTATCCACTATCGAGATGGAGTTTTCTCTCATTTTCTCCTGCACTCTCCTACTTTCAATGTCCAAAGTCTCCTCTTCGCATTCTTGTCCACTGTCTCTTCTTGTCTGCATTGACGTTTTCACGTGACAGATTTTAAGGTTAGTGCTGAATCGAAATGGAGTGCATCCTGCAGTGCTTATCATGGAGAGCAATTAAAATAAATATTACAGTTTCTTCCGGCATGGTGCAGAAACCACAAACAGAAAAACTATTGTTTTAATTATTACATACCTTAACCACAACCTTGGATCTGTAGTGACATCCAACCTGACATCTGTAGTGTTTATTGTGTACCCACGTGTATATGAGCGTGCTCACTATTTCAGTCTGTGCCACATAATGTAGTATATATGCTGGCAAAAGTATATTTTTCAAAACCAACATTTGGTAAGTAGAGAAATGTTCTGTATTGTAAAATGTCTGCATTCTTGTGTGTCTTCAATGCGCAATGTTTGCTGCCAGCAGGAGGTCTGTGTTTGTAATGACTTGGGCAACCACTTCATGGAAGTCAGTGCAGCAGGTTCAGTAATTACAACGCGTGGCAACAACATAACAGCCAAGGAAAGTTAGGACACTTTACAGCACTGCAGTTGTGCACCATAAAAACTGCTGTTCCCTCCTTATGTTTTAATCTTCGCAGACAGTCGGAGAAATTTCAGTCTTTTCACAAACTTCGGCCAAACCAAATGATTTTCTTGCCTCCCCAATAACAAACAAACAAACAAAAAATCGACAGTGCATTGAGTTGAGATATCCACCCTCTCCCCAACTAAAAGAAGTTCAAAACTGAAGTTTTTTTGGATAGAAAAAGTTCAGGGTTCAGGGCTGTCAGGCAGCATGACAAGGAGAATTGAAGCAATTATAAAAACAAGGAGGTCATTCTTCTTGTTAGGTGTTTGATATTATCACAGTGTCAGGTTATGCCCTTAGTTTCCCTTCCTACTCGTCTGAGCCTCGTATCAAAAAAGGAACCAGAAAGATCTACTCATAATCTCCCACAAGGAGGATGTCACTGACAGGTCACAGAAGGAGGAAGACTCAGGTCATGTGCTTATCTAACACAATGAAAAAACATCAGCGTATTCCCAAGATCTACAGAGTATCAGGTTTAATCCCCTACAAGGGATGAGTTTGGATCCACTGATACACTCTTGTTACATGTCATAAAGGTTATGCAAATGGTCCTTCATGTAATTCAAGTCTCCATTCAATATTAAAAACACACTTTCAGGATGTAACTGAAGCTGAACTCTTGATATGCTAACTACAACTGAGGTCCCATAAAATGTGTTGACATTCTAAGCTCTAATCAAGAGATGCAGTCAATTGTGTGCAACCACAGATTTTCATTGAATGTAATTTCTACAGTGCACTCCCAAATAGCCAAAAATAAGAATTTGGAAATGCCAGGGCCTTAATGCTGAGCCCTGGATACATAGAAAGTATCAGATTTTGGCTTCTGCAAATGTTCTTCTCTATGGCTACAGGCAAACTTGAGGCATTAAGTGATGTGTCAAAACAGTCCAGTGTGGCTCCCAGCTCCAGTTCACAGCTCTATTTAATTTCAAAGCGCAGATGCTGGGAGCAGAGCACAGACACAGTCTGTTGGTGAAAAAGGACATCTGAGGTGAATTTGACCGGTCCTCCTGTGGTACCACTTGTGTCTGTAAAGATATTTAACCTTAACTGTGTAGGGCTCTATCAATTTTAGTTAACTGTTTTGAAAAAAACTTTTCCTGAATGTTGACCGAAAGTTACAAGACTATAGATTGAGAGAAGACATAGCAGAAAGCAAACACACTATCTTGGGTTTGAAACTGAGCTGCAAGACCGCATTTTGTCAAGAGGAAACATTTTGTCAAGATGAACATTTGCCTTTGCATCCATATGTCCACATATGCAGCAAGATATGCTTAACCAGTGATATTACACATAAAAACTTTTGCTCCATTTTCCCCTTGAATCATCCTCTTTGCTGCTGCTCCCTGTAAGTGCATCACTGATTTCACAGCAGGGTTAGAAGAGGTCTATCATGTTTGGTTTGATCTGGTGATCTGTACCATTGCACCCAGTCTAACAGAACATTCTGTCTGATGTGGACTGTTGATATTTAATTGAGGAGACAGTGTGTACTCAGCAGATGTCGGGAAAGTAAGAAGTCCAGACTGATACTAATGCAGTATGTGTTGATCCAATCAATCCATTTTGTGTGGGGAAACACTACAGAAGATTTTTACCTTCCCAGTCACATTGTTAAGGAGTTTGGAGTATCCTGGGAGTTGACTACATAAACATCTGCATTTTAGCATCCACATGTAACTTCAGTGTGTTTATGTGCTCTTAAGTAACCAGGTTACAATTAGCTTTCTCCACTGAGCTGATTTTGAAAAGTAAATGAGAAGATCTAAATTTATTATAATTATGCATCTGCATGAAGAAAAACCACCAGATTGCAGAAAGTAGCATCCTTGAATTCAAGATACTTTGTGTATGATGAAGCTGTGCATGATGTGATGTTGTATAAAAACAGAGTTCAACGACTTGCAAATCAACTTCAACCTATTTTGAATTGAAGACAACACACAGACAAGATATTTAATCATTTTGTAAATATACACTTATTCTGGTTTGATGTCTGTTCCAACTTGTTTGCTCAAGTTGCAAAAAAAAATTATTTATGCATTTATTTACAAAAAAAGCAATGTTTTGAAAGTTCAAAGTTGATGAGGTAAAATATTACACATATTGTCTTTGTACTCTTGTCAATTGAGAATGTCTCAAAGAGGATATACAAAATATGAAAAGCAGACAAGGACGAGTCAGGCCTTTCCTGCATTCATAACTCAAAGGATGGTACACCTAAAATGCATCTGAAATGAATTGCTGTTTTCAAACCTGACTTCAAGACTTGGCCCCGAAAATCTATTCAAACGATTGTTATGATTACATGTTTTCTGAATATGTGTTCACTAATTTACCTCAACACAACAGCCTCGACCTGCCTGAGCACACTGATGATGATTGCTATTTATTTCATATCTTAATGAGCAATGCAATACACTGCTTTTATAGATTTATTCTTTTTTTTAATTGACTTGTTCTAAATTATTTTTCCCCCTTTGGTTCACTGGGCGTAAATATACAACATATTGATCAAATAATGGTATTGCCATTGTAGGCAATTGCATTTGATGTAATTTGAAGATAGTAGCAACTCATTTGGTGCCAACAATCTCATTAAGTGTAACTCGTGAGTATATGGGAGCTTTTTTCAGTACAAATGGGCAATCTCTTATTTCCCACATCCATCACATGAGGTTTTATTGATTTACTCAGCAGACAAAGGCAAATAAATATGCTTTACAAGTGGTGTTGTTTTAAGATGGAAACAGCCAAAATCGCAAAAAACACCCTCCTTTGATCTACGCGATGTCGTTACAGACATGACAATGAGGTGGCTTTACAGCTTGATTGATGATTACTGGATTTTCCTGAATTGGACTGAACAATCTGTGCACACTCTTTGTAGGGATGGTAGGGGATCTGAACAACTAATTTTTCTGTTTCATATGGAGCTGTAGTAAACAATTATTTTCACTATCATCATTATTAGATTATTTTCACAACTGGAATTATTATTTTGGTCCAAAACAGTAAAAAGATGCCCATCACAGTTTCCCAAAGCTGACATTAGTTAAGATGACATAGTCAAATTGCGTGTTTTGTCCAATCGACAGGTTGGACCTAGGTTTCTAAGTAGAGCTGTCGACACAGACTAAGTTACAGCTGGTGTTTAGACATATAACTTTGGCTCATATTAGGGTTCAAGTCTATTTTCTTTTCCACTTTCCACTAAAACTCTTTATTCTGTATCATAGCCTTGGTCTTCAACAAAGCTTCTTTCATAGTAATATTCCTGGCTGAATGGCACAAATGTGATACTTTGCTGAGGACACCTTTGTGTTTGTGTACATGCTTAGGAAGATATTCCTTCTCATATCATTAAAGAAGCCCACTTACCACCTGGCCTGGTGTACCAAAACCTGATCAGAGTCTGGACTAATGTCGGGATGCTTTGAGTTGAGTTATACTAAAGAATAAAGAAAAGTAGCCGGTGCTTCTCTGCTAGACAGTTTCTGTTTAAAGCCTCTGCAATGGACTGACTTCCTGTCCAGAGGGGTGCACGGCTAAGCTGCTTCATGCCTCAAAAACAGAAGATAATCAGCTTGGCAATAGGCCCCATCAGCTCACACAGGGCTTACCTTTAAGACTAAGCAGACTGACTACCCACCAGATGAGTGTATCATTGTTCAGTTCTGACGTTCTTTCATCTGATGAAAACATCTCAGTAAAAATCAGGTGGAGTGATTAGAACGCTTGAATTTCCCAAAATTAGGCCTCAGGGTAATACAAACTGGGATGTGGGATGTAAAAATGTCTCTGAGCAAATCATTAATAGTACACACTGTGCCGTTGAATATAAGACTTCAAAGAATGTATTTGAATGAAAGCCAAGGAAGCTGGTTTAACATCTCTGCATGTGTTCATCATGTGAACACGGCCATTGTACAAAACAGGAAAATGAAAACAGCGCAGGCCAGGCCAAATAGTCATCCAGCTTGGTAGGTGAGACATTGAAAGTGAGATCCCCAGCAGCCTCGGGGAAGAGCAAGCACTTTTAAATGTGTTACACAAGCACGGCGTATTGGGCTTACGTACTCTCCAATTTCAGTTATCCTAATATTGTGGAATATTTCAAATGCCTCATTACTTGCATTTTGCGAGAAAGGGAGAAGCCTCTCTCTACTCTATAATGAGCCCTGAAGCTTATTAGCCCAGTGTGCATTGAACTGAAAGGACCAATGCTCTTTTCTTTTCTTCTTCTCTTTATGGCAGAGAAAGGCTTGGGCCCTAATCAGAAAAACAGAGCCACATCATTACACTTGACGAAACTAAAGAGTATAATCCTGTAGTCCGTTATGGTATGTTAGAATTGAATTCAATTATTCTTGCCTTCTAACATATGCATTGATATTATATTCAGGAGATGCCACGTTGCTCTCAAATGGACACACGTATCAAAGCCCCCCCCCCCGCATGCAGAGGCTCACCGTGGTCTGGACCCGTGTTGTGGCAGCATTGCTGTGAAGGCTAAACAAATGAACAAGGTCTCCATTCACAACCTTCTTCATCTTAACTTGGAGTGGAAACCATATACAGAACTCATTTCATCATAAAGTCTAGTGCCACAGCTCTTGGCACCTTTAGAATAATGTCTGGTATTATGTCCAATATCTGGCAGAGTAATACATAAAACAACTTTTCTTTAATCCAAAGTTATGACAAGTTCCTCAATGTAAACAGTTCCTCCAATGAATCCCTTTTAGGATCCAAGGCATCGGGACACTAAAGGGCCATCAAACTGTACAGCCACTATAATGTATGTCCAATGCATAAAAAACTATATAGGCCTCTTCACTTTGTACTCAAACTATACATGAATAAGGCCAAAGTGCTGACACTGAAACTGGAATGTGAATATGGCAATATTTCTCCCTCTCTCACTCTCTCTATGTGTGTGTGGTTCAGGGATCTTTCTTCTTTGTTTTTCAGCTTTTTCTTTAGTAACAAATGTTTATCAGGGAAAATTGGGGCTAAGATTAGGGTTTAAGGTCAGGGTCTGAGAATATCACATGAAATTCAACATGGACAATGTGCCCGTTAATAAATAAACCAAATGGGTGGGTATTATAGCCCCTCTTGATTCAACTGGATTCCTATTACCCTTAACTTCATGATACAGGTCTGTTTTTGTAGTGAAAGTACATGACAATGCTAAATATTAGTCAACATGCACAAAGGTTAAATTAATTCATGATGAATGTGGATTATATGAATGACACAGTTGTGGAGATATTAACCCAGTGTACATAACATTTCAGGTTAGCCTCAGACTTAAGGATCTGGTCTTAAGGACTGGCAAACATTTCTTCAGTTTGATTGGTTCAGAACCAGACACAAAGTCAGAGTAAATGGAATGCGAATATGTAGGGCTTTTCTTGTCTTACCTATGCCATAGTATCCCCACTGGCTCTTCTCATGAGCCACCCACAGACCATTACCACAAGATCTACATTCACTGTGCTTATTGTCTCTATGGATTCAATAATTATTCCATTATTAACTGACTAAGGAGCAGCACTACACTTTACTCTGCTGTTAGAATTGTGGAAAACTCACATATTAAACACATCAATTCTATTGTAAATTGGACTCTCAGAGGTTTTATAAATGATTATTTGTCTTGTAGCATAAAGAAGTTCACAAACATGGAGAGAGAGACAGAGATGACATACAATATATGCCCCTTGCCTTATTTCTATGGAGATGTGTATATGTACCTGAACTGTACTCAGGCACAGCTAATACTAAATCTAAGTTTACTGTACTCTCAGGGGGATGGAATGCAAAAGCTACAGAGGTAACACAGCACTAATGTGTGTGTGTGTGTTTCCATATACAGGTCTTGTTATGTATTTGTCCATGTACACAGCTGTATTTTCTTTCAGCGTAGGTATTTTCAAAATTGTGTACATTACAAATTCACTTTTCACCTGTACCTCCCTGTTTTCTGAGTCAGCAGAGAATCAAGCAGCCGGCTGGTTTGAGGGTGCAGAGCAGAGAAAGAGCAAGAATGGCCCGGCCTGCTATTCAAAGCAGTGTCACCTTTCAATGACATAATACCAAATCATTCTAGCTTGTAAAACACAGGGGAAAATGCCTAGAAAAATCCTAGAACCAAGAGCTTACATTATCAGGTTATGGGAATCTCTAGGAAGGGGCGTTAAGTTCCCATATTGGAAAACAGCTAATAGTCCTCCTGCTCTCGAGGGAGTCCCTAAATTTGGGCACGGCTCAGGAGAAATGAAAGTGCTGCATCCTGCAGTTTGTTCTCCAGCAGATTCTTTACCTGCGCCTCCCTGTCTTCTTAGTCAGGAGGGAATTAAGCAGTGTGCTGGTTTGACGGTATAAAACAGAGAGGTACTATTCACTCTCTGCTTCATTCTCTGCACCTGCTACTGCGGATGTGGCCCTTCCATAAATGTATGATAATGATAGTGAAAATTCATCACATGCAGTCAAATCAAATATTAGGGCCACTTATTCCATCGTTGTCTGTCCCACAACTCCTCTCACATACCACAAGGCAGAACCCAGCACCAAAACCAAACAGGTCCATAAAACATCAGGCTATGGGGAAATCCATTTAAACCCCTAAAGACAGGTTTCAGTTTCACCATAAAAGAGCAGGCATTAGCAATGTCCTTATGAGTTATAAACAAGCTGGATACTCTACTGCAGTAACCAAGAGGAAGGATTTACCTGCTGGTCTATTACTGGGAATTCCCCTAAGGAAATTTGGTGGCGCTTCCGAGGATACCCACTGGCAAGTATTCCAAGTATTTCAGCTTTGCATGGAGGCACACAAAGGATACCTCCCTGGTGTCTCTCAGTGTGGTACATGTGAAGCTGCCTTCACTGGCCCACAGACTTGTGCACTGTCACCACTTCTTCACAGTCCACCATGTAATGGCATTTCTTGTGAAAGCAGCAGTTGACTGTGCTAAGCCTGATGACACACTTTTCCCTACAGCTAAGGCATCAAAAGATTCTGAGCCCAACAAAGTATTTGAGTCTACCTTTCACCAAAGTGATTGTTCCCTGTAAGCTGTTGGAACCCAGACCTCACACACACTTCTGCCACTTTTACTGTTGGGGGCTATTTGCCACCGAGCCTCTCTTCCTTCAGAGGGATTTCGTAGAACTGTCATATGTTAAATATGAGCCTGAGGAACATACTGGACATGGACATAGTGTGCTTGTTGTCTTCAGACATGTGTGGAATATACATTATCTCTGTCACATATACATGTGACCTGCTGACTGTTTCTACAATTTCCTTGTCCTCAAGCTGGAAATATGATTTGATTTATTCCCCCCCGCAATATACGCAATACTGGCAATGTTGCAATGTTGTGCCACAGTAGTTTCTTCATTTTTTTATTTTTTTTTTTTATGCACAATATTACAATCACTATGATGAAAAGCAAGCTCACAGGTCAGGTGATGTCAAGTCCTAGACTGGAAAATCTCTCTCTCTGTAGAGTGTAACACTGGCATGAGTGAAATGTGTCTATTCATCTCTGACCTACAAAGAGTTGGTTTTAAAATGCCATTTCAAACTGCTGTTTTCTGTAATTTAAATCTTGACAGTGTAATAGCAAAGTGCAGTGGAAGCAGGGTTAGCAATAAATAATGACATAAATGAAGCATGTGACTTAAACATCCATGAGGAGATGAAAAAAAAACATCAGATCTGTTTGGAGTGACGGGGTGTCAGAAACGTTTTTTCATTTTATTTTATCATTTTACTGGGGAACTGGTGGTGACACAAATGAAGGACTGTTGTTGATGCTGGGGTGATGTAGACCTCGCACTAGTGGTATAGACTTTGTGTCCAACAGACACCTTATTGATTCTATATCAAGATGTGTGAGTGTCAGAACCACACATAGCCTTGGCATTCAATGCGCTTTCTCCCTGTTCACAGGTAAGGTATGGGAGCCAGGTAACATCTCATGCCACTCTATTCTTCTTCCACTTCCACAAGACTACTGTGTGAAAATTATGTGTCCATTAATCAAGACATAATGTGCTTCCTTTAATATTATTATTATTATTTAGAGCTTTGTCTCCTGATTGAATCTATGAAACAAAGAAACAAACAAAAAACCCTACATTCCAGTTGATGCATAGTAGTTTATAAATAACTGAATAAAAGATGATAGTGAATGGGGTCACTGTTGCTGTTATCTATGATGAAAAGATACTATATGGCTGACAGGCAGAACATGCAGCATTATACAATCACCTCATGTACACAGTCTAATCAAAAGTTAATGAATGCTGCACATACCACAGCAACAATTACAAACTAGTTATAGACATCACAGGTCTATCAATGGGTGAGTATTCGGGGCTCAGGTCGGCCTTGGGTGACCTCTGTGCCCCCTCCTCTGGTGCATACTGTCCCCTCAACAATTAACGTAGTTTCTTGTTATTGTTAGTATTAGTTAGTGGCATAGTATTCCAATATTGTTAAACTTTTAAAAAGTTTGCGAATCAGTATGATGTTTGGCTAGGGCTAGGGGTTTGAAAAAAATACCATACTTATCTGGATTTTAGCCGATAGACATCATTTTGTGATCTGAAAATAAAGAATCTAGGCTCACCAGATAAGACAGCACAAAAGAAAGTGTTGACTTCCTGCATGCTCCCAGTACAGTGTACTGGCAATTAGAAATGTTTTTGAATGCTTGATGAAGGTCTATGGCTAAGACTTTAAGCCTTCCTATTTAGCACTTATAAGCAGTATACTATATAAATTTAATTTTGTTTTCCTGTGCACCAGTTAACCAACTGTGTATTACATATAACACTAGTTTTGCTGAAAGAAGATAACTGAATAATTGACATACATTATTACAGAAGCAGCAGGCTGTCAAGGTGGGTAATATGCTGCCATGGTGGAAGTCTCCGCCTTATCAAATCAAACTTTTACTAGCTTTTGGGTAAACACATGAAAATGTGCAAATGAGAATTGAGACAAAGCCAATTAGCAGACTTTCTAGAACTACTACAGACTTTTTGCAAATAAAATTAAAAATTAAAACAACAACTACACTCTAATCTTTTAATATCTTGTCTTTGACACCTCTAAAAAACACATAGTCCTACTCACAAGACTGATTCCAAAAAAGCTGCCATGCTGTGTAAAACATAAATAAAATGTGTAGAATGTAGTAATTGTCTAATTATTTTTGACACATATATTCGACTGGAAACAGTACAAAGACAATATATTCAATAGTTTACATCAACCTCGCTGATTTCTTGTACATATATTCTTTCGATCCATAGGTAAACAGTTCACAGCCTTATCAAAAGGCTCAGTCGCTCGTAAGCAAGGATGTAAAACATATGAAGGATATTACAAAATGGGCTCCGGAAACACCTCGTGCCCTTCTTTTAAATAAACAACAGTCAAAGGTACACAGATTCTGAAAACGACAACCAAGTAATACCCCAGTCAGTGTCCGGGGCCAAATTGCTCAAGAACTAATTTCACCTGTCTCCACTGATTGATATTGACTGAAGGAGCAAGATCAAGATTGGCACCAGTGACAGTGTTTTCCCAGAGCAACTAATGTGGGAGGGGGAGTATTCCTCTACATATACAGTGAAACCATGGTGCTAAACATAAAGGGGTGATCCTAGGGGATATTTATTTCAGGTATCCATAATTTCATCTAGATCATTTCTGTCAGATATTTGTCTCAACTGCTTGTAATTTGGATTAATTACATCTGTCATTATTATTCATAAAAATCTCTAATCTCTCAAATCACACTAAAATGGATGGTTTCATTTTTCCAGGCATTGGCAGAAGCTCTGCTACATGGGCCAAGACAAAAACCTAATTGATGTTCTACTATATTGTATTGTAAATGCTGCACAGTGTTGAACCAAGAAAAGAAGTCCCTCATTTTCTTTTGTCAGGGCTGACTTCTAAGTATACTGTGTGTGCACTAAGTGTGCTGTTTTTGTGTGTGTGTGACAATTCCTGGGAATGAGTTCCTGTGGAAGCTGTTTTCTTGGATGTTTTTGTTCTTAGAGGCTGAGGTTAGAGGAATGTGGAATACTGATCGGAGGAGTGAGGCAATTCATCATGTACCTCTCAGCAACCCGCAATATCTGATATATCTGTATATCTTTTAAAAAGCCGTGCCAGTTATAGTGTGCATGATGGAAATGGCAGCAGGGACTAGAACAGCTTCTCTGTGAAGGAAAATAATATATTTGTTTTGTTTTTTGGGGGGAGTTGCTAGTTGAGAGTTGCTATGTGAAATAATCAGCATTACAGAGCTACAGCAAGCTACAGAGCTGGACAATCAATCTCTCTCTCTCTCTCTCTCACACACATACATATATATATATACATAGAGAGAGATTTCTGAACATAGGTCTATTTAATATTTAATATAGCTATAGCTCAATTGAGCACCTCAATTTCATGTTGTTTGGGCTCAACTGGTGCACAATATGTCAGGCGCCTTTGCCTGCATGACAATGACAATGCAATGACAAATGGCACACATATTAAGGCTAACTGGGTACACGCTCATTTCCTACATGACTTGGAGGACTATATAAAAATATTACTGCATTTGCTATAATAACAGCCTGCAGTTCTCCGGGTTTAAAAAATAACCCTGGAGAAGCACCTCTTAAAACAATTTATTTTTGTACCACACTATAGGTTTGACACCTTCGTAGCCGCAGGGTTGAATACATTCAGACTTACATACATTTTAAGGCCAGGAGAAGTCGCCACAATGGCCCACTCATCTCTGGTGCCACTTGGACACTGTTTTTGCAGAAGTTCTGGAATGTACTGCATATACTGCAAAACAAAGCAAAACTAAATCTGTAGGTGGTTTTTTCCATTTAGTTATGTCCTCACTAGGATCATTTTTTCATGGCCGTGGTGAGTTGAAGTCTATCCTTACATGCACTCAGAAGGCACCTTCTGAGAGCCATAGACACACATAAGTTATTTCATATTCCTCGAGAAGCTAAACTTCTTCTCAGTACCTGACTGCATGTGAGATCAGACACAAGAACAGCGCTTTTGTCCTCTGAGGCAAGACTGCAAACCACTGAGTTACTCTATCTAGCATCTCTGCTGGAAGCTCACTAAACATCAGAGAAGTGGTCAAAGAAAAGCTGTCTCGAATCATAACTGGTTTCATACGAACAAACCAAAGTTGGGATAAATCTACAACTGAAGGCAAAATATAGTGCTGGGTCCTTGTCCAGTGGCCCGCTCTGTTTCTCATCATGAAAAGCATTACAGAGCAATGGATGAGACAGAGACGCAGAGCAGACTGCATGGGGCGATCACTGCGCGCGCTCGCTGTGCTGAGAGTTTGAACCAGCGTGCGGTGAAGGGAGGGGGACAAGCTCAGTTGTTACAGGCCAGCTGAGGCGCGAAAAAAGGCAGTGGGCAAAAATAAAAATGACAGGCAAAAATTAGTTTGTCTGCTGGCTGAGGATGTTGACTTGTGCTGATGACATCTTGAGGGATTTCCACACGTTATTTCTAGCAATGATTGTAACAATAACAAGGTTTATTTTTGCTCTCGGGTCACAGCAACAGGAAGCTGCAGTAAACCTCTGGAAGATATACATGTTCAGTCTTTAAAATCTGCAGGAAAGTGAGTACTTTAGATTTATTTATTTAGTACAGTTTACTTTTACTTTGTGCTGGAGATATTTTATCTACTAATGGCGAAACAATATGAAAACACCAGATTCAACACATGCATTTAAAATGACATTGTGTAATGTTAGATGATCAACCGCCACTGTGGCCAATTAGAATCAGAATCAGCTTTATTCACCAGGTATTACAGGATAAAGACGCATTGAATTAGTCACCATAAGCTACACGTCTACTACACCATGGAAGGCTGCACCTGCAAAACCCCTGAGCGTATTGAGTTTTGAAAGGAAGCATTATATTGTTTTCCTTTGTAAGAGGAACACTGATATTATTTCTTCCAAAAGTTACAGAAATGTTGCTCTAACTGAAAAGACCAAACTAGGACTGCCGTATCTGACATATTTCTAAGTGTCCTAACTCAAGAAGAAGTTACACTGAAGACTGCTCTGTTGTGGCGGTGTTCCGGGGATAGTCAGTAAGAGGGAAACAGCAAGGCCATTTGGTCATTAAAGAAACAGAACTGAGGCCCTTAAAGTTGGGATCAGAGTGTAACTCCCGCTTGATGTCGATTCAGTCCTTGGTTCCTGCTCTGGCACTTCTAGTCCTTGGAATGCATACGGTGTGCATTACCAAGCGCTATAAGATATTATTCTTTCTTGTAGTGTGGCTTAACTGCAGTCAGACTCCCCGTGTGCAGTCACCATGGAAGCAGATGCCCTATATTCCTGAGGGTATCAGCTGACAAGGTCACTGGGCTGATTGATGTTAGCCTCCAGAGTCCTTCTCTGGGTACAGGTTCAACACCAATCTCCATTTCTGAGGTGCTAGAAAGGAGAGCGCCTGTGGGGATGCAAGGCACCACTAACATCCCCCATGGACTTCCTGATCTGTCTTTGCCATAAAGGTGGTTGCACTGTACTGTATCCATTCATTTGTAACTCCAGGGTGTGACATAAATCTGTGCCCCTCCCTACAAACTGGTCCCACTACACAGAAGTCTCACAAAGTTCAATAAGAGGTATGTTAGAACTGCACCATCATGTTGGGTGCTGGCGTGTGTATAATCATGCAGCATTACACCACTGTTGGGCCTGAAACTAGTGCCAGCATGAGAGAAATACCGGTTCATGCTATTTCCCTGCATGTCTGTTCCTCTAACAAAATAAACAGTGGGATTGCCTACATAAATCTACTGCACTGCATGCTGACTATCATTATGCATTACACTCATATACAGAAGCCATACAGGAAATACAGCACAGTATGAAAGTCTTCACTTGCATTTTAAAAAGGGAATTCTTATATCGCTTCAAATGTTTTTTCCCTGCCTGAGGACACTCCATCTCAAAACCCCATCCGAAGGAGATTTTAATCCAAAACATGAGAGGGAGCTGAGAAATAGATTTTGCAGCTGCCTTCCCATATTAAGACCCCAAATATATCTTCACGAACATCCATTCTTAGTCCAATTTCTATTTTTACAGGACAAATAAATATATTTTATTTATATTGATGCAGCACAATCCTTGATATATCGATGTCTTCTACTGCAATCAAGCATAACCACTACGCCTATGTCTATGTAATTAGGGATGTCAAAATTGTTGGGACAGGTGCATCCCTCCTTTGGTGTAATAACACAAAACACCACCACCAGTGTCTTGTTCAATCAAAGCCCATCTTCGCCCATTCTGCAGATCTCAGGGTAGCTTTTAGTTTCAAGTGTGAGTTTGCAGCATCCAGATGGTTGGGTTATTCAAGGTCAGGAAAAGGGACAGATATAAATCCATGGGAAAGTATAATTGGAGTCGCACTTCTTTGTCTGTGTAAGAATATGCTTGTCTATTGTTTGATTAAAACCATGGCCCGATGCTTCTCGGCGTCAATTAAGAGTTAATGAGATATCATCATGAATTATACAGAGTGAAAAATACTCAGTGTTAATTATGAATCTGTATTAATTCTCAAAGAAGCAAAGGAATTATTATTTTTTCATACTCCCATTAAAATCTCAAACGGTGCAGTCTGCGTCCACTCAGTCTTCCTGCAGTGTAGTGTATTCTCTTTGCGATTCTACGTCAGATATCTGATACAACTGCTTCATCTTAGTTTTAATTACGCGTCAATTTAGTCCAGCTACATGATCTGAACCTCAAATGCAGATTCAGGGCAGCAGTGCTAATTGTTTGTGGAAACTCACCGTGAAGGAAATGGATGTCATTGTAAGGACTTTGCAATGAAATGGAGCCAGGGCATTTTTCAACATACTGTGTCTTAAATCAATATCTATCAGCAATCTGAAATTAAATCGAAATGGACTCCTGGCTTCATCACCAGGTCTAATGCTTTGCTGAATTCAATATAACTACACCATCCTAAAACAGAGAGGGAAAGATTTATTCCATTCAACCGAAGACTCAGACTCGTCAAATCCAGACCAGATCAACTTGGGTTCTCCACCATGCAAAAATGCAAAAAAAAAACAAAACACCCATTTACATACGGGGTGGTCGTACCTTGAACGATGAGATGCACTTTTGTAGATTTTGGTTTCTTGTTTGTGAGGATTGAGCAGACATAGGGCCCTTCGTCGTGGACGTCGACATTTTGGATCTTGATGCTGTACTCTGTGACTGCTGTGTTTTCCATCAGGATGACCCGAGGGTCCAGAGACCACTTCTCACTTCCTGCAAATAGAATGGTGGTGCGATTGAGCCATGCCACTCGCGATACTTTGCTGTCCACATTGCATCTAGAAGGTAGAGAGACAGAAAATATAAAAAAAAAACACATTAGAAACCTGGAAGTGCTGGCTCATTATAAAGAACATTGTAAAATATCATTATCAGTACACATTATATCATTAAATAATTGTAATTCGATACAGTATGTTTGTCAGTTTAAGGTCAGGTCAAACTAAATTGTCTGGGTGTCAATTTCAATGTTTATCATCATGAATTAAAATGACTTGACCAAATGCCCAACGGATCGCTGGCTAACATCATCAAATTATGTTATTTTAAAAAAAGAGTTGGCCTATTAGTATACTTCCCAGCATGCACCTTTTTGGACTGAGACTTTGATGAAGATAGATATTTATTTGAAACACTCATCCATTGCCTATTCAAATCAAGCCTCATGTGTCCCAACAATGATGCTTGACTTGACCACTATCAGTAAGGCAACAGTTACGTCATGTTTGTGTCAGAACCAGAAATGTCTTTTGGAAATGGCTTTTTAGCTGCTAAATTCTCTATCCTATCCTCTATGTTCACCAGCAAGGTTGAAAACAGTTTGTCTGCCATGGCCAAAAATGACACAATGAGAGTGATGAGAGTGAACCGAAAGAGGAGACTAAACAATGAACTGCTCCATAAAGATGGGGGAAGCTGCAGGTTCAGATGATTAAATGAAATATCCAAACATTAAAAAAAAACAAAAAAAGTTTTCATTTCAACTTACAATTTAGATTTTTCTGAACATTTTCTCATTTAAAGTGTACACATACAGTATATCACATCACATCAGTTCAGACATCTTATATGAGTAGCAAAAACATTCACTGTACAAACTATACACATCACAACTTAATGTCAGGATGTGATACCCAGCACCAGCAATTCAGCAAACACAGATAATGTGCATGCTGATATTGCCTTCCACCTCCAAAACAAACAAACAACAACAAAAAAAAAAACCTTTGTTTTTCAACAAATGGACACACAACATGCATGCCCCAAACCAACTAAATTATCCACCAGTATAATCTCTATAAACATGATTCTGGGTATGGTTGCAAAGAGATTTGTGCCAGTTCTGGTTTCCCTTAGTTCTACATTTGTAGTCTGAGTAACATTGATCTATCGTTATTGAGTGTGCTCTGGTTGCATGCAGGTGTGCAGTCCACCAAAAGAGGTGGAAGACAATGGCCGAAATACAATTTCAGAACCCACTGGCTGATAATGACTTAGTTTATTTTTTAATTTTTTATCTGCATTCATATACAGATATGTGTTTACAGAGATTCGCCATTCTCACACTCAGATAGTCTTGGCCAGACAAAGATTGCCTTATCTGCTGGTTATAACCGAAGCCCCCAAACACTAGCCATTGCTCCCAGAGACTAAATCTTCATCAGACAATGGCCGATGGGTTCCAAGTTTGCCAACAGTATATTAACAATTTTAGATCAATTTTGTTGAGACAGTTGTTAGTGTCAGACCGTAACATTTACAACCTACCAGGAACCAGATGCAAAATATAGGCTAATCGACTATCAGCGCAAAACCCCTGCGTGTTCATCTGACGCCAGTGAAATCACACAGATATTGTGCACAGAAATCAGCACATTAAGACAACATCACTATTAGCTGTAATAGTCCAAATACAAGTTAAAGTCTTTTCCCGCGGGGAACAACAGAATATAAATGTAACATAAAACAATGCCAGACTCACCCCAGAATGCATTGGGGTATTTATAGCACTTTAAACCAGCATTTGGCAGAACATTTATTGATAGTATCAGTATAAGAATGCAAAGCCATTTCAGCTTTGCGTGCCAGTTCTTTTTTTTTTTTTTTTTCATAATTAATGGATTTTATGAATTTGGCATGAGTTTGCACAAACTGTGAAAACAGTCTTTTAAATCCAAAATACCCTCAAGTTTTTATAAGCTCACAGATGTGGGCAGATGAAATCAGTGCAAAAAAGCATCAGCGTCTGGCTGATTAGTCTGCAGGTCTCAGCACAAGTTATCACACACAGTCCATATACATATGTAGCACTTCTCACAGCCAGCAGTGTTTGTTAACCCCAGAGTCACACACACTACGTTCACAGCAAATAGAGCAAAACAGGAAATTTCAGGTTCACAGATTAACACGTCCCAACCAAAACGTGTGCAGCCTGTTTGTGGTGCTGAATGCAGGGGATATGACGGTGTGAGGGGAATTTGAAGGAATGAGGCTGTAAATGGAATGAGGTTACAGACATTCGCTATAGGTAACCACAACGGGACAAAAAAGAAAGCTAAAGGGAGCATCTGTGTGAAGAGAGGCGACCAGGGGGGATCAAACAGAAGACGTTATGAATCAGACTTTCCATATCAGAAAAAGACATTCATATACATACATACATACATGCATATATACACATTTAAGGTGTCAGTTGCAGTAAGGTAATCACCACATTAAGTTGTCATAGTACTAGGTGCAATACTATGATGAAATTTAGAATAATTACAATTCATTATATTGTACCGGGGTTTTCATTAGTTACCAAATTGTGCAGATACAGTAATTAGTCATATAACCTAAAGCAGGACACACTGTGTGACTACAACAGAAAGGGTTCCATGTTTGCAGAGGCAACACATTTGATTCTTAAAAACGTCATCCTTCTAGAAACACAAGATATTGTCTTCGGCCCAAACATCGTGGGAGATAGACATGAAAGAGAAGATAATACAAGTCAGAAAATCCAGCAAGACAAGAACAAGCCTTTGAAGCTTCATTATTTGCTGAACACTTTCAAGTGGTACCACTTTGAATAGCTTATAAAAATATAGGACGAAAGATTTGTTTACAAAAGGAACAGTGTATTTTTTACTTCATAAGGCTCAAAAAGTTAAATGTGAACAGGATTATTTTACAGTATCTGCAAAGCTTGGAAGCAAATTAAAAACTTCTGGTCAGATGCCCCAAAAAGTAAATTGGCACAGACATGTCTTTTTGAGGAGCCCTAATCATCTTAAAGAAGGAAGAAAAACATTGGGTCAAAAGGTCAGTGATGGCCATTAAACTGTGACCCCTCTTTTACTGGTGCCTGGAAACGATGCACATTTTATACGGAAGAAATAGAGCCTCTGTAATCTGTGATGCTAATCAGAGCTCAGGCTGTTTACAGTGTGTGTACTCTGTCTCCTTGCTTCTGTTTTACACTTGGAATAAATGCATGAGTTTGCATTTGCATTTTTTCCCTCCTTTCATTTAGACTAATTATATTGACATATACATGTTTGTTATTAGATGTAAACATATAAACTAGTTTAAAGTTCAGTCATAGATTTGGGTGCAGATGTATGTCAAGGTGCTACTGATTTTGCCCCTACCAATATTTCAAACACCTGAAACAATCTCAGCCATATTAAAGTATAGATAGGATTAACCAATAAAACCTAGGCAAAGTTGCAATGTTGTGTGTTTTCTGCAAAAATTGTGCTATTTCAACAAAGAGTGAAAAAACGAGTAAGGGGGGGCTCCTAAACCTGATGATCTGGCAACCCTCAGACGGAATTATTAATTATCACCTCTGCATATCACTAACATGAGCCAATTGGTTTGAGGATTCGAGTTTCAGGTGAGAGGTGTGTCAAACAATTATTTTACTGTATGTGAAAATGAAACCAAAATGTCAATACTAGACAAACCAAGAAGTGTAGCTAATCACAGTGGTGGCAACCTGACAGCCTTTGAGGAGTTTCAAGTTGATCACAAAGCAATTCAGTTAAAAGGTCCTGGGACTGCATTCACTTGGATAAGTTATTACTAATTAGATGTGAAAAATATCTGTTCCTTTTGTTTCACATTCAAGATTTGCACATCAAGACTTTTATTGTGAAGTGAAATGCAGCCACGACACTGGTTCGATGAATTGCAGGCAACAGACTCACTCAGTCAGTTTGTGAGAACCAGCATCCCTCCAACATGTTATCAAGGTAAAAACACCTTTTACCATGCAATCTTGTTGATAGTCAGATGCTGTTATCACAAAATCTGACTGTGGTTAGGGTTAGGCACTGATGCTGCAACCGTCCCAGTCCTGTTGTCGACCTGTCGAACCACTGAATTTTTCATCTGTCACTCTTCCACATTAGCTGGCCTGTGTAGGAGATGAGTGTTTTTTCATTTCATGCTGTGCCAAAACGTGAAAATTCAAACTAGTCAGAGTCACGTTTGTGGTCAAATGTACTACAGTTATACGCTTTACATTATTCATATGCTAATTGCCATAGCATGCCCAAGGGATTTGTTTTTAAAAAAGCAGTTTTACCAGCACTGTGACACATGATGAGCAGATAGAGATACAGACGTTTCAAAAGGTGAATGAAAGGTGAGGTGAAAAGATAGCTTAGACCAGAACAGAGTAGCACATTATTTATGTTTAAATGTATTTTCTTGCATTTATTTTGAAAATGTATCATATATAAATGTTAAATTTGAATTAATGGATTGATAAAATGTAAAATAATTGATTGAAATAACAAAAAATCTATTTGATACAAGTCCTGCTTTGAGCAAGAATTATAAGCAGATACAAACTGAATAAAGTTTGTAGAATAATCTGTGTGTGTGGGGAGAGAGAGAGAGGGTACTTACATGTATGACAGAGAAAAAGAGCGAGAGAGTGTGTGAAGTGTTCACACCAGTGCTGATACAGACTGTTCAACATGAAATGTCCCTAACAATGCTTAAAGCGAACCTAAGCCCTTGCACAGGACATTACTATATTGTTTATGTCTATCTCCACTTTGCCTCGAAGAAATATACAGGAACCAATTTTCCAAGGGGGTTATTCATTTTTGAGAGAAATGCTCCAGCAGCAAATCCTGGCAACAAACAGATAAAAGTATAAAGTTAATATTAAGGCTAGCACAACGTACGTACTTGAAAACGGCTGCACACACTGAAAAAGGCACTCACATAAGTATTTCCTCAGTATATGAATGAACTAGGTCATAAAATGTAAATATAAAAGGTTATCTCCTTCTCCTGCTATTTCCCTGGCAGGGGCTGCAATGGTACTGTAGAATGTAGTTGAATGCGTGCCAAGTTGCTGCAAAGGAGAAAAGGCTGCAGGTAAAGGTGCAGCAGGAGGAAGCTTTCTCATTCATTTGATTAGTGTCCAGAACCACTTTACACTCTGTAGTCACTCTGTGAACACGGCGAGGAAAAGTTTAGCTAAGAGTCCACACTGTGTTCGGCATTGTCGTGATTCATATTCATAATTGTGGTAATGTGAGACGTTCACTTCTGTCCTCCTCTGCTGGCTACCGAGTCACTCCTGTGGAGCTACCAGAGGTTAAGTGCTCAAGGGCACCTTGTCACTAGCTACTGTGGAAAGAGCTTTAGTAATCCTCTTTTTTTTTCCTGTGAAAAAAATATAATTCCCTGCTAGTGCTGGGATTCAAACCACTGACCTTCCAGAGTGTCTTCAACTTTTAAAGGTGGAATTGACCGACTTAGCTAAAGGGATATCTCTTTATTCAGGAGTGATGTGTCCAGATTTTAACATCTCTGCCATCAACCCCGACAATAGATCTCAGTATTGATGCTCATGAGCAACATAAATGCAAAACATCAATTTAATATTCCAACAGTTTGTAACATGTGTGTGTGTAACTTGCTTTCTTCTGCTCCGAAGTACACAAATTGTTCACAGTAAGGTTTGTAAATTGCAACCTTGTGGAGACTTGTGAGGAGACACTGCTATGGAATCGAGGTGACAGCAGATATTTTTATGGCAGGGAGTTCTGGATGGATTTACTGCTTATGTCATGTCCTAAACCACCTTACACCCCTGGGTCTATTTAGTTGTTTAAATATGAAACGAGCGCAGACAGTGTCACATCCAGATATTTGTTGCTCAGCTACGACAGCAGCACTGTTCAACAGGGATTCACAGAGAAATCAATCACTGAAGAGAAGGACATACCAGAATGTCATGTAGACAATGTTTGGCTGGAAAACCCACTCTATTCTGGTTACTAATGGTAAATATAAAGCATACAAGAAGGTTCACCAAAATAATCACAAAATGTAAAAAGTCTTCATAATCAACATAATCATAAACTTATTATATATCTGTCGTTGCAGAGTTGATGGAAAGAAAAGAAACACAGAACGCTGATCGTAACAAGCACCTTCACGCGAGATATTTAGGTCAGAGCTTTGACAGGGTTCTCCCCAACTAAGACACCTTGCTGACAAAATGGCACATCAGGTCTCAAACCTTAACATCAGACAGCAGACAGCTTTCAAATTGGCTGCACTTTTGAGATCCAGCACTTGGAGAGAGGCCAACAATGGGTAGCACTGTTAAAACTGTCCTGCCTTAACACTCAGCTGACAGTTTTCCCAAACGCACTTCATGCCAACGTGCTTCGTGCTTCTTGTTGTGATGACACTCCAACTCCATCAGTCTGGCGAGATAAGGTCGAAGCTGATTAAAGGATCATTCCAGTGTGTTTCATGGTTGTTGTTTTTCGTTATAAGAAATGCTCTGGAGATGTCAGTAATAGTCAGCACAATGGTGCAGCCTGATATCTCAAAACAAACTGAATAGAAGACCATGGAATTTTCCACAGACGTTCATGGTCCTCTGATGATGAACCTGCCTGACTTAGATGCTCTGTTTGCTTTCCTTCCAGCACCACCACGAGTTTGACATTTTTGACTTTTTAGTTAAATGTCACCACAACTGTTGGATGAGTTGATATGAAATCTGGGTGACCAAGGATGAATCCTACTGACTGTGGTGATCCTCTGACTTTCCTCTAGAATCCAATCAGGTCAAGATGTGTTAAAGAGTTTGGTTTATGTAAAGTAAAAATAAGAAAAAAATTTGTTTGGAATTCTTTGTTGGTTTTCATACACCCTACCTGTCAGGGTCAGACAGCGTTGCCTTTGGATGAGGTCAATGCTGATTCTTCACACTTGCATTTATTCAATTGCAAAGAGCAAATCCTCAGACGTTTCCATCAGCAAAGGTTATTCGATTTTACAGACTTTTACATGTTTAAAAAAGCATTTCAGTTTATCCAGAAATTTGCAAATCACTAGACCGGTGTTTCTGTTTTTCATTTTCAGCTTGCAGATGAACACACTGCTTTAGCATCAGTGTTGTCATATTCCCTCTGCACAATTATTGAATTATTACACTGTGCGAGGATTTCACAAACTATGGGTCAAACTTTTCTAAATTTAACATTTTGAGCAAAGCTTCAACAGCAGCGTGGGCTAAAATATGTATTCCTTAAATAAAGGAATCGGACAGGAGGCTCTACTGTCAAAGATCTGTTAATTCACTGACTGTGTTATAGTGAATTCTTATGTACTGTCATTTATCCAATGTGTATTCAAGGTCCTCTTCTTTCTCATTGCACAACTAAATCTAAACCAACTGATCCCCCGAGGTGCACACATGTCCTCTCCTGTTTGCTTCTGTCCACTTAAAAACTTCATTTGTAGCTTAGACATTTACTCAAATGTGTTTGCTCTCCATCAAATACACTTAAACAGTGTTCGCAGGTGCTTTTTTTAAAGCTCTCAGTCCTTGCTGTCAGGTTAAAAGTGGCAGCACTTGGTGAGAGGAGGATTCATATGGTTGTTTTTATCTTCACCAGTCTAACACTGTAGCCAACAGCTACATGGACCACACTGCCCACTGGGAATTAAAACTGATTACTGTTAAGTCAGACAAAAATGACAAACCATAAAAGAATGCACTCACCTCATGTCATTACATTTTGGAAACCAGACTTTCTCAGCTAAAACCCAAACTTCACGAGCATGCATGAGGAACAACTGTGAGCTCTTGATAAAGGGCAAAATCTCCAGAATAACAATCACATGAAGACAGTCTGCTCACCCACCTAACACATACTGTTACTATTATTTTCCAAACCTAGAATCTGTTTTTTCATTTGATATTTGGCACACCACTGTTGTATTAATATTTCAGGTGGCAGACACAAAAACGGTAACTAGAAGTGTACCCGAAAAGCAGCTGCTTTCTCAGCAACATTTGGTATAAAAAATAAAATAATACATGCTCAGAGTATATGCTCAATGCTTGTGTGAGGCTTGTGTGCTAAGACAGATTGAAAACAGATACATCTGTGAGTCAGCTCCCTCTTTGTGGGCTATAGTTTAAAACAGACTCTCTGAATAGTAAATGGATAAAAATACTTAATACGACTGGCCTTTGCAGATCGAAAAAGCGGCAACAAGAAAGTGAAATGTATTGTTTTGTGAAGTGCTGCATGTTTGTGAAATATGAAGATTAAACAGAATATTTTACACGGATGTATTTGAAATGATGCTTAACAGCAATATAAGAGCCACTAACTGCCAAACATAAAGTGAAAATACTGTAATGATCATCACGCTACACTGCCCAAAATGTCAACGCCTGCGAAAATTTCCATTTACCATGAATCTCCACCAAGTCCCTGCATTAGCATATCTTTAGCATTCTCTGGAAAACAGTTTGGAAAATGTGTCTGAAAAGAGAAGGTTACGACACGGCGAGTTCCCACCCCGCCAGACTCCCCGGGACAGAACGGCTGACAAAGGATTCATATTAAAGACAGATTATTGTTTTCTCACCGCACAATGCCTAGCCTTCAATCCAATGGACCACACTGGATGAATAGCATTACTCATACTGTCATTTCCTACTGCCACTGCAGGGTCAGAGGAGACAGCCGTATGGGAATCCAGTTCTATCACAGCGCTCCATCAAAGTCGAGACGTGAATCAGAAATAGTGGAGAAATACTCCCCACAGGACCGGTGTGACAGACATTTTAAGTGTAGAATATGTTACTCACTGCTGAGCCAATGTTGACCTTGTAGCTTTATTCACAGCTAATTATTTTTCTTTAGCTATTGACAAAAATTGGCTTTGACAGATGAACACATATTGTTCGGAAATATTTTGAAACGCTACTTGGTTCACATGTAAATTGGCAGCAAGAGTTAAAACTTTTAGATACAACAATATATTTTTGAGTTACACTACAGTGAAAAAGTTTAGAAAATAATTCTGCTAATGATTTAGATTACAGCCTGTGTCATACAGCAATATCAAGCATACAAGCGTAATGTACTGATGCATACATGCAGGTACAAAGGAGCAAGATGAGAATTTACAAAATAAGAGAAAAAAAAATCTAGTGTATTTTTCTCTAAGTATAAATATTTTTCACACCAGGAAGATGCTTACGATCTGCCACCTCAGCCTGTTATTGGCCAACGGCTCAAGCCCAAAGCTTGACGCACAGAAATGTCCCGAACACAGACGATATGAAAATACACTTGTTGTGGGTCACAAGTGATGATTGAGAGGGATTATTTTTGTATGAGTCTATGCATTTTCATTTTAAATATCCTTTTCATTCTGCCTTTCAGAGACACTTCGGATGCTTTGCATGTTGTGTATATTCACCATTAGAAGTCAGTTTGAAAGTTATGACATGACCCATAGCTCTTTATACCATATTTTAATTCTGATATTTTGAACCACAATTAAGTTTTTTTAATGACTGTGGTTTCCTTTACTGTTAATGGAGGATCAGGCTCCTGAGTTCCAAATACAATAATGTACCCAATACTACATTACACCATGCACAATAACATATAGACTTCCAGCCTGCAACATGTTCCTGTCAAAACTCGTCTCCCTAATTTGTTCCAAAGTAAAAACAAATGTACCCTGTAGTTACTGAAGAACGATGTCCTCATTTTGTTATCACCTGCGCCCTTCAGTGTAAGTAAGTAATACATGCTCATTTTGAAATAAATGACTTCTAAAATGCTATAGAACTCATTACCCCGTCTCCCCCCAAACTCCAGCTTTGTCACTCAGAAATGGTCATACTGTACCACATAATATTGGAATAGGCACCCATTATTAAAAAAATAAATAAATTAGTCCCCAGAATAAAATTGCTGTATTCTAATCTGTTATCTAGCATCAAGGCCACAGAAAATGCAAGCAGAGTCCTTTAAAAAATTGTATGCAAAATGTTTAATATCATATCTAATTATGCTTATTCTTATAGTGTGATATACTGTGAGCAAATACTGTAGGAGTAAATAAAAGGAAAATGTTGACAGTGAACTTGCAGATAAATTCAATGTGAACATTCTGCAGGTTTAAAGGTTAGTAATGGAGTAAGCTTTCTGTCACAGTATGTACAATCATGTCAACTCATCACACTAACAGAACTGTGTTTTACTAAGGCTGATGGTGAAAAGCACGTCTCAAATGAGCCCAACCAACATAACTGCTCGTTCACTGCTTTGAAACTCACAGGTAACAAACATTTACAGTCAAGTAACCAGACGTGTTAAGACAAAACTGTGACATTTGAGAACACAGACCAGCACATATATAAATACTAAATATAGAATTTGAATAAGAGAATAATGAAATGAACAAAACTGCTGTCACAGATAATCAGTATTGTAACCCTGTAGCAGGCTCTGACTCTGACACAAGTAGAAATAGATTCAGGCCCACTGATCTTCACTCTTAGCTCAGATTGCCACCACTCTGATTCTTGAAATCCTGAGTTAAACCCCAGTCTGTGAAACATTCCTTTTCTTGTCCCATAAGTGCTTTAAGGAACTGAGATAAGAAATGAGATAAAATTACATTAAATGACATTAAAGGTATACAAATATCCACATGTGTGATGCTTGCTACTTTTTCTTTTCTTTTCAGTAGTAGTTGCAAATTTCCCCACTGAGGGACAAATAAAGGTTCATCTTATCTTTATCTTATCTTAGTTGCAGCACACTGTGTAACCGAATGTTTAAAATGAGTTGAAACTGAACCGCTACACTGCTGTCATGTCATGCATAATTACATAGATCACAGCTGACCTTATTAATCTTCCTTCCCCTGCCTGGAAAACTTTGTTGGATTAAACTACTCACCAGAACCACCAGGACAGCTACATACATATGGCGGAAACACTTAAAGTGCTAATGTTCTACGAAACACAAGGCATTCAATAATACAACAAATTATTACCATAAATTATTCATAATTATTCACTCAGTATTCATCTATTCAAGGTCATGGGTACTGGCTGGTATATACACCAAATGGATGCTACTGCCTTGTCACAATTAATCATAAGAAACAGATAACTGGTGGGCAGCCTCCAAGCTCATGTCAAGGATTCTTCATCATTACAATGGTGGGTGTAAGCAGAGACAGCTTTAAGTGCGCAGTGGCAGTTTGATAATGGCCAGCACATACAATCATTACGCCATTAGTGTTGTTTCTTCTGAAAAACAGCTTGAAGTGACAAAAAAAACTAATCTAGTTTATAAGTGATGTCAGTTCGAGACAAGCACATTTAATACTAAAAGTGGGCAAATGGCACAGACGCTCGGGGTCTTACACTAACGAGGACTTTCTATCACTGTGCCCCCCGGCCTCAATATAAGCAATATAAGCCAATTTGTGAGCGAGCAACTCCAAACGAGCAATGGCGTTCGTTTAAGTGGGAGTGAATGGCTGGTTTCATAATCCATCTGTAAAATCAGCTGATGCAGAACAGCGGTAAAATAAACGGGAACAGGAAAAGTCAGAACGATAATAACACCTGAAACCCAGGCATGAGATCTGAAGAATAGACGGTTAGCAGCATTTACACACATTCATAAAACCATGGAACCCTTTTATTGCGATATTTAGTGTTAATACCGTGTTAGGCACTGAGACAACAGACGACAACAAACAGAACATCACTGCACCGGTGGGAAAAATGCCTAAATCTGAAGCTCGTCTGAGTGCCAAAATTAATCAAAAATACAACATGAATGTGGACAAAACAAATCAACCAGATGTCATATGCAGCTAGATGGACTACTCATACATTTTTTTTTCTGTTGAAGTTTCTTTCTAATATTTTTTATTTTCTGTGTATGTTGTAAAACTGGAGCGACGACTGGATTTCAACGTTACTTTTCTTTAGAAAGAATAAAGAACAAACCGATTACACTTTTGTTATTGATGCTGTAAGACTGTTCTTTTCTACACCTAAACAAAATGGCAGCTACTGAATGGAAGGTATGGATAACATATATATATAATGGCATAAATGACAAGTGTTTGTTTCCTAAATGAGGCATGTTGTGCTCACTCTGCGCTCTCTTTGTCATCTGACATATTGTAATGATGCCTTCAAGGACACTATTCAAGGACAGAGTCTGATTCAAAGAAGCACTGTCAATGACCTAAAGAGGACAACCAACAACCATATTGTAAGCGTTTCTCTTATTTCTTTATTTTCCACATGATGTCATGTTGATGTTTTTACGTTGCGTCAACAAAGGAGATTCTGAAGAATAATATACACAACAATATATGAAGATGCTGAATGTAGGTGTGGGAATCTCTATAGTGACTGTTGACGAAGGTCTATTAAAGAGCCAGAAAGATGAAAACAGTACAACATCTCTCAGATATGTGCACAGGCTTCCACTGAGTTGTGAGATTGAAGTTGAACAACCGCTGCTTCTTGTCTATAAATTACTGTATGGTTTGGGGGCCAAAATACATCTCTGACTTGGTTCTCACAATAAAAACCCTCTAGACCTCTCAGATCAGCTGGGAGAAGTCTGCTAACTCTCTGCTAACTTAAAACCAAACAGGGTGAAGCATGGTTTCGTTTTATGCTGCGTGTGTATTAAGAACAACCTTGCAGAGGATCCGAGACTTGCCCTAACTCTGACTCCTTTTAAATTAGTCTAAAAGTGGCTATATGCTCTTTTACTGTGTGTTATTAAAATTTCAGGCTACTTGAAATTGCACTTTGCCTCTTTCTTTATTTTTTGATTTTCATTTATTTGTTTTTCATCTTGTTCTCTTTATTTCAGTTTTAATGCTTTAAAGCACTTTGAATCAAATGGAATGTGTGAATGTCTTGTTTAACCGGATATACAGTCTATGCTACAAATGCTATACCGTTCATGTTATGTCATGACTGCTCTTTTTTTTTTTTTTTTTTGACTAAATAAAATGTAGATAACTGCATGTGGCCGTGCAGCTGATCCTAATGACTTCCTGAGAGCTGCTTGCAGAGCTGTTTCTTGCTATTTGCGGACTATGCAAATACATAGGGCCTGCCATGGGACTGACTGACTGACTGAGCCCAGAGTTATTCAGATCCTAACAGGGAAGTGTTATTGTTGTTTGTTATTGTTGTCTGCTCTGCCATAGTCCAGCGGAAGTTGTCTCTCAGATATTCACACTTAACATTACTTTAGGATGACTTATGATTCATTTAATTTATTTTCATTTACATTTTTATTGTATTTTTTATTTATTTAAAGTAAACACTCTTTAAAATCACTCAATATCTGTTTTATTTATTGACATACGGAGGATTGCTGTTTTTCTTGTATTATCATTTTTTATCAGTTTATCTTGCCTGAGTGACTCAACTTAAGATGTTTAATATGACCTTAGCCTCTTTTGCTCCTGAAGTGTAACAGATTGTGGCATCTTATTGGGTTAGGAATCTCTTCATAGCAGTTTGACAAACTAGGGGCCCTAAATCAGCATCTTGCATAGGGCCCCCATGAAGCGAGAAACGGCCCTGGCTGCTTGCATATATATTACACAGTCATAGCCATCAGTCATCAGTCCATCATGCCAGAGAGGTCAAAAGACCACAACATTCAACAAGTTTTTATTCTCATTAAGTAGTTCCCAGTGGTTAGATTAGATTGGATGAAACTTTAATGATCTCACGAGGAAAACTGATGGGATGTCACTCTACAGCTTTAAAGAAAGTGGAATGGTTTCAGACCTCAGGGCACTTTATAAGAACCATCTGAGAACAGCAGGTCAGCAATCGCCATGCATTTGCAGATTTCCATGTTTAACTATCATGATAGGTTCCTTAAACTCTGATGCTGGTGAGAGGAACAGGTTAAGGAGGGATAGAATGTGGTTTTAAATGGTTGGATTCAGGATTAGGTCACTTTGGATTTCAGTATGAACTCAATAGAACCAGGTCTGCCCAGCGTACAGGTCGAGCCGAGGGCTGAAGATGCACCTCCACTACCTGCATTAATCAGGGATTATATAAAAAAAATAATAATAATAATTAGTGGTACATAAAAACATTTGAAAATAGACAGTATAAGTTTTGTCTTCTGTAGTTTCAAACTGTGTATTAGTGTATTTTCTTATTTGCAAAATGAGGCACAGCTACAACAGTCAGATTCTTAGAGGAGGTTCCTGAATCAAAAGAGTTCATTCCAGCCAGCTATGACTAGAGTAATGTAACATTAATTACTGTTGCTGTGCAGTGATTAGCCATTTGTACTTTACATCTAAATGGAGTTACTCTGTTGTAGCTCTTGAATACAAAACAGATCCAGGAACTAGGTGTTAGTCTAAAATTTGGAGGGTTGTTCGAATATAAATTTCAATTTAACTGATAGAGAATAAATAAGAAAGAGAGAGAGAGAAAGAGAGCACCTGTGGGCCAGAGAGAATGAGGGGAGGAGAAGTGAAAGAAAAACACGATTTGATCATATGGTGTTATTCAGTGTAATTCTCCAGTAGTGAAGTGTATGGCAGCACACAGCAGACCACACTTCATGCTAATGGAAACAACCAGACTGGAGGTCTTTACTGCTCCACTTGCTTCTGAGGAGGAGAGACACGAACCGGGACCAGAGTTGGACCAGTTCAAAATTATGCTGATTATAGTCTAATCAGGTCAGGTGGAGTCTCTACGAGCACCTGGTCATGGATCACATCACTCTCTCATACACTCTGACTGTCTCACTCCCTGGTTCTCTCCTTACAATTGTCCTGTTTAAGATCAGTGTTCCTGAACTGTTTCTGTTCCTTGCGTGGTTGTTGGATGTTTAAAGTGTTCTAAAAATGATGTGAAATATTTTTAATAACTGATCGATATTAATTAACCTGATCTTTCAAGTTCTTGTAAAAAGCATGGATGAGCAGCATTGGGTGATTTCATTATGTAAAGTCAATTTCTCTCAGCATCCCAATGTTGATTCTCAAGAAGTAATGCCTGCACACTCACACAATCTATGGACTTATTTAAGGACCACATCTATGTTGTGTAATTATAATACATGTCTCATTTTTCCTGTGTGTTCCTGCTTGCTACTTGAAAAACACTACATTCAGACCATTTTCCTGCTGTAATGAGCCTGTTAGTTGAGCTGCTTGAGTGTAAATAGATTGTGAACAAGATTGTATGAGTATATGCATTTCTGTAGTGTTAAATAAGCAACAAAGCACTGATGGAGCTCATAATGGGCGGCTGCCATGTAAACAATTCCATTTCAAGACACATGAGTTTTCACCATAGAAGGCTGATTCAGTGTGTAATTGCCAGTGTCCGATGTCGCAGCACGTCTCCATCTCGCATGTGAACCAGGCTGTGTCAGCATGATTGACTACTTTTTAAGTGAGCTTGTTTTCTCTACCAATTTGACTTTTTTTATTTCACAGAAAGATTGATTTCAAGGTGCTGCTGCATTTGCTGCTTGCGACATTTGGGGCGCGTTTGACTTTTGGCCAAACCTCAAGGAGGAATGTCACAGCAGGTATTTAGCTTTTCTTCCTTTTAGATGATCAGTGATCTCACTTTTACTTTATGTCCAAACAATGAATATATATTGAATATTTTTATTGTATATTTATAATGAATATATTATTTCTTGTCCAACCCATATTTAAATATTTTTAGACTTTATAACAAATCTTTATTACATTTATAAAACATGATCTCAAACATGGCATATATAAAGGGTTAATAAAATTGTAATGGTAAATAAAGATTATGCTACCTACAGTAGATGCAGAGAACATCAAATTTATAGCAATTGCTGCTGCCCTTGTACCATGTGTCTCTAACGTGATACTCTACGCAAACACAGATTCTGAAAATTAATTTATTTCACCACTGACATCTCAGGCTGTCTCCGACACCATTAGATTGAAAATAAGAGATCCTAAAACCAGTTGCTTTCCCATTCCAACATCATTATTCTATCTGAGTTAAAATGCTAAGCAGGACTGACATAGGCATCCATTTGTGTTCATTTGAATCATCATAGTCACTAGAAACTCATTTTAAACTGATTTGGTCATCTGTAAATTGATTACACCATGCCAGTTTTAGACATGTTCCCAGAGCCACGGTAACCTTTACAAATGTTGTGAGCTAGCAGTGGTTGATTACTCTGGTGGGAAAAATAAAATGATACTGATGGGAACAAAATGAGCAAATAGAATGGTAATTTGTTCTGCATCAATTTTGTGATATCAGATTATAAATTAAATAAGGGCACGCTAAAGCAGCACTGCTCCCTTTTATTAAAGGTAGATATGCACTCAGCATCATTTAAGCTCAAATTGACATTACTCAAACAGCCAACTACTTATTTAAGTGCAGCTGGCTATTATTATATTAATTATTGATTCTAATAAAATAGCTTTGATTGACAAGTTGTGCTATGCATGTACATTTTACAACCACAGGTCTCTGCTTCAACACAATGTGTGCATGATGAAAGAGAGCCTTTCTGTCTGTGTCAGTCCCACCCCCACATGCTCTATTTAAATGTGTGTGCTGCCAAGTAGGCAGTGCAGAGTCGTCTCCAGTGTTGGACAAATATTAGCAAAATAATGGATGACAAACACATTAACAATTGCACTGATTGCACAGACACCCTCATTAGACGGGCTACTTCATGAACCACCGGTGGCATGTTGATGTTTACTGACTAATGAATGAATGAATGAATGAATGAATGATCTTTATTTACATTGTGCTTTTTACAACAGAGCCTCTAAGACACATTGCAAACACTCTAAAACGAGCATGTTGTCAAAGTGACAGGCCTATGCCTCAGCTTCACACTGTAATTTTACAGTTTAAAATGTCCAATCCTATCATGTCACTGAGTCACTTTTCTCTTGCTTATAAGCCTCATTCATCCTTACAATGATTAGCAACATGTTTACAATTGGCTAGGCAAACTTTGCAATAATAAACATCATATTTATGGAAAACCTTGGTTGCTAAAACAGTGAACAAAGAAAGTTGCTCACAAAAAATCCTCATGATCTACATTTGTTTGTTGTCATTTGTAATAAGCAAAGTCAGCACTATTATGTTTATGTCATGGCAGTTTATCATATGGGATACCGAAGCACAGATATGTTTATCAAATTGAAATTCAATTTTGTTATGTTCTTATAACAGGAATATTCAGTGTAATGTTAAAATAAGAAAAAGGTCCATCAATGCCTGATCAGACAGCCAGAGCCCAGACACTAACCCAGAGCAATCATACAGCATGACTGATAACCACCATGATGATCTAGACATTTTTATGTAATTTGGCTATGGGTTGCTTTCATTTTGTTTGTGCAACTGTGCGTAATAACATTATGTATATGTGATATCAGGGACTGTCAATGACTGACAAAGACTCAACACCTGTCAGCGCTGTGTGCAGATTTATTTTTTGTCATGTGGCAGCAATGCACTGCTGTAATTCCTACATATCACACAATAGTAAACTACAAACCATCACTATGGACAACATGCTAAACTGTGCTGTGTCATACAGTGGCCACATATATTATCCATAGAGTGGAACATCCCAGCAGTGTTGTACCCGAACGCGTTCAAAGAACGTTCGTTCATGAACTAACTCATATTTTGGGTGAACGTGAACGTCCCGTTCATTTTTGCTTGATGAACGTTAAATTGTGAACACGCTCATTCTGCTGTTTCTTGAACGGCACTCTGATTTCGTTCAGATTACGTTCGTGCCAGATTTCAAGAGCCCTCTGCGAAAAACCAAGCTAAAACAGTAAAAACACATGGTAAACGACCATTAAAATGTCGCGGATAACCACCCGATCTGGCAACCGCAAGTCCTGCCTGTCGCTCTACCAACTTCGTCATCAGCGGTCGTCAGTCTCGTCACAATTCACATATGTGCAAGGAAGGAGGATGCGTTTACTGAGAAACTAATTCCCATACAGTCGGGAATTAGCTCGTAGCTCATGGCAACGTAAAAAAAAAAAAAAAAAAAAAGAACTAAAAAAAGAACGAAATAGTTCATTTTGGGGAAGCATGAACTTTAGTTCACAATTTTGAATTATGAACGATGAACTGAACTAGTTCATTTTAAAAGGTTTGAACTGAACTTTGAACTAGTTCATATAGAAAGTGAACTTTCCCAACACTGCATCCCAGTATTATAGAACAGCGCCTCAGTGCCTGCAGGTCTCTTCTTAGCATAATGTCTTCATAGGCTTTAGCATAGGCTGATAGCAAAATAGTCAAACAAACAAACAAACAAAAAAGTGTAATATATAATACCAAAGACAACGACACTACACAACAAGCCGTATTATCCAACTGACCTCTTTTCAGTGCTGAGCACAGGCCAAGAGGCAAGTATGGGGCAGACAGTCACAACCCTGCTGCCAAAACTGAAGTGCAGCCAGCGAGGAAGGAACCAGGGCGACCAACATGCCAAGGTGACCGGGGTCACCTGGAGCCGTACTAGTTTAAGACACACTTCTACACCTGACCCAATATTCCTGCTATGCAGACGGGAAGCGCAAACCGCATCCACCACATGTCATTCACCTTCCTGGTGGAGAGCCAGACACAAAGAGCAGATGGGCCACAGTGGTAAATATTTTGCACAGAACTCTCCTGAATATAAGGTATATCAGTGGAACAAGCTGTTCCTGGCTAGTGAAACATCACAGCAACCATGGGATGAAGTGACATGAAATGTGGTTCAGACAGCCTCTCAGGATAAACTGTAATAACTTGATGTTGATCCTCTAACCTTTAATTTAGCGCCACCATCTGGTCAAAACTCAAGAACTGTGTTCAATTTCTGACCAAATATCCACACAGCTAATTAGCAAATGTTAGCATTCTACAGCAAAGGTCGTAAGCAGTTAATATGCTTGAATTCAAATTTTCTAAAGGTTAAAAAATTACTTTGTCATGACCATATGGCTCATTACACTCTCAAACAGGACAATATTGGATAACATTTCTGATGAGACCATGATGCATTCCTCACGTGTTTATGATGCAACGCCTCATAAGGCTTCCGCTTAAACTTCCCCCAAACCTGCCTACAAGCTGATACACTTACATAAAATAATGGTGTGTTTGAGCACTGATAGCATAGCCAAGGCAGAGTGGCAATATCCTTTTAAAATCACTTCATTGAATACATTTTCTCCTTGGAACATTGAATATTGGAAAACACTGTAATGCCTTACATCACGACCCAGAGCAACAAAATCAAACTGAGGCTTTGCTTTCCATTACCGGCCATCCCCTGAACATAAAACAATAGTGCCCCGTTGCAATATTAAACAGCCACTTCTCTTTAAGTGTGCTCAAGTCACACTGTGCAGGGCAGCTGGCCTGTCAAGGTGAGAGTGAACCGGTGTGTCGCGTCTTGGAAAACACACACTTGCCAACTACAAGCGCAAATTATGGTGTTCATGTTTGACTGGGGTATAATATCCTGCTGTGAGAGATACTATGATATTATTGCTGTTTTCAACATCTTGAATGTTAAAAAAAAAAAAAAAAAAAAAAGATAAATAAATACTTTGACAAATCTGGTAGCAGCTGTGTAAAATAATGCAATAGTAGGTCAGACATATGAGAATGTATTTGATGTAAGAATAATATAATAATAATATTGAAAAAAAGAGGAAAGCAATAAAGACGACATCTGAGGACTTGCAGGAATAAGTACAGAGTCAAGCGACAGTTTTATCGTGCAGTGTTGTTCAGTATTTTTTAGTCACATTACAGGGTGTTTGAATCTTCATTTTGCAGGCAGTTACCATGTTCAGCGTGCACCTATTCCCTTGGTGGATATGAGCCATTCGCACAGAAAGTAATATGTGTCTCAGAACCAATACTGTGTATTACTTTGAGGTTCACAGTCAGTCTGATGATTCAAAGGGCAATTAAATCAGCTGTGGCAAACAAATCCTTATTAAAATGATAGATGATTCACTGCTGCTTTCAGTTCAGTTTACAGCTTTTGAATATTCATCTAAATCATCATGACTGTTTTGTGGCGGAACAAGGCAACGCTTTAAAAAGGTTTTTTTGTGTCCCAAGTCGTGTATGAAAGCAATTTTGGATTATGAACATAATCAATACGATTCAGAAGGTGAATGTCATAAAGTTATATTTCATTTGCTCTCTCTTCTTTGCTTGCTTTCAGACACTGCTCTGAAAGAAATTCTAATATTCAGATGTTCTGTTTTGGTTCACAGGAGCTCAACTTCATTTCATAATATAATAATATGAGTGCTATACACCATATTAAAACTGTTTTCATGTGAACTTCAATGACAAATTATTTTTCTTTCTTCCCTATACTTACTATGTAATATTTCCAATATACTGCAGGACAGGATTTACTTCAAATTTTAATTGCATAAATGGAATTGATTTGAAGACTTTTTGTTTTTAAAAATAATACACAAATTCAGGAAAAGTGTTCCAGTCAGGAGGTCAAGCAATTTGTCTAAAAAACCTCAAACTATTAACATTTATTCAACAGTCCTTGGTGAATAAATATTACTGCTACAAGATTTTCCATTTACCCTTTCTGCTGCAGTGACGCTTCTCCACCTTGAATTTACAGAGGTGAGTAATGATGCCTTCCCATTTTAATATTCAAACCCAAGAATGGTAAAAACATTGAACCCTGATTGGACAGTAACCAGTCCTGTAAAACACCGGATCAAACTCATCTGTTTGACCTGGAACTCTCCTTCCACCTCTCACCTCTCCACCGAAGACAAGAGCCCTTTATATGGTGAAGAGACCCATTAGTCATTTCAAGTGCTTCAAAACACCTTCAAATGACAGCATCCTCTAATGGTGAGTAGGGATTATATCAACAATAAAGAAGGAAGTCAGGTGACGTTGTCATAGAGTGACATAGTCAGTGTAAGGAGGAGCTCGTGTGGTGGATGGCAAGGTCAACAAAACATCAGACTTAGACTTAGACAGACTTAGTTATGTTTTATTGTATTGTACTGCATTGTATTGTTATATTGCACTGCTTTCTGTGGCAATCCATGAGGTTTGTATTGAGCACTAACTGTATAATACACAATGGTGAACTTCTGACATGTAGCCTTAGTAGGGTTGACTGGAACATAACAATTATAAGGGGCTCCACACTGAATTTGGCCACAGTTGGTTTTCCAGAGTTGTAATGATATATGGTAGAACATATTTTTACTGAGGTGTCAATGTAACAACTTGGAACAATCACATAATAAACTTGAAGACATAAAATAATAAACAATAATTCTCATCAATGCCTGAGACATATTTTTAGAAAAGCAAAGGTCACATGATCATTTTCATGGGTTAGTTTTCTCAGATACAGGTGGTCTCAGGGCTAGAAAGTGACAAAAACCTTAGCAGATAGTTACAGCTCCTCTGATCGTGAAAACAGTTTATGTGCAGTTATGTTGTATTAGCAGGATGGCGTTCATGAAGACACCACCAAACTGTGCGTTCACAAAGTACAGCTTCACTCTCACGTGTCCCAACAAACTGTTTCAATGGCAAAATGCAAAATTTGTTAGTGTATCCTAGCACTCTGCCTTCTTTGCCCTGTCTATTGCTCTCAGCTCCAAAATCAGTGTTCCTACTGAAGGTATAAATCTTTTAAAGTCCTTTTAAAACTCTTTTGTTTTTTAAATGACTTTCCTAAAACTGCCAGATACTGCAGCCTTTAGCAAACTCAAACAGGAAGAAATAGTCACCTTTGCTGAGGACTGTTTTCAGCAACAGCGTATGTGGGATTGAGTTAAAAATAACCTATGGTGTGTGAGTGTGTGTGTGTGTGTGTGTGTGTGTGTGTGTGTGTGTGTAATGAAGGAACATGTTACCCAGTGCAACAATGTGGCAGACTAATGTATTTTTACTTTGGACAACAGTGGAGCTGGCACAGAGAAACAAGATATATTAGGCTATGATACACACATTACTTGTTGGTCGAAAATGGACAAAAAATGAATCTGCAACTTGTGAAAGTTGTGTGCTTCCAGTTTTCTTGCAACGATGCCACCAGTGACAATTCAAATCTCAGAAAATGGCAGTGCATCGTAGGCCTTATGCTTCACCCACCGAGCCATACAGGAGAACAAAGACAAAGACGTGATCGGTGACTTTTCAAGGCCTCTGTTTTAAGCACTGAAGCCCCTAAGCTGCAGCACCGAAGAGCACTGTTTCCATGCCCAATTTACATATCCAATGAACATACCCAACTCCGCCTTCCTGAACCTGTCGCAAGACATCAAGTCTGGGGCACAGCTCTCTACATCCGGGATGTACACCGGACAGCAGGCATCTATGTGGTAACAGCTGGAGCCAACTAATAATATCAACCAATAATACGATAAATCAAATGACCGTAATAATACTGGAAAAAAATACTGCAAAATTTACAGTAATATTTTTACAGTGTGTCATTCTGATAGTGGAGAGTTAACATACTTTCATGCAGTCTAAGGTTTAATCAGCACTATGAGTGGATCCACCTGCATCATCTCTCTTCATACATACAGTAGTAAACACAGATGCTCCAGTCATAAATTTTAAGTGTTAATCAGCTCAAGACTGGGTCTACAATTAAACCCACTGTCGGATAAACACTTTCTTCTCCAGTCGTCCACGAGAATATTTGATTATATATCTCCATCTACAAATATGGTACCTGCGAGTGAGAGTTACTGCTGCGTGTACTTGTTCACTGATGTACAGTGCACAGGCACACTGCAGCAGGGAGGGGGGGAAGCGTGTTTAATTTGTGAGGTGGGACAGATAAGTTCTGGAGAAGCGGCGGATCAAAAGGAATTGACAACTCATGAAACTCATCTGTGAGTTGGCTGAAAGTTTTACAGGTGCCAGATCTGGCCTTGGAACCTCATGTCCGTCATGAGGCATTAACCAAAAGCCCCACCAGATCAAGAGTTCAATTTAGCAGGACATCATTTCGAAAAATTTCGTCTCCCACGCTTCCATCATCGCAGTCTGTTGTTAGTCCTGCCAGCAGTCATATCCAGCCTCCCCGGAGAAGTGCAGAGTTCCTGGCAAGTTTCATAAAAATAGCCGGGGACCGTTCTGTTATCTCTTGGATTTCTGCTGATTTAAGCTGTTCTGCACCCACTTCACCACGTACACCAGAGGAGATTATATCTGGTACAAAGTCATCTACCTTTCCCCTGGATGTTACGCAACACAAATCGCTCATAAAAGGTCACTGATACACACTTCGGCTGTCATCAGCACACTGGCCACTTGGGTTCCACCAATTACACATGTGACTGAAATTTCTTTGAAGACGGAATGACTGAAGTGCAAAAGTCTAGTTTAGTGACATTTCTCAAAGGACAATCTCTTTCATTCCACTAAAGAGAAATAGTTCACCAACTTCAGTCCCATTAACCTCACCAGTACCGGTTCTCACAGCTTTTATAACGCACAACAAGAAAGCTGTCCTTTTTCATGTTTGTGAAATAACGTGCTCTTTATTAAAGATCAAGATCACCAGAACCAGTACTGCTTCAACGTAGCCACCAATGACAATTCAAATCTCTGAATATGGCAGTGTATTGTAGGCATTATGCTCCACCCACAGAGCCATACAAGAGCATAAAGACAAAATTCTCAATAAAGTGATCAAGTCAAGACTTCTGCTTTAAACACTGTAGCCCCTATTTCCACAATGTGAGACTACAGTTTGCTTATTTTAAACATTAATAATAATCATTACTCTGGACATTATATTCCTTCATTGTAGCATTAGCATGTTCAGCCTGTGTGTCGAGAAAGTCCTCACAGTCTGTGTCAAGAAGGTCAACACCTGTTCAGTTGTACCTGGAAATTAGCTTTTATATAATAATTTAATAATAATTTATTGTGTGTGTGTGTGTGTGTGTGTGTGTGTGTGTGTGTATCCTCCACCAAGGCCAGTAGTCCACTTTTCCATGATATGCAAATCTACAAGCACAACTGCTATATATTATATGTCTTATTAAATTACCGAATAATTAAAACACAGTTGTGTCCAGTTGAAGCCTCATTATCTCTGCACTTAATCTGCATTTATCATCTACTTCTAAATTATTGCTTCTCAGCATAGTTCAAAACAAGTTCAAACATTTTTCTTCTTCTATCTCTGATGCGGTTTATTGCAGTTGTTTTTCCATAATCCTGCTGTCAAGCAGACAAACAAACACCAACAAAGCAATAATATAATAATGAAGAAAATAGTTTGAAGAAAGCTCAGCACAAAAGAAACCAGCGTGACAAGATTTTTTTTTCCCCCAGTGTGTCTGCTGAATCATATGTCTTAATGCCTCTTTATATGAAATGTTACTATTTCACTGTTGCACTTTGAAGCATATTGCACATTTGCTTCTGATGAACGTCGTGCTTGTAACGTGTTTTGTCTGCGCTTCGCCTTGTTTGTTTGCAGCCAGCGATTCAGACAAGGTGCGAGTGCTGTATTAACAACACACTCTTTTGTAACATGTTTTGCCACAGAAGATTGCGCTGAACCTTGCAGCCCACTATGACAGCACACAAGTGGGATGATTGACTCGTGGCTTGGGTGTAGGATGGAGATAAACTACCACATCTTCCTTTCACTCACTCTGTCAATGATGAGAACAAGAAAGGAGCCTTTCACTGAGAAACGTGTGCATGTGTCGACAGATGATTAGAATGCTTCCTTTGTGAAACGGGATGATTTGCCACATCATGGAACATCTAGCATTTTGATAGAGACCTCGGCGAGATATTTGATTTGTCTGTACGGCTCGCAAATACCTGCCAGTCAAAACAACTCCGAGGGAAATCGCAGGTGGGTAGGAATGTGAAACAGCTGGTCCCTTATTCTGCAGCACGAGGAAGTGTGTGTGCACTATGTCGGTTTGTGGATGATGATGTGTTCTGAAGAAAAGGAAAAGCGTGTCCCTTTCAGCACCTCAGCCGAGCCGTTTGAAATGCATATGACAATGGAATATTGAAAAATTGTGGTCTTCTGGGAGGACCGGACATCAGAGGAGAATGAACAATGTTTTAGTCTGAGAAAGTTGGAGGAAAACTTTTGCATAATGCATTAGGAAAAAAATCATTATGCAGTATTTGAATATTTTCTCCTTATAAGCCAAACAAATGACATTTCTCCCTTTTTTCACTGCATATCTGTCAACCACTTTCTAGCACTGTTATATGTCTTGTTCTCAAGTGTCGTAATGGTCATTTTTATATTTCCTCTTTTCGCAATTTGGAGGTCATTGCCTGCCGTGATTCTTCCCGTTCTCATCCTGAGAGATCCAAACAGAACTGAATGCGGCACATGCGCCTTTGATCCAATTTCACAGAGAAGACAAAAAAGCCTTTGTTTTCATTTTGGCTGATCACTTGTACAGTGAGTGTTTCTCTCTGCTGCGTCTAGTTTAAATTTGGTTTTAAGTTATTATCTGGTTTGCTGGTTTGGTGATAGAACACCGTTAATAATTCAGCAGCATTCTGTGTCTATCCTCTAGAGGCATCCAGCCAGCCAGGGAAAATGTTATACCCACAGACATGTATCTCAGATTAAAGAGTGTTGCATTAAGGGAACACAGACATGTAAAAGCTGCAGTTTTCAGATATTGTTTCTGTATCTTACACAAGTATAAAAAAACACTTAGGTAATCATTTGTGAAACAGACAGTGTTAGACCATAGAGTACTCTCTTAATGTCCAGCAGCGTGAGGTGTCAACTGTACTATCGAACTGCATGTGGATTTAGATGTAATGCATCAATAAGTAAAGAGCTCTGAAGCATGTGGTACCACCAGGGGCTAACATGAAAACATCTGGCTTCTGCAGGCTCCAAATTTGGGGTTTGAACAGGATTTAAAACGAGCTGCAGACAGTTTGGCCTCGGCGCATCATTAACAATATGAGGCAGCAAATAACACATTCCTCAGGGTGGTGCAGAGGATGAGATGGGAGAGCAGAGGTACACCTGCACACCACAGGGTGTTATCGCAGAATATGATCTGCCACATGCATGCAACTGCAATCTGAATCACCCCGGAGGCCTCCTTAGCGAGGTTTAACTCGACTTCAAGCTTCAAGAGGGTGCAAGGAAATCGAGGGCAAGAGAGTCTGAAAGTCTGAAAGCGTCATCCTTCACCATGTTCTTTTACCCAAACTAGAGAACATATTGCACCAATATATATAGAAATAGATATAGAAATGAGGAAGTAGTCCTGGTGTTATGGCTGAAAAGCGTCATGAGCCCGGCCCTTTAGAAAAGAGGAACAAAACCTTTACAAGTTCTCACTATCATCAACATAATATCTCACAGAATCGAGCCTGCTGCTTGTCCATTATAACTGCTGGTGTCTGATGTTGTGAGTCGACATCGTTTCACCTCAGTCAGCAAAGTAAATGCTGTTAATAATCTGTTGCTATGTGATGATGGCATTGGAATGGTTATAGCCAAGGTTTACATTTGACCACATGATGAACATAATTAGTAGCTATGGCCTTGTTGACCGGGTTGTTAGCGGCAAGTGGGTCATCCACACATGTGTGCCGGCTAGTTAGTATTCATGAGCCCTTTCAGCCAATGAGCTCAGATTTGCTAGAATAGGCATATACGGCACAAGCAGGGACACTTAGGTAAACAATAGGACATTTCCTCGTCATACAAAACACACATCTTCATATGTATGTACACAGAGATAACAACCTTATATGATGACAGGTACCCAGAACCCAGCTGCCTGGGACACACACACACACATACATACCGATAAATATCTACCACAAGTACTACATTACTACAGGTGGAACTAAGATAGAGCTATAACCTACAGATTCAAAATGGTTTTGATGGGACACTGACTTGTAATGGGGAGAATGGTTAACGCTCTACGGCAGTACATCACACACCACCGACTCTGAATCTTCAGCTAAGTAGAAGCTCATTTAGTATTCTCAGTACACAACTCAGGTCCTGCAAAATACAACAGTGCTAAAACTACAGGAGTTTGGAAAACGGCAATATGGGGCACTCAATTTGATGAATTTACTGTTTATCAGACCACAAATGTGACAAGAATTACAAAAATGATAGATACCGGAGCAGTGTGTCTGGGGGCTGGGGAGGTTTGCCACCCGTTCCTGTATAATACAAGATCGTCCCATGCTGGAAAATAAAACGCACTGTCCCTTACTAAATCAATATGGGACGTGATTTGCCCCAGATTTTTGTGCACACCCCACTTCAATGCATGCATGTTTTCACGTGTTTGGAATGACATGCAAAATAAAAAGACATAGTGGAGAAGTATTAAATCAGAATTTGTAGAAGAGAGTGACACCTAGAATGACAGGCAAGTTGTTTGTCACTCAATGTCATCATCGCTCTGGTTACAGAGACTCCGATGCGAGTATCCAAACACACATCTGAATGGCAGACGGCCCTCGAGTAAACAGTTTGCCATAGAGTATTTTCTGTTGGCTGTGGTGGACTCTCCGACCTGAAGCGACATTCAGCGGGGGACTACCCCGTCTGAGCAGCACCGGGGCAGAGGACGCAGTGTGGAATTGCTCATTTCATGATACCCTACTCCCCCAGAGTGACTGGTGTTATTATCATGCTGTGTTTAGAGTCATCATGCAATGTTCAGCTACGCCATGTCATACTCCCAGAGACACAAGTTGATAGGTCTCTGAGGATGTCTGCACCCCCTCCGAGCATGAGCATGTGTACATGTGAGTGAGAAATGTAACCAATTATCCACTTGGATAATTAATCTGCCAAAGGCTGGGCTACCCCATCCTTTATGAGAGGGTTTGAACTCATAGTTTAAATGTTATTTATTTAAGGCTTCCAAATACTCTTATTGACTCTTTATTGTTTTTTTTACATTCATGTTGAGGACTTTGAAATTGATGCACAAAAAGCACAAATTGGTTCCTAAAATTTCACCAGAGACCAGGAAACGAAGTGTCTTCAAATCTCAGAATTGCATTGTGAGTATACACAGCCTACACTGTCTTCACAAATTCAAAAAGTAGGGATTTATCTTAAATTTGTAAATTCTAAGCATTTCCTTTTTAACAATTTTGAGGTTTTGGCTGACTACTGGCTGAATAAAAAAATAGCACTATGAAGGTGTCACTTTTGGCTCTGGGTAATTGTGACAATATTTCTCAGTCTTTTCAGATTTTTTTTTATCACAAGCCAAACAATCAAGTCACTAATGGAGAAATTCAATGAAAATATTTTTTTTTCATCATTCTTATACAAAATAGTTAAGAAATAACTCCTCATCAAATACAACAAAAAAATCATAATTTTACATTTAATGCATAGGCAACAATAATCTAACAACATAATATAACAGTCACGCTTTTCCTATAATATTTCAAGTCCTTTTCTTGCACAGTGTGGCATTAGTACTTTCACTCATGACTGACGGCTGATGGTTTGAGTTGGTTGCAATTGGTATTGTTGCTCATTTGCTGGTCTTAAATGATCTGCTACTGTTGGTTAATTAGTCGACCTGGGTGGCTCAGGAGGTAGAGCAGGTTGTCCACTAATCACAGGGTTGGTGGTTCGGTCCTCTGCTCCACCTGTCCACATGTCGAAGTGTCCTTGGCACTGACACTCAACCCCATGATTGATACCCACGCCGGAGTCCTCGCTGAATTGACAATTGTGAGTCAGAGCAGCCTCTATTTCAGACTCGAGTAGTTATGTTACGCATGTTAGTGTGACTGTCATCGGTGTGTGAAAAACCTGCTGCGAGCAGAGCAAAGATTTTAACATGGATGCAGCTCGCACGTCTTCACTTTTGTAATGATTTAGATGTTGTAATGTTCTAGTGCTCTAATTGTACTTGTCCAGGCTAAATTTGTAGTAAGACACATGGCAGACTTGGTGGAGCTGTTGATCTATCCTTTGTGTATACACAGTCTAAATAAAAATATCTGCTTCATCTTCATTCTGGCAACAAAAAAAGACCAGATAATTATGCTGGTGCTCGCATGAAGATTTATATTAGCATTAATAATATTAATTAATCAGACATTTTCTTATATATCTATCTAATATATCTTATATAATATGTTAAATACTATTTATCTATATTCTATCTAAGACTATTTATATAGGGGGAAAAAAGCATATTGAGGTCAAAAGTGCAACTTTCAAAAATTGGGGCCTGGGAATAAAAACAAACACTCATAACTCTACATAAGAACAAACACCCAAAGCGTTTGGAAACAGATTCCCCACAGCTCACCTCTGCTCTGTCATTTATCCTTGAGAGATTGGGCTTTGGGACTAGGGCAGTAGTTTTGCAGGCATATTCATAAAATGGAGCAGACCTCTCTGTGTTGTTCAGACTTATATCAATTTTGTTATTTGGTCTGGAAATTTTCACATCATTTCACACATATCCCTGCTTGCATGGCGGAGCACTGGGAGTTCCAGCTCTCAGTTGACATCTCACTAACATGCGTGACGGAGGCAGAATAACTACCAGAGTCTGAAATAGAAGTCGGCTCTGCGCTCACAATTGTCAATTCGGCTGGGTCGGAGATAGCCAGATTTATCTGTGATACAGCTGTCCATCATCCCATACAATCAGTTTTCCTTATCTTTCATCAATCTGAATTACTACGGACAGCGTCTGATAACTTGCAGCAAATCCCAGCCCCAGGGCGTCGGCGGCGGCTCGGGCTGCGGCTTGTGTCACAGTTTTCATTTCCACAATCACTGGGAGAAAGCGACGGCAGGCGTGATATGTTGTGCAGGTAGATCCATCGACTCCCAGATAGCCATGATCCATCATGTGAAAGTTGGTATGTTCATCTTGTATCTTGGTCTATACACTAGATCCAGCGTGCAGGGATTTCTCTCTCCAACCCAGACAGTGCTATCTACATACTGCACTGGCCCGAACATTAATCAGGGGAGGGCTGATACCTAGATGTCTCACCTAAACAGTGGCAAGTGCACCTTCAGAGGTGATAATGAAAAACCACTCTATAACCATATGCCATGAGTATGGGTAATTAATTTGAAATTAACAAGAGAGGGAGTAGCGGAAGCAGGTCTGGGGAGGGATTTGCAGCCTGTCTGTGTTCTGGTTAGACGTTGGCAGCCTCCGCTCAGTTGGACAGTTTCTGGTTTGATTCGTCTGCTTTCTTCTGCTGTTTCCATTCCAATGTTTCGCCAGATGCTTGTTTCAAAAAGAAACAGCAGCTGCTGCCAATCAGGATCTTAACACTTCACTAATTTTCTCAGCTCTCCGTTTGAAGCCACAAACAACGAAAAATAGCTTCCTGTGCCCCCTAATCTGACGTGTCACTCGTCTTCAAAATGGGAATTAGGAGGACGCTGACACAGTTTCAGAATTCTTTTACGAGGGATAATGGTAGGTCTAATACTTCAAAGCTTAAAAAAAACATTATTAAAGAAAGCATATTTTCATTTCCAAAGATGATGCTCAAAGATTGGTATCAAGTTAATCTTTTCATTCTATTCTAAGAATAATGCAAATGATCAAACAGTGTCACTCTACTTTAAAAGAAGGAAATACACTATGTCTTGTATCATAAGATAATCAAGACATTTAGCTAGTGATTTATAGGGTAGATTGATGACAGGAGATTAAACATAGTTGTTTTGCTATATGGAAAAAAAGCATCCTTTTTCTCTGCAGTACATCAATCAGCTACATTTGTGTTTTGGTGTAACAAGGGGAGAAAGGAAGTAACAAGATATTTCAGATGTGCATATGCAGGCACATACACACCAGGGGATGAGAGGCAGACAGCTAATAACCCATCAAAAGAATAACTGTGGCTGCCAAAGCACAGACCACGATATCTGCTTCGGGCTACAGGCTCCGGGCCGAGACGTCCCGACGCTTCACAACATGACCTCCATTTTACAGACAAATCAATCTATGAACGACGGGCTAATTGCCAGGAAACTCGCAGCGTGACCCATTAGGCTCCCCGTTCCACCCACACACACACACACAGAGTGACATGACAAGCCGGTGAATGATGTGCGAGGGCTTGCAAAAATAAAATCAAGTCACTTGTATCATTAATTGGTGCTACCATACTGCACACAGATTTGTAGTTTCACTCTTTGCCGGTGAAACTTCACACCCTAATTGAAGACTTCAGACAGACGAGTCAGTTTTAAGTTTTCAGCTGAGTGATGTCTCCAAGTCTCATTATCTGAAACTTCACCAGGTTCTGTGTGTGTATAGTCTTGGTTAAAGACAGCAGAGGCTGTGTCCAAACGACCTTGGGTAAACTCCAGCTGATATTTGTTTTTCAAAAGCATGTCAGAACTTTACGGTCTGGTGGGCCAGAGATTTTCAGTAAATGTCTCTCCTCTAATAATGCTGCACTGAAATTGTTTGATCTAGTTTCAGCTGAGATTATGACTGTGATGATGGGGAAAGCAAAACAATTTTCTGGTGTCAATTACCAATACATCTCAATTATATTATATTTATATTTTAAGCCTGTCTGCAACTTGTTAATTTGTCTTTTTTACTTATGCTATTTTTGTAAACTTTTTAACTTAACTTACTATTGCACTGAAAGGAGAAGCTCGCCAATCTCGTTGTACATCCTCTATAATGACAATAAAGGCCATTCTGATTCTGATTCAATTCATTTAAGAACATGGGAACAGAAGCAACTTTTTATTTGTTTGGAAGCATGAATGTACAGTTACTGTAGATGCAGTGTCCAATCGATAATCAAGCCTGGATCTCAAGAGCAACATCTAACCATACAGTATGTTCTGTTCCCTTTCAAATCCTCTCGCTAATAAGCTCATAGATGTCAGTTCTCATCCAGAGAGACAGGCGGAGGCAGTTTCTAAGTCGCGCCACAAACTCGACAACACTCCATTTTACAGTGTAAAACAAATAAGCACAAGACAACATACCCCTGCAATGAGCGAGCTCGCTGTCAAAGCACCCTTCTCATTTTCCGTACCACTATCTCGCCTCCTTAACACACATACGCGCTTCCATCGTAAATAGCAAAGTACAAGCAACCCCCCTCCACATGCAGCAAGACAGTTTCCAAACACTTGCTGAGTAGTCATCAAACACTTTCTTGATCAAGGGCAGCTCTGTGCAAACTAGGCCTTCCAGCTGTGGATCGGCAATGTGAATCCACTCAGCGAACAAGAGTACACTGATAGCGATCGATAAAGCCTCCCCTTCTTCAGTTTTACCCACACTGTTTGCATTTTGCTTTTGGTGCTGCGCAACACCGATACACTGACACTCTAACAGGACACAACAGTGTCAAAAATTACCCTTAATTTGTATGTGTGCTTTCTCAGGGGCACATACAAAATAGCTTTCAAGGGCAGAATTAAGAGAGGACAAGATTGAGCTTCGAGATCTCATCACTTGCTAACAAGGTGAGTTAGAACTCCATGAAGCCTGTGCTCAATTAAAGACACTGTTATATATATAGTTCAAGCAGGCTAGCACCTATATAGACCCATATAGATAACAGAGTAGGAGAGAAATGTGTTACAGTGTCAGGAGGGTTCTTGAAGGTTGTATGACTTTAAAGCTTTACTCTGAAGAGAGTGTGAAAATATACCTGCCTACACTGTACCACCAAGCCGAGATCCCATCATTTAAATTCTATTAATCCAAAGGAAATTTTGTTTTCTAGAAGGAGAAAATCCAAATTGCTAAATGGCACCGAGCTCATCCCCCAGCGAGTTACATAATTTGGCGTAATTCAAATCTAACCAGTTGGCTCCATTTTCAGATGGCAAAGCACAAAAAGCCAAAGTGCAGCATTAACATTGATTTTAACATGAAGATATTCTGGAGCTGACAGAAAGGAAAAGATTTATTCTGAGAAAAAAAATTCCAAAACAGTCCCATCTGCGGTGGCAAATTACTGATGCCTGTTGATCTGCGCACGCTTTGTCAGACACAAAGACGGCACGGTGCTCTGTTCGCACATATGTTCGGAAAGTTGGCAGGTGACCAGTCATGTGATGAAATTCAGACACTGCGCTGTAATTGGCTGCTGCTTAAGTATGTGGTGCACACATGAGAAAGCTGGAAAGACCTCTCAGACTTTTTTCGTGAACTTTTGAGAAAGTAACACCTGTGAAACAGCAGCAAATCAGTTGTGCTTTTATTTATACACGGCACAGCTAACTACAACTAGTGAGAGCTATTGAAGCGTTTTGCATGAATCTCACTGAATGTCTAAATAATAAGCTTAAAAATATCTACAGTTTCATACTTTTTTTTATGTTAGCCTTTTTAGCCTCGAGCCTTCTTGTTTACATTTTGTTAAATCCACATGATGACAAATCCTGATCCTGGTGGCAGGTGCTGTTCACACTGTGCAGACAAGACGCTGAAGAAAAGAGGATCATGTTGTTTCTAAATGATTTCTACACAGACAAGCAGACTTATGGCTGTTAGTAGAAGTGATGTGACATTTTCTGCCTGATATAACGGCGAAAAAACAACAACAAAAAAAGGTAATTTTCTTGAAACATAATTTTAATGACATTCATTTTGATAGTCTGAGGGCCTTGGCACACCGAGTCGACAGTGAGCTGTGTGTGGCTGACCATGTATAGGTTAATTCAGCCAATTCAGCAAGTTATATGAACGTCGGAGGCAATCTGTGAAACTGAATCTTCAGCCAATTAAATCAGTGATTTCACAATATGTAGTGCATTTTCTTCTTCTTTCACCACCTACTTGTTGTTTTATTCTTATTTAATGTGTTTTAATTCTGATGTATTCTGAGCACATGAGGAAAATGAATCCCATTTGCAGTAGTGTGAAAACAGTTTTAGGCTATTTTGTTTTGTTTATCTCATGCCAGTGTTCTTGTAAAAAATACAAATTATTTGACTGTTACTTCCTCTCACACAGGCGCAGAATGTGTTCAACTCGAAACAGGAGACGTCGATTTTCGTCAACGCCGGTTCTTTGAAGTCGCCGTCGGTGTGTGCTCTGAAGGGCAAAGCAATGAGTAAACCAAATGACATTAAGGGAGGATGTGAAACACCCGGCGCACTGATGACTGAAAGCTGACCTTTTAAACGTGATGCAGTGCGATGTTTGTCAGCCACAGTGTGAACAGTGTAGACTGGTATTACAGATGCTTCACCAGCATGAGACCGCAATAAAGTATTTATTATCTTTAACACACTTACTTTGCATCAGAGAGTCCTGTATAATTTCAGTGTTACTGGTTCTGACTGAAGTGATAACAATGTGCTGGACCGAGCATTGGCACAAGTACTTTGTTCCAAATAGCATCTAGGCTTTAGCAGCCATCATGTGCGAGATGGAGTTTATTTCACATTTGGTCTGGAGCAAATGTTTAGATTCTATTGTTGCTGATTTTCAGACAGTCGGCAAACAAAGAGCTGTTTTGAATTGAAAAGTCCCATCTTCCCTTTTGTTCCACCATTCTTGTTTATGTAACCAGGACGTTTGGCGTGTTTGATCCTGACAACTCGAAGCTCCAGGGCCATCAAGCAAGGCTAAAATGTTCAATGCTGCTGTCTGGAAAAAAAAAATGCTGTGAAAAGCTACACAATGGAGAATGTATTCCTGATGTGTTTTTGTGTGCGCTTGTCTGCACGTCATGTCTATTTGCAATGCTTCCCAGCACTACAGAAAAATCCTTTTCTCCGTTTGGCTATTGGGGTAAAACTGGCAGATTCTCCACACAGCGAAAGCGAACACATTGGCTTTCTAGTAGAATTTTCTCCAAAGCAGAACGACTTTGTAATTGTCAGCAATATGGAGCCAAAAAACATAATCAACTTTTGAATACACCCTGGCACAGGCGAGCTTTCCCACCACACAATGGCTTCCTCCCCATAGACTGGACGTAAGCATGTGCACACAGAAATCCTTTAAACCGCAGGCGTAAACACATCCTATACACACACACACACACACACGTGTTCACCAGTTTCTCTCCTGCTCTGTCTGTCACACGCTCCGACTCCACCTGCAAAAGTGCATTTAGGAGGATTTCAGCCACAGCCTGAGTGTGCAAACCAGCACCCCGTTTGCCTTTAATTACAAGCCAGGCCATAACAGGGGGATGGAGCAACTATTTCCTGCTTCCTATGGGCAATCTGGGAGGCTACAAATTGAAGATGATTCCTACACGTGGCCTAGATTCTGCCTGCAGCTCCGCTTCTGCCCTGTCTAACAGCTTATCATTGTGCAATAACAATGTCAGAGAAAATAGTGCACCTGACGCTTACCCCACCCTCCTCCCCCAACATGCGTGTTATCTATCATCATGTTGCGCTCTATATTTCTCTCAGAGCAAAGGCAAACCTCTGGATTGGTGGGGTATGATTGAAATTCCTGGCATCGCATTAGCGAGAAAATGTTACTCACAGCCTAAAATTCTACACTGACATGTACAATGTTGGCTCGATAAAAGGATATATTTAACCCGTCTTTAAATGGAATAATAAGAAATCTGCAGCAGCCGTTCGCTTCTCGGCAAAGTCTATTCAGCTCTGCTGTGGGATTTCGGGAGCAGCTCCTCCTCTGGGCTCGGTTAAGGTTTGGATTAGGGGCTGCTGCTGAGTTCACCATGTGTGAGCCTCAGTCTGTCGAGCATCTGGCTGGAGACTTGTCTGTCGCTTTAATTTTTATACCCATTTCCTTTTGCTGAGGGAAAGAAAAAAGACTCATCTCTCATGCTCCACATAGCATGGTGGTGCATTTCCGGTAACGTACATATATATACCATATATAACTTGAGATGCCAGGATTCTTGCATGCCATTCTCCCTGGAGCAATTACAGTGATTTCAGGGTTCCTAGTATGTTAAGTATCATAAATAAAAGATTCGTACCACACTTGAAGAATAATCATTAAACTGCTGATCAACTGTTGACCTCACACTTGATCTCTGACGCAGACACAAGCAAGCATAAAACATCTCGTAGCTACACATACCTGTAAGCTGTCAACACAGCCAAAGCAAACAGCCTCACAGAAAAGTGACAGAGGAGGCGAGAGAAACTGCAAAATCTGGCGAGGCAGTGGAGCTGAAGGCAAAAGGCCATCACTCCCCTTGCCTGTGTTTCCTCTGCCACCTCCCTGACCTCTGGTCAATCAAAGACCCATTCAAGCTTGGAGTATAAGTTAATACCAAGCCTGGCACTTCAGCTTTTTGCAATCACACAGGTAAGACTGAGACTTGTCTGAAAATGCTGTTTATTCTGTCACCGAGTGGACATCATGCCTGCTGTTCTATTTAAGCTGTCAAGCATCACAGCCTCAAAAACAGGCCCAGCTGGCTCCCTATGAGCCTTCCACAGTAAGATTGATGAGGGGAACCCTGGCAGAGTGAGGGCAATACAGGCAAGCCTTTGTGTCGTTCTGTATGTACACATCATTTTCTCTCATTCCACTGGAGGATCAGCAACAGCAGATTAAATGACAGAATGAATTTCCATCAGACCATACACATTCGTTCAAGTGAATTTGTATAACCATTCAATGTAACCTGGAATTAATTATGCATGCTTGTATTCTGCTGCTGCTGTAATGCCATCCTGCTATTGTAGACTAAAACATAATTGATGTCTTCATGCATTAAAATCATATTTTATCATAATGTCAGATAACAAGCACGTTGTATTTTCTATTGTAATTTTGCGTATAGCGTAAATTAGATTCGATATGTTAAGAGCAGAAATGCTTTTTAAAGCAGCAATAAATACAATGTATAAGTACACTTTCTTTTAATACTCACTTCCCAGGCTGCGCTCTGTCCTGGGACAAAAGCTCCCTTTACACTGGCTTCACAAGACAACCCCCATCATCTGCTTTTTATTCTCACTTACACTTGCTGATGGAGGATGGGGCTAATAAGAGAGCACTGCAAGGAGATTTAGAGATGAAAGTCAAACTGGCTTGTTCACGTGACAAAAAGCAAATGGCAGAGCACATTCTTTCCTTCCTCTTATAATCACATATGCAGCACACACACCTTCTGCAGATCTATGTGGGCTCTGAAATGGCTACTGTGTCGCTTCTATGAGCATGACACCTAAGTCCTCTGACTCACACACATAACTAGATCATTTGTGTTTTTGGCTGTGGTCACTATCACATATGTAGTGTGTCTGAACGCAGCAGTGTAATGGCTGAATAGATCCAGTTATCTCACAGTTATACAATCCTGGTCTACCCCCAGTCCAACAAAATGCTTCTACTCAAACTGCTTGAGAAGATCATATATTTCAGATTTTCTTGCGGCCATGTTTGTGGCTTTCTTCACATTGTCAGTAGCCTTCTTCAGCTGCATCACATCAAAAATCAATCCCAATATTAGGCCATTAACTCTTATCAGCCCAAATTATATTTTCCATATTCGCTCTCAGAAAAGGGGGTTACAAAAGGGTTCCTCACAGACAGATGTGATTCCAGAGGGGCTTTTATGGATGCAAATGATTACATGAAGAACCCCTTTTGAAAGAAAGACACTCTGAAGGAACCTTTGGAAGGAAAAAAATATTCCTTTTGTATTTGTTTGCTACCTTTAATTTGATGCCAACCACAGCTGATTAAGATTAATAATTAGCAGCACTGTCATTAACCCTTTATAGGGCACTCACTGAAATACTTTGAAATTCAATAATTTAACCTTAGAGTGTTATTGGAGGACATGACAAAACTTTATTTCTGTTGTAAAATTTTTCACAAAAATAGTCACTTGCCCGATAAAGGGTTAATGAAGAGAATAAATAGGTTTGTACGCCTGAAAAAGATTTCTCCATTAGAGATATCAAATTAACATAGTACTGCCTCAGAAAAAAAGGGGGCAAAAATAAAACATCTGCTTTTCTACAAAACATTGTATTTTCCCTTTTACTTCCTGTTTTCATTGTGGTAAGCCTGAAATATACCAGCTGAAAAGATTACAAACACTTGCAGACTATTGTCTAAGACACTACAAGTAACTATCTTTTCATATTTCTTTTCAAATCTGTTTTTTTTTTTGCCATCAAATTTGATTACTCACCAATTTTGTGTCTGTGATTCATTATAGCATCCTGCAGACACGCTTATCTGTGGCACCAGGGAAGTAATATTAGACAAATTGATGTTTTGAAGTGAGTTTGCCGTCATGCTGAACACCAGTGAGCTCAGAATCGGAGAGCTGAGAAACACTGTAGTGTAATTACTAGGGATGAGCGAGTACACCACTATCTGTATCTGTATCTGTACTCGGAGTGGGCGGGGGCTGGGCCGGAAATGGAAGCGGAAATGGGTGGGGCTTAAAAACGGTACATTATTTTAAGTCTGAAATTGATATGGATTGATCAGAAGTTGCTAATCTACTGTATTCAAAGCATATATACAGTATATAAAGCTTAATTTGTAATAATATTATATTTATTTTTATGAACTGTAGTGAGAAAGTGTCAGACACTGTAAACAGCCATATAAAAAATATGAATACAGACTACTTTGTGTGTTCAGCTATATGTGTGTATATGTGTAAGTGGTCTGTAAGACTGTTTATTTTTTAATGATCTGTGTGAACTTCATGATTCATGCAAACATCCAGTGATGCAAACAGGGAAATCACCGTCCAAACTAAGAGCAAGCAGACTGTTAAAAAAAAAAAAAAAAAACGACCGGACTGGAGGCAGTGACCAACGCGACACGAGCCGTTTTCTTGTCAAATGTCTTGTCAAATGCACCACGTACGTTATGAGAGACGTGTCTGTGTAGGGAGCATCTGGTAGGGAGGGGCGGGCGCTGTGTGTGACTGGCCAATCACAGAGCGCGAAGACAGTCAGTTAGTCAGTTACACAGTGAGGATTTTCCTTCAGCACGAGCACGGATATTGACAGGTTTTATTCGTATCATACTTGTATTCGTCAAAAATGCTTTATCCGTACCGGATACTCGTCTGAAACGAGTATCCGGCTCATCCCTAGCAATTACAATGTAGTCCCCTCACATTCATGAGCAGACTCCCAGACTGTGTTGTCATAAATCGACTCTTTTTAAATGAAGAAATCAGCACATTGAGTGTCAACTGTAAGACTGAAAACTCTTCTGAGGGGTCAGCTGATGGAGGAAAAACAAAACCGTCTGGTCACCAAGATTTTGTTTCTTCTTGCACTTCTTAACAAGATAAGATTTGATTTTGAGCTGGAGCTTACTAAACTCCATTTTAACAAAGGTTTTCAGACTGATAGGAAAAAAAAAAATACATTCATAATTGAGCTACGGTATTAAAAAAGGCACGTTATACCTAATTACATTTATTACTGTATATGAAGAGTGGGTGGTGTAACAAGTTAGACAGGGCCTTGACAAACAAGTCAAAGAATAAGATCTTCTCTAAAGCGTCTTTCTTGTAAAACTGTAGCACAAAAATTGATCAGTTACGACTGAACAGTGTTTATTGAGTAGTATACTGTAGATACAGTTGAGTAAACACTAATTTAAGAATAGTTTCCAGTACCTTTTCTGGAAAAGAAAGAATGATTTTGTAATTTTAAAATCTTCAGATTTTTTCATTTCACGCCAGATTATAAACCAAATCCTTTACATGATTTGCATATAGATTAACATCCATTTCTCCCTTTTTTTAGTTGATAAAGCATCATGATTCAGACTATCATACATCCAATTCCATAAAAGCTGTTATGTTTCATTTATGTTTATGTTGGACTGTGCGCTGTTCCAAACGCTTGGATTCTGGGCAGGTCTGTGGTGTGTTGATAGTCTGCAGTGATAGCCACATAACTGAACAGAACGACCAGCTATAGACTCATACTTCATTACTGAAGATCAAGGGAAAAATTATGTTTGACTGACAGGTAATTACTGGGGAAAGGAAAGCAGTACAAATACAGCAGAGCCAGAATCAGAATCAGAAATCGGTTCATTGCCAAGTAGGTTGTCACACACAAGGAGTTTGCCTTGGTGTTTTGGTGCATAACTGTAACAACAAACATAGGAAGAGAAAATAAAGCAACTGAAAGTCAAGAATGGCCTGCATTGACTGAATGCAGTTCAATAATCAGAAATATAAAATATACATTTTACAATAAAAAAGGAAACAATGTTTTAAAAATGAAGAGGATAGAATTATTCAACAATAATTACCTATCCATTCAAACAATGCTGCAAAGCTAGGGAGGAAAAAAAAGAGAATTTTGCCACTGTAATTATAATCCACCACACTGAGGGTCTATTTTTCAACTGACGTAAAGATCATCACTCAAAGATCTCGGTGTGCATAATATTCACATACGTCACTGCAACAGATGGATGGATGAGGACTTTCTGGTGTTCTAAGTGATGCCTTGCAGATATTACTCAGATGTGTGTCACGGGACACATATCGAGAATAATGCGGAGGTGGTCATCTCATGTGGTGGGGAGAGACACACTGCAGTGTTGTGACACACTACTAATGATGGATATTTGCTCTAAAGTTTAACACATGAGGAGCATCATGGTACTAGGGTCTACTTTAAATATCAAGTAGGTAACCAATTAATAATAATAAAGGAATAAGGTTTTCCCCAATTATTTTATATCATCCATTCTACTAATCCATTGTGCCTTCCAATAAAACAGTTGGATATGGAGGATTAAGTGTACAGTTACAGTTCATCACCTACCACCAAACCAGCCCACAGTAAAAGTAATTGTTGGCTTCAATATCACCCCTTGTTTTGGCATATTGATTGTTACTGTATATCTTCTCTTTTCTATCATTTTTAATCTAATCTAATTCCACAGATTAACTTGCTTTTTGGTATTGCAGTGTCTCCGTAACATGTTTTCTAAAGACAAGTTTAAGGAAACCGAACAAAAGCTGCAAATGTAAACGGAGCACCATAAAAAAATGTCAGTGAAATGAAGCTGTAGCGAAATTTCAGCCAGGAAGACAACAATGCTTCTCGATCTCAAACTATTTCTCATCTCTCCTACTTCACATGCTCACGCACATTTCCTGCCGTGAGTGTTTGGGGCTGTCACTGGTAATCATCTGTCTCATCAGCTGATCTCTTCTGTCCAATAGCACGGTGTCACATGCTCATCACTAGCCTATCATCTTCATGCTCTCCGTTTAAAATGCCATCTTTCTTTGCCTCCAGCTCTTTCATGCTGGTGATTTGCGCACCACTCCACCTCCCCATCTCCACCTTGCCTTCACACAATCATCATCCACTTCTTCATCCATCTGGCTTCACAGTCTCCAATCGCCGCCACCACCATCCAGTGACGGCTCGGATAATAAATCTTCCATCAAGACATCTCCCCCCAGAGTCCTAAACGCCAAAGACTGTGTCAAGTTTCAATATCAGTATCATCATCAGTGTCACATGTTGTAATAAATCGTCTTTCCTCACGTACTCATCTCTCCTGGTTGAATTACATTTATGCTGCTATTTTATCCAAAGGATTTTTCAATTTGTCTCTGACCCGTACACACACTTACTCACACTCTGATAACAGCCGACTATGATCCAAGGCATCGGAATGACCATCACAAATAATTTGGGGTTCAGTTTTTTTGCTTTTGACTTTCACTTCAGCGTGGAGACAGGAGGAGGCAGGGATCAAACCGCCAACCCTGCAACTATTGGACGAGCAGCTCGGAACCACAGCCACCCCTTCACAGAGTATTTTAACACTTTAGCATTGTAATCCTATAAAATTGTCAGAGTCATAAAAGACAGTTAAAAAGGATCAGTGAATGAAAATCAATGTAGCAGAATCAGAGACATTGCCCCCCCCCATGCATTCTTCTTCCTTATCAAAGCCTTGCTCCTACATTACCCACAATGCAACTTGACTGCGAACATCTTGGCCAGCAGCCTTGAGCCTCCAGCCTCAAACAGAGATAAAGAACGAGCTGCAGAGGTCTGGAATGCTCACTTCAACTCCACAGATTTTTTCCTTTTTGTATTCTTCAGTTCCAACCAAAGCTGACTCGAGTGACATCATTTGAGGACATTTATCTAATTTCACACAGCTCCCTCTGTAGCCAAAAGAGGTTTATTCACTTACGTATGCAGTACTCCCCAACACCTGTAAACACAATTATTATACTGATATCTAAAAGAGAATTATTATTAAAAGTACTTGCAGTATCCTTAAATGCATCACATCTCACACCTGACCCAAGGTCTGGAACATTAACATGCCTGATATGCATGCCTAAGACCTGAGACACTGACAATCCCTTATGTGCTATTAAATCACTATTATTGTATGAAAATGGGCCAATTCACCTGATATACCAGACGCACAGCAAATTTTTGTTAGTTTGTATGTCACATCTGTGCACTGGTGATGGTGATTCAAAAGTACATATCAGAGAGGCAAAAAAAAAAGTGTACTCAAAAAGTTACTTTAACAAACTAAGTTGTTATGTGTGGGCGATGTCTGACGATTCATGACAAGTAAACATGAAATATGAAACGGAATGACTTCCCTGAATCGAGCACAGATTCCACTTGTCGGCCTTGGGACAGAAGAACTTTTTGAAAGTTTTCACAATTTTGTTTGTGTTTTTTTTTGTTCTTCCCTCCTCATGCTAATGTGCCTAGGCCTACATCAGCTTTGCCTTGTGCCTCTCAGGTATGCTGTACCACCTAGAAAATAAGTGCATCTCTACAGCCTTTACATTGATTCCCAAGGGCCACTTACAATCAAGAAATAAATATCCCTCTTCCGTTAACCTGCTAGGAAAACAAATCACCACCCATGCAGGCAACCCTTTCCATATTTCACTACTCTAGGTGGTTTTCTGTGTTAAAAGCCTTGGATACTGGCACAAGATGCAGGAGAGTATGCTTCAGTGCTTATGGAGCTGTAGCCTCACTTGAAAGTTGGCTCACTAACAAAAGGTAGCTGTGTAATGCCGAAATCTGGAGTCTAAATTAAGACAACCTGCTTTTTATGGGTAAAGGAGCCACTTAGTAGCCCATAAGACAGACTTAACCGAGTGTTGTTACTTTACAAAGTAACACCACCTTGTTCTGGTTCAAGACGTGTGCTTGAAGGCTGTGAGGTGACCCAGATATTGAGGTCTTGTGGCCAATCTTGTGTCTTCATGCCTTCCATCATGCATTAACTTTGATGTCTCCACATGCTAAAGACTCGCTCGGTGTATCTTTATTCGCTGTCACTTTGTTGGCAGACCTGGGCAGCCAAATTGGCCAGCTACTCCGCGGCTTCTTTAACGAGCTGATGTCGAACTGAAAGCTGACTGCCTCCCTGTAAGTGGCTTCTTAAATTATTCTGGAGGTTGTTAATCCAGAGGATCACTGCGGGTAGGAGCAAGAGCTATATTCACTATCCATTGGTACTTATAGATACACAACATTTCTCCCCATCAAATAAATATGAATGAAATATGAATTTATAATTTCAGACTAACACACACACACACACACACACACACACACACATATATATATATATATATATATATATATATATATATATATATATAAAAGAGGCCCTTTTGTCTGATTCTAACATCATCAATACAGCCATTGATAAAGTCAATGATGGAGTCTTTTCTCAAGTGTGAATTAAAGTGCTACAATTGTGTCTCAAGGCACGCCTGACTGTAAGTGTTCAATCTGTCATCTGAATGACATACAAGTATGCAATTAAAAAAACACACTGATACAATTACAAACAGCACTAGAAAGATAATCATATCCCATTTCGTTTAAGAGACAGTAGCATGTGGCAGAACACATACTGGATGACATGCCAGATCGTTCTGTGCTATAAAAAGAACAGAACAAAACAAACAAAAAACCCAATGAAGACACACTTGAGAACACGAATCAGTCTTTTACTCTGCACTGCGAAATAAATGATCTTCTTTCTGATTCAAGCCCGACTCCTCAATTTGACAGTTTTAGCCTAAGATAGCCTTTTGAAAATGTTTTTAGGGGATCATGACATTTTAAGGTGTCCCCATATACGTATGTGATCAGGAGATAATAAAATGAAAGCCATTTTAAGTTTAAAGGTGTGGAACAAGATGTAAAAGAGCCCTCAGGCCGTCTGACAGTGGACTTCTTTTGATCTCTTGCAAAAAGAAAAGAAAGCTGTGGAAGCTGCTTTCAGGTTTTCATCTCTACCTCCTGCCCGATGATCTGAGCTACAGTATGCTCCATATAGTTTATAATTCATCTTAGCTGTGCAGTCCTATACTTGTGTCGTCTAGTATAACACTAAGTACAATATTAGTAATATAGTTTTTAATTGCACAGCACACAATATTAAATTACTCTGCAACTATTGTAATCTAATATTTATTTCATTTTGACAAACCTGATACTGAGAAAGTTGTGACGCTGTGTAAAACGCAAATAAAAACTGACAACAGTTTTACAATGTGTTCCTGAGACCATGTAGAATGCATTTCCCCACTGTGGGACTAATAAAAGAATATTTGATTTTATGTAGCAATATGCTTCATGCAATTTTGCTTGTAAGCGACTGAGTCTTTCCAGGATGAACCTTTCATACCCAATCATGATCCTATCACCTGTTACCAATGAACCTGTTTACCTGTGGAATGATCCAAACAGGTGTTTTTGGATCAGTCCACAACTGTCACTATCTTTTGTTGCTCCAGTCACAATTTGTTTGAAACATCAAATTCAGAATGAGTCAACATTTACAAAACAAAACAATACAAAACATTTAATATCTTGTTTTTGTACTAATTGAATAAAGGTCAAAACAGATGTGTAAATCATTGTATTTCATTTTTAGCAACGTTTTACACAGCATCCCAAGGTTTTGGGAATCGGGGTTGTAGCACTGTGCTGGCTTCCTGAAAACATGATCAATACAAGCAAAACATTAAACACACATCAGGGACTGTACAAGAGGAAGCACGCTGCCACTATATAAATATAGTAATTATTTTTGAGTTGAATCTCAACGCGTGAAGACACATAATTTATCACTGAGCATCATATCAAAACCTTTACCAGAGACACATTAAAAGGCATAAAACATTTATCTTAATGATGTGTTTGAATAATATTCCTCTAATTGAGTGAATCACATTTTGATCTAGACATGGTTATGTTGGTCTGTCAGCTGGTCCACCAGCTGGTCCACACTGAAATGTACATGTAGCTAAAACTAGTGCAGTTTGACAGTACAGATTAGTGCAGTCCTACAAATCCTCCCTTCATGAAGGATATAATGTTCATTTTTTGTTGAAACTGTATTAGAGAGGTGTTGATTCAACTGTATGATCACTCTGATTTGTGGTGCTGTTGAACTGTGTTGCAGTCAGGGATCTACCCACTGAGGGACGAATAAAGGTTTATCTTATTTTATAAAGTCTGTAAAATTAGGTGCACTTTAAAGCCATCTTTATGGTCTGTACCACAACCTGCATCCACTTTTTTTTTGCTATCCCACTGACACATACTCACTTTTTCTTTTAACCTTTACTTTTTACATTCACATCTCCAACTGTAGCTTAAACATCACTACTATTGTAAGAACTTTTCAGTTATTTTGAAGCATCTTTATCCAACTCCTTTACATCCATTCCTGCCCAAACAGGCCTCTTATCTAAAAACTAAGTGTCCCATGCTTGTGAGTAAGCACACACTAATGTAACATTGGGTCTGTAAAAGTTAGATTATTCTGTTGGCAATGAGACCAATCCCTAATAATCTTGTAAATGTTTCCTCTGGACAAGTGGTTGTACTTAAAGAGCTGGGTTTTATGTGATAAGGGGCAGCCTTTGGAGATCAATCTACTGCACCATCGCAATTTAAACTCAGGAAACACGTTGATGCTAAACAAACTATGCAGACGCTTTTATAATTTAGATTAACAGAAAATGTTTTTGGACAATGTTACACTAACAGGTGCACGGAATTGCCTTTAACAGCATGAACTCGCACCGCAGTAGGCCAAAATAGCATAAGCACCATTACATGTGGTATATTGGACCATTGAATCCCAATTGATTAAAGGGCTATGAACCATCTGCCACCTTTTGAAGGCTGTACAAAGAGATTGATGATGTTTATCATGTTTCTATAAAACTCCAGAGGTGGCTTCAGAGCCAGCTCATAACTGGCCTGTAAATCGATATCTGTACGTCAGACAAGGCAAAGCTGATGGAGGCCTGATTTCAGTCCAACATGTGTGTGTGTGTGTGTGTGTGCGCGTGTTTGTGTGCATGCGCGTGTGCGTGCGTGTGCTTCTGCTCCGGTCTGAAATTGAGGCATCTGCTACCAAGCACATCCATTCCAAGTGTGGAAATGGGTTTCAAACAGACCAATAAGTTAGCTGAAAATGAACTAGCCCAACTGCAGGAACATTCAGAATAAATAAAGAAGGAAGAATTCACATGTGGTTTCCACACCTGCCAGCTTAATTCTGCTAACAGAAGGTATAAAAAAAATATGGAAAATGGTAAGCAATTTAAGGCATATTTTGCAAAGGTAAGGATTGGCACAAACCTATACTGCATATATATTGACTGAGTCTGAAGTACTTTCATTCATGAAGTTATTTATACTAATTCTAATCACTTACTGAACCGTTCTTTCCTCATCAGCACACCATTTATCCCCATTAAATCTGCACCATTTCATGCAGATAAAGCCCTTTAATTTCACTCGCAGTGAATCATTGTTGATGACTTTAAAACTCTGTTAGATAAGAACCAGGCTCACCGTCTCAAAATATACATACTATAAATCTTGTCCTTATCTATTGCTCTTATCTGTCTTATTTATCAAATCTTTATCTCCCATATCCTTGCCTTTTATAAACTACCACTAATGTGCTAGTTAATTAAATTTTCTCAGGAGATACTTGTGTGCAAGAAGTATTACAAATTGACTACAGACAAAAGGACAGAGCAAATAATCCAGGCTGCACTTGCCGCCTTGCTAATGTCATTTTCAAACATCTCAACAGATGCACTGATTGAAAATCGTTTTGCGCACATAACAAATTGTTTTTAATTAAAAGATTGGATGATACCAAACAGATATCAATTTGGAACTGTCATTTGTTGAAGTGTATACAAGGAAAATAACCTTCTCTCTGAGCTGAAAATGAGAGATGTAGAACACTGTGTTCCAACCTCATTCTAAGTTAACACTGTTAAACTGGCAATTTAAAGATAAGATAAGATAAGATAAGCCTTTATTCGTCCCACAGTGGGGAAATTCACATGTTACAGCAGCACAGGGGATAGCAGCAGTTAAATATTAAGAACAAATAACATTCTAAAAAAAGAGATATACACAAAATCTGAAATCGTGCGATGTTCGACTTTTTGTAGGGCGCAGGACTGCCCTTGCAAACAGCAGAATTTCATTTGAATAAAACATGTCAATATAAAATGTCTTAAACAGTAGGAGTGGGACGATCTTTTGTGTTGCACTTTGTTTTTTTTATTGCAATAAGCACAGCAAACTTGTCAGCCTTAATCAAAGTGCAGCTTTAATATATTGTTTAAAATGTTGTTTTGCGAGTAAATGGATTAGATCCTACATCAGACTGCTCTACCTTGAGGTTTCTGGATCAATCTAAGGCTTTAAATTTTACGAAACTGACCCCTCCGCTGATGGATGGAATCCATTCTCGATAAAGAGATTATGTATACGGCATCAGATGTTCTGCCTCTCAAACACAAAGTAATCTCTCGTAGCCTCCACTCCAATTCCTATTTAAACTGAATATCTCTGTATACCAATCAATCTGAGCATGCACACTGATGTGGATATGCATTATTCTCTAGGAACTGCTGAGGCCTCATGCTTTTAAAATGGCGACCTTTCTGTAAGCTCCAAATGCAGTCTGAAGTGAACTACAGGGATATTACAAGAATGTCACAGAGAATAATAAGTAAGTTAAGATTCCGTCTGCTGTGCCACATTTATGGATTCCATTCTAACAACTCTTTTTCAATTTCTCTATAAAACTATTTTTCATTACTTACAAAACTGGTATCTGCTCAAAGAAATAGAATTACAATCTAATGACCCTGTAAAGCTAATTGTTTCTTTTTCTAAAATAATAATGTGAGCAGTGAATTACAGAGCGGCGCCATCAGACGTATCGTGACAGCTCATGATTAAAACAACATGACTCTCTCCGTTTCTCGTCTTCAGATGTATTTCAAAGTTGCGAAGCTCCGCAAACTTTTTGAAGTAGTGCGCTGCTGTTTTATAACTCGGGGCTTGATAGTGTCGCGCCGATCCAAAGTGACACGGCTCATTTCACTTAAGACAACCTTAGATTTAGAGCAAGGTGCCGAGTATCCCGAAAAAAGTTTTAAAGTGCACTTGAAAGACGGACCAGTATCGAGGCTTACGAAGGTGGCACTGCCCTTGCTCCAGAGCTAATTTTATCAGATGCACTACCATGGTCAGGAAGCATTCTATTTTATTTGCTGGGCAAATGTGCCACCGGTGAGGCAGACAAATGAGTGCATTGCACTTTGTGGAGAACATCATTGACCCTGTGCTCCCTCACAGCTATAGATTTTCCTCCAATGCAAGCTCTATATCCACAAGGGCACAAACAAGGCCCAGCCAATGATTCATTTAAGCACTTTTGTACCTGTTTAGGTAGTAATCTATTGGGGCACTTTGCCAGTATTTCACACGTCAGAAAATCACCATACTACTTGCGCTGCCTCCCAGAATTGAGAAATTATCCATTATTAATAAAACCCAACAGTGTATTTCCTGTGTGGTTACCGTGTGCAAGACAAAAATATTTCTCAACAAAATCTCCTTTATCACTGTTGCGCTTGTTCTTGCACTATGTCTTTGGAATGGATTTCTGTGAGACAGGAACACCATTACGTGGAGAAATAAAACTCAGAAGCTACACTGTGTAATATAAGGGCAGCACACAGAGGGGCCGGCTCCAGTAATGGTTCATGCTGACACACACAAGCAGGGGATGGTCACTTAAAAGTTCAGCCCTGTGGCAGTTTACAAAAAATGATGTTGGGTTGCTCAGTTATGAAGTTGCTCATTGCTGTTCTCAGGTTCAATAAAACTGAAAACCACTAGAGAGAAATACAGAGTTTTTTTCCCCCCACATCCATGCAAGCTAAACATGTTTAATATAAGGCTTATTACATAAATCTTATAGACTATTCAGAAAATACTGTGAGTGGATATGGCACATGTTACATTTAATAGGATATGAAGTTAGAACTGAAACAATTAGTCAGTTAATTGAGTTAATTTTAGTTTAATTTTTAGTTTAAATATTCTTCATACGCTATTATAAAGTACTCTGTCTGTCTATTATCTACAGATGCAAAGCTGTCTCTACATAAAGTAGCACAACTTGTGGATCGACTGGACTAATCCATTAAGTGCTGTGTAATGATTCATTCAGTTTAGAAACATCTTAAAGCAATAAACAGAGTCACACAGCATGAAGCACATTATGTTGTACAAACTCCAGGGTAACCTTGCTTTGGCCCTACATCACTTGCACTTCTGTAAAATGAGGAAGACGTGTATTAAAAGCCCAACATGTGGCCATGAACCTCTTAATTGTAGCTCAGTGTTTTTCACTGCCTCACTTACCATAGCTCAAAACACAAAGGCTGCTTATTCACCCATTTTTTGTCTTTTGGTAAATAATAATAATAAATGCATACATATGCGCATAAATATATCACAAGTGAATAAGGTCCAGAAATTTAGAGAAATGTTTATTAAAAAATATGTTTATGTAAAAATGTGTTATAAAGTGATAATTTCAGGCTGTCTCACTGGAAAACACTTGAAGAAGTGATTTTCATTGAGATGTTGAGCATGACCTGCAAGCCAGCAACATTTCATAATGTTTCCAAGAGTCAAATTAATAGCAGGAATAATTAAAGCAAACTGCCAGTTTTCTTTTCTTTTTTCAGTTTATTTATTTGTTCTGATCTTTCATGCACGCCACATGGCAAAACTGTAGACCTTTCACCAGTGCCCCACCATAAGAGACTTTTGACTTGGCAGCATTCATTCGAGAGATAAGCCGAGCTCATTCAAAAAGACACACAAAAAAAAAAAAGTCAAGCTTTTACCTTGCTGAGGATCAATTATTTACTCCACTGCAGCTTCTATTATCTGCCATCTAATACTTTAAATACTGTATGTTAAATAGTACAAAATGCACTACACTGCATATCTCTATGTACTACTGATGTACTTGACCATAATCCGTATATCACAATGCATGAAAGTGTGTGCTCGCCAGTTCCCAGCCCTGTAATTAAAGCTTTATGGCCATGATAGCTTTGACCCCCACGGAAGCCAAGAGTACTGTCTCCACTTGACAGCTATAAATTTAGTGCAGAGTCAAAGGGGTCACTGTCAACAGTCTGCTTTTCATGGTTCTCATTATTCTCAATGCCAAGTAAGGGACACCGGACAGCCAGTAGAAGGTTAGATGTGTACAACCTCAATATTCATGCCATCAAGTCCTGATATTGAGATTAGACTCATCCTGTACGAGCCACGCTACAGGAGGAGACTGCCATTCAGCTGCTACTACAGGAATACGCTGCTGTATCATTTTGAATGTTTCTAACAATGTTGTCTCAGATAAGTGGGCCATGTGTCATAATTATCCCCTCCTGGTGAGTATAGTATCAGAGGCGTTGGTTTTTCCTCTTGAAGGGAACAAATAATGATAATAATGATGGAATAATGATATTGAAGTTCAGTGCTTAATTTTATTCTGTCTCTCCAAAAGTCTGAAGGCCCATTAAGTGCTGGGCACATCGACCTATTTCTCAAATGAAAAGCCAGCTTAGTTTCCCTTAAACATTTGTATCATAGCCAAGAAGTTTGTTTGATTCCTCACGTCTCTTTAAGCACGTACAGATGGGCTGTTTACTCAGGTGATGTGACAGATGGAAATTGCTAATTACTGCACTTTTATCGTTGATTCTTTATGGCTGTATTTCAAAAGCCATTAGAGGCTGCACACAGAATATCTCAACATATGCAAATACATACATTATGATCACGTGATACACTTCAGCTAAGTAGATTATTAACTGCATAATGCAAATGGTAACACCTGGGCCACGCTATACCTGAGCACCACGTGGGCGTCACAGAACATATTAACAGGTTAGAGCAGCCACGCAGCCCACATCCTCTAGAGTCAGTGTGTTGCCATTTTTTTCAAGCAGCAAAAACAGATAGAGAAAATGATCTGTTGATAGTGGCATTGACATCATACCAGCAACATTACACCTTTCTACATAGTTTCGATGTCTATATCTTTGGAACAGAACACTTTGATTTCATTGAAGAAGCACAAAAAACCCTATTCAATTAAAGGAAAAGTTTTTATGTCCCTGTGTGTAAGGAAGAACTGACAGGATCACGTTGGCAGTGAACAATATTGATTGGCCAGTTACCAACATTGGCAGCACGGTGGCTCAGTTGTTACCATGGATACCTAATAGAAAGCAGACAGTGGGTTTGAATGTGACAAACTAGCAAAGATGTTTTCCAAAGCAAAGCATAAGTTTTCAGATTGATTACTTTCGGTGAGTTCATGTGCTCATAACAAGGTAGGAAAAAAATGGCTCAAAGAGTTAAGCTGATAAAAAAAAAAAAAAAAACTCTGATCAACTATATCACCAGTCAACAAAAATAAAAGAACACATGCTGTTCACTGTGGTGAGTCAAATAAGTTTAAAGTCCATGGAAGTTTCTTTTCATACTGTGCTGAAATGAAAGATGGCCCAGCATGTGATGTCGGCTGTTGAACTTTTATGCCGTTGCTTTGTGGACACTAACGCAGGGCAATAGAAGGAAAATGACATTTTAACGCTTCAACTTTGAAACTGACAATTTAACCTGGATCTTCAGACACATGATTTAAGTCACACTTTTTTTTTTAAGGTGCAAAAAGTAGCTATTATGGTTTTCCCTAGTACTTATCTCTTGCACATTTGCACTGTTTGATAAGGAAATGAATCAGTATTAAAATTTGAAAACTACCCTGAAATCACAGTGGTAAAACAAAATAAAATGTTCGATCAGTGTTTATGACGTGGCAGAATATCACACCTGCAAAATGTTGTTTACTTTCTCTCAACTTACTTTCTGCATGCGTATCACTCCTCCATCTGCTGCCTCAGTCAAATGGTAGCAGGTGCTGGTAGGTTGTCAATTAATGTAACACACATACATCCACGAACAGACTTCCATGCAGACAAATACACATCGTTAAACAGGTCTAGCTTCGGGATGACATGGTGCAATATGTAGGCTCATAAAGAGAACGCCTGCACTGCCTCAAAATTTATTAGTCCCATGTAAACACCAGCACGACCTTTTGGAGTTAGACTTAAATCAAATTTGGAAGGTGGCTCCTCAGCAAACCTACAGACAAGTCAAAATGTGGAGACATACAAAATCTGTGTTGCAAAAAGAACCCTGGAAATTCTGGAATTAGATTGAAGATTGAGCTTAAACTAATTATACTCTGGGGTAGCTGTTAATTTCTGGTTGGGAGCCACCTGGCAACAGTAAATCACTTCAGGAGCCACCCGTAATTGTCTGGCTGGAGTGTGATACTTTCCCATATCCAATATTATTTGCCCTACTTCCACACCTGTCAATTACAATTTGAAAAGAATATTTCCTGCAAATTGTGCTCAGATTTAGTCACTGAGTATCATCTGTCACCTGCCACACCTATTCAGATTCTCTTCTTCCAATTTATCAAGCGAATGAAAAACTCATTTGGAATAAACTGAAACATTGGCACGGCTCAGTTGGTGCTTTTAATGGGTCACAAATAGTCCTAATAGAGGTATCTTTCCTCTATACACACTAACAGAGGCCGATCATCTCTACCTTCTTCTTTTCCTCTTTTCTTTTGGGCGGCGATCCTGACAGTGATCCACCTTCTTCAAGCTGCTTTTGCATGAAGTTGAACCTCTCTCACCCTCTCCAGTGAGTTAACCTATGTGACTTGGTGGGGCCTTTAAGATAAGAGATAAGATAAGATAACTTTTATTGATCCCCCTTAGGGGAAATTTACTTGTCACAGCAGCAGTAACATACAGTAAACATTAACTCAAAAATAAATACCAGTAAGTGGCTAAAGAGATAAGGCAGCAATAAAAACAAGAAACAATAAGTGGCCTAAGACAATAAAGTGACAAGTGAGGTAAAGTATTTACATTATGTTACATGTTTTCCTTGTCTTTGGCATCAAGAAGTAATAGACATACTATTATTCATATGAGAATAAAGATGCTATAGATGCTATTGCACAGAAATTTCTATGTTATTGCACAGGAAATATTACATTATTACATTATTTGCACTGTACAGCAGAAAAAATGCAGTCATGACTTAAATGCAGTTATTTACTGTAATGAGGTGTTAAAGAGTCTTATTGCCGTGGGTATGAAAGACCTGCGGTAGCGCTCCTTCTTGCAGGGAGGGAGTCTTAGTCTGTTGCTGAAGGAGCTGCTTAAAGCTCCCACAGTCTCATGCAGGGGGTGAGAGGGGTTGTCCATGATAGATGTCAGCTTGGCTAACATCCTCCTCTCACCCACCTCCTCAATGGAGTCCACAGAACAGTCCATGACAGAACCAGCCCTCCTGACCAGCTTGTTCAGTCTCTTCCTGTCCCTCTCTGTGCTCCCCCCTCCCCAGCAGACCACTGCATAAAAGAGTGCAGATGCTACCACAGTGTCATAAAAAGTCCTTAGTAGAGTCCTGCATACTCCAAAGGACCTCAGCCTCCTCAGCAGGTGCAGACGGCTTTGGCCCTTCTTGTATAGTGCATTGGTGTTATGTGACCAGTCCAGTTTATTGTTAAGGTGAACACCCAGGTATTTGTAGGTCTCCACCCTCTCGATGTCCAATCCCTGGATGTTCACCGGTGCAGTCTGGGGTGGCTTTCTCCTGAAGTCGATCACCAGCTCCTTCGTCTTGCTGGCATTGAGCTGAAGATGATTTAGCTCACACCAGCTGACAAAGTCACTGATGACCCCCCTGTACTCCTGGTCGTCCCCGCCCGATACACACCCGACGATGGCGGTATCATCGGAGAACTTTTGGAGGTGACAGCTCCCAGAGTTGTAACTGAAGTCCGACGTGTACAGGGTGAAGAGAAAGGGGGAGAGCACTGTCCCCTGTGGGGCCCCTGTGCTGCAGACCACCGTGTCAGACACACAGTCCTGAAGCCTCACGTACTGTGGTCTGTTGGTGAGGTAGTCCGTCGTCCATGCAGCCAGGTGACAGTCTACTCCCGCTCCTTCTAACTTCCCCCTGAGCAGTGAAGGCTGTATTGTGTTGAAGGCGCTGGAGAAGTCAAAGAACATGACTCTCACAGCGCTGTCCGTATTCTCCAGGTGGGTCAGGGATCTGTGAAGGAGGTAGATGACAGCATCATCTACCCCTATGCCCGGCTGGTAAGCAAACTGCAGGGGGTCCAGATTTGTGCTCACCAGGGGTCGAAGGTTCCTGAGAAGTATCCTCTCCATGGTCTTCATCAGGTGAGAAGTGAGGGCCACGGGTCTGAAGTGGTTTGGCTCCCTGGGGTGTGCGGTCTTCGGGACTGGAACAACACAGGAAGTTTTCCACAGTTCAGGGACCCTCTCCAGACTCAGGCTCAGGTTGAAGATGTACTGGAGCACCGAGCAGAGCTGGTCTGCGCAGTCCTTCAGGAGTCTGGGGCTGATGCCATCGGGTCCTGCAGCTTTCCTGGCCTTGATCTTCCTCAGCTCACTTCTCACCTCGTCAGTTGATATGGAGAGGCCGGGGGTGGGTGGGGAGGAGCAGAGGGGGGGTGAGCTGGGTGGCAGTCGGCAGAGATGGAGTGACTGGGAGTCTGGTTGGACAGCACTCTGATGACTGGAGGAAGGAGTGGGGGCAGAGTCAAATCTGTTGAAATGCAGATTCAGCTGGTTCGCCCACTCCCTGTCTCCTGCTTCAGGCCTCCTGTCCTGGCCTTTGTTGTGACCTGAGATGTTTTTCAGGCCTCTCCAGACCCCCCTGGCGTCGTTCTGTTGGAGCTGTTCCTCCATCTTAGCCTTGTAGTTGGTCTTGCCTTCCCTGATTTTCTTCTTAAGCTCCTTCTGCACCCTCCTCAGCTCCTCTCTGTCCCCAGATCTAAAAACCCTCTTCTTTTCCAGCAGCAGGGCTTTCAGTTCAGGGGTCACCCATGGCTTGTTGTTGGAGAAACACCGTACTTTCCTGGTGGGTACGGTGTTTTCTACACAGAAATTGATGTAGTCCGTGATGCAGTGTGTCATACTGTCAATGTCCTCTCCATGTGGGCTGCACAGAACATCCCAGTCTGTGGTGGCAAAACAGTCCTGCAGCGCCTCAGTGGCATCTTGAGACCACTTCTTCACATACCTTTTGGTGGGGGGTTGTTTCTTCACCATAGGTATGTAAATGGGCTGCAGTCTCACCAGGTTGTGATCTGAGCGTCCCAGCGGGGGGAGGGGTGAAGAGCTGTATGCATCCTTAGTATTTGCATAAAGTAAATCCAAGGTTTTATTGTCTCTGGTGTGGCAGTCGACATATTGGGTGAAAGTGGGGAGAGTGGCAGACAGCGATGCATGATTGAAGTCTCCTGAGATGATGACGAGGGCCTGGGGGCAGGATGTTTGCAGCTGGGCCACTACACTGTGGATGAGGTCACAGGCTGCAGCAGCATCGGCGGAGGGGGGGATGTACACAGTAATCGCGATGACGTGCGAAAACTCCCTCGGCAAGTAATATGGCCGAATACTCACTGCCAGCAGCTCAATGTCCTTCGTGCAGCGCTGCTCTTTAACACTGATGTGCCCAGGGTTACACCATCTCTCATTCACATACATCGCCAGACCCCCGCCCTTCCTCTTACCACTCTCCCTCACGCTGCGGTCCGCTCTGACGAGGTGAAATCCGTCCAGAGTTACGTGCGAGTCCGGAGTGAGTTCATTCAGCCACGTCTCTGTGAAGTGCATGATGCTGCACTCCCGGTACTCCCTCTGTAGTTTGGTCAGCGCCGCCAGCTCCTCCATCTTATTAGGGAGCGATCTTACATTTCCCATGATTAAAGACGGTACGGATGGTTTGTACCGTCTTCTTCTTTCCCGACATTTCACTCCGGATCTGCATCCCCTTCTCCTCCTCTTCAGTTCCGCAGGGATGTCGGGGCCCTCACCTGGGAGAATCATGGGCCGGCATAGCGCGATCAGCTGTTCACGGGTGTAAACAATGGAGCCGTGGCTGAATGGGTCCCCCGACGAAGTTGGGATAAGTCCAAAAACAAGGAAAAAACACACCAAAACTCTCACAACTCGCATATCCATGCTTGTGGTTTGTTTGAGTAGATGGTGGTAGAAAGGAAAGAATAGAAATAACGAAAAATTACTTAAAAAATACAAAAAACCACCTAAGTGGGACGGAGCTGCTGTAACTAGCGGCCTCTCACGCGGCGCCGGAAACGGAACTCTAAGTTGCATCTCTATCTTCTATTACTGCTGGTCTTGACAGCACCAGCTCCCCTCAATATGCCTCTCAGATCCTTCTCCTGACGAGGTCTGACGGAGCATCTGGTATCTTTTCATGCGTTGGTTTTTAAGGGAGTGAACACTCTTCATCACTATCAGTATCAGCAAATGCCTGTGCTGGTGAGAAGCAGCTTGAAAGAACCTCTGACAAGCAGACAGTGGGTATGTTTCGAGGCTTTGTTAAAGAACCCTGCTGGGAAGGTGAAAAGGACAACCAAAGTGGAGTTAGAAGAGTACAGAGTCCAGGTGTTGTATACCTAAGTGAAACAAGCAACTGACTGATGGGTAGTTTTAAGAGCCACTGTGAGACCCGCTGCAAAACCTGGAGCTGAATCTACAGCTAAAAATGATGCACAGAGAAAAAAGGTCATGAAGGGGAAAGCTTTCTGTGAAAGAAAAAAAAAGCCCTTGAAAGACAGAAAATATTATAGGAACTACTGAACAGAGTGATTCGTTTGATTAAAAGAAGATCAGACTTTAGACACATCCCCCGGAGTCCTCAGCAAGAGGTTGATGAGCTGGAAGGTACACGCACATCAGAAAAGCATTTGTTGCTTCAGCTTCCTGATTTCATGTTCAACAACATGCTTCGTGCACTTAAGGGAGTTTTCGCTGTGTGCTCAGTGGCTTTTGTAAATATGGACCAGATGTGCAAGCAGAACAAATGCGACAGTATAAACCCTTCGCATGGAAGGCAAAACGAGTGTATATATAAAGGAGATGGATTTATTTTATTTGATCTTCGTGTAGGTGTAAATTGCTTTAGCTTAACACGTGTTGCAAACTGCATTGAATGATCTATTTTAGAAACAAAGGCCACAGCAGCCACGTGCTGTTCATGGATTGGGGCTGAATAAAATAACAGGCAGCTATAATCTTGTTATGGATTTATCAATATTTCATAGTAGGCCACGATGAAAGACACTTCATCAATAGCAAGAGCAAAATTGTTTGTTAGAAAGTTTCATAGCTTCACGTCAGTGCATTAAATGCAAACTGCAATGACCTGGTTCATAAAGCCTATTACATCGCTTGATCATGGAGCATGTTACATGTGACACCAAGCAGCCAATCATATAACAGGTGTGGTGTAAGGTTGCACCATTGACACAAGATCAACAGAAACAGCATGGAGCGACAAACTGAGAGAGGAAATTGTTAATAAAAAACCCACTGGGCAGCTGTACAAGACTAGCTCGCCAGTATTGCAGTTTTGTGCTTCCTGTTGTAATAGTGATAAGAGTGATAAGAAATGAAAAATGTAATAGTGTAATGGCCAGTTCACTTAACAATTGGACTTGGTTGAAGTGTTTTGACAGCTTGCATTCAGCTACTGGTGAGTAATGTTGGCATTTATCCACAGACAGTTTCTTGAGTTGTTTTAGTAGCAGCATGTATGACTCTTTTCAAAATCAATTTGAAATGCATAGTAAGAATAAGTAAGTTCAAAACGAAGTAGTTAATTTCAACCTGCTGCTCTCTATTCTCTCAAGAAAAGGGTCGAGGTCAGCAATAATTATGGATATCGACTGAAATTAAACATTTTATTGTGATACATTTTTCAGCTCCGTCGCCCAGGCTAAGCTATTTTATTGGTGTATAAAGCCCAAGGAAAAGGCTTCAGGCATTATAATATTTTTTTATTTCCAAAATTCTAGACATTAAATACCTTTTTATTAAATGCTCGATCAATGTAACCTTATCGCTTGTTTTTATATTTGGGTTTTAAGTGTGATTTTTATAGCTTGTCTTCAACCCTCAACTTCATATTTTTTACCAAGTGATCATTATAATCTATATCATCCTTATGGCTCAGTGCACTTCGAGCCAACCATTAGGCTGTGGTCTGACTGCCAGGACAGTAAGGGTGTGAATGGTAAAGGTTATAAAGTAGCTTACACGGAGAAATTAATTAGATCCTGTCAGGCTTATGGGCTTATTATTTAGACCAGGTTATCGGCCTCCCACACGCTGAAAAACTACAAAAGGTTAATCACATCGAGGTGCATCAGGATGTGCTGGTAGGCAGATGAACAGCAAGCAGGATAACAACCAGAGGTATCAGCATCCCAGTGAAAAGTGGCTCACTTGTCCTTGGCAGATAACATGGCTTCACCAATCTTCATATTTTATATTTCTCAGCAAAAAATGGTAGTTTTAATATATTATTTTAGTCATCCATTTTTAGTGGGAACACAATTCAAATTTGACATTAAATTACAGAAATAAGGTATCGAGGACCATCCCTGCTTTTGAAACATGCAGTGTTTTCGGCTCAGGAGGTAGAGCGGCCTTCCACCAAACGGAAGGTCACTGGTTTGATCCCCAGTCCCTGCAGTCTGCATGTCGAAGTGTCCTTGGGCAAGTTACCGAATCACAAATTGCTTCCTGTGGCTGTTCCATTGGCGTGTGAATGTGTGTGCATGGTAGATGATGGTGGCACTTCCCAATCAGCCACCTTGTATGAATGTGTGTGTGTGAATGGGTGAATGCTGGCTTGCTCTGTGAAAACACTTTGAATGGCAATAAGACTAGCAAAGCACTATAATGCAGTCCATCTACCACTGATCATTTTTTTGAAGTGCTTGCTCATAATGGCACTTGTTGGGTCTCTGTAAATAACATTATAAAGAGCATGGTCTAGCCCTGCTCTATATGAAAAGTGCCCTGAGATAACTTCTGTTGTGATTTGATGAATGTATTTGTGAATGAAATTGAACTAAAGTCAGTTGATTCTGGCCTGCTCCCAGTTGAATCTGTTTGGACTGCCTCCTCTGGTTTAGAATCTTGCCTGCCTCACCTTACATTTATAAGCCTTTTGTACTTCTTTTTTCAATGAATCATTTAACTGCACCAGCTCCGTCTCTGAAGTGTGCATTTGGGGGCAATCTCTTTTTGCTCTGTTACTCTGCTTGCACTATTGTGACTCTTTATTTCACTGTATCGAGAGGTATTGTCACCCTATAAATGTGTTTGATGGTAAAACCACCACAAACCACTCCATCCTATTTCTTTAATATAAAATAAATAACATGTTTTTTTTTCGTTTTTTCCTAAATGCTTTTTTGTTCAGTTTTATAAGTTTTGAAACAGCTTATTATGAGACTGAGTGAATCAAATAACGCCATAAAATGTTTTCTGTAAAGTCCAATTCTTACTGATTTGCCCTCCATAAAAGAATCCAAAGACAGGAATCAAAATATGTGGGTCAAACTCAACGCTGACCTCAATTATACATCATCTTCTCGCTTGAGTCGTGCGGAGCTGGTATTGCAGCATTTTCTCACATGCAGCACCCTCAGTGAATAGAGCGAACACAGCAGTACACACACAGTAATGAAAGCCCACATTGCTTTGTGATAACTGCCTTACAGGTAATTAAGTAACATCCATCCTGCACTGGTGAATAATGTAATTAGTGCCGTTATTTCACGATAAATAAATGGATGAGCAATGATTTCTTAAACAAGGACAAAACTGCAATCCTACCAGTCTGCCCTAAAACAGTAGAAGTGCTAGGTAATGATCTGGGGAAACACCCTGGATTGAATCTGAGGTTACAGGACTTGTTGTTGGATTCAGATCTAAGCTAGTCCCACATTATCAGGGTGATCATTCTTCCTACTAGACACATACCAAAAATTCAAAAAAAATAAAAAATGTAAAAGAGATGCTGAAAACCTCATTCATGCCTTTATTTCAAGCTGACCTGATTACTGCAACATACTATTCAGTGAACTTGCTTATTAATGAGAATCATGAGGAGCCAGCGTTAGTCCAGTTTTAAATGCTCTCCACAGGCTCTCTGTAACATTTAGAATTGATTTTAAGGGCCTCCTCCTTACATATACAAAGCCTTTAATGGGCTACGACTATGTTACATTAGTCATTCGCAGAACACTGCGATCGTCTGCTGCTGGAGGTTTCCCAGCAACAGCTGAAACAATTACGCAAAAAGCTATGGAACACACTACATATACAGTAGATATCAGGGAAGCAGCTCGCTAAATCTTTTTTAAAGAAAAGCTAAAACATATCTCTTCAGTGTAACCTTTAACTAGCTAGACTTTTCTGACACAGGCCTGAAACTCGTTTTGATTGGCCTCACACCTATGGCCTGCTGCACTTCTCTAAATACTGAATGTTGTATTTTGTGTATTGTTCTATCAGTCTATTTCATCCATATTTTTATCTTATTTTTACTATTATTATAAGGTGGGCTGTATTTTTCATCTTCTTTTACATTAATGATGGCATTCTATCTGTTTTTTAATGTTCATTGAAAGTCTTTTTTAATGGTGAGGTAAGGTAAGGTATTATTATTATTATTATTATTATTGTTGTTGTGTATTATGCACAAACAATAATGAAATCCCCAAAAGACCACAGGCTGGTGCGTGGGGTAGTGAGCAGAACCGTGTCTGAGGACCAAGGTATGGGGTAGGGGCGATAGGTGGTATATTTCCTGACAATCCATTGATCAAATAGCTGTGTCATACCTATTAGGTCAAACACGTTTGCAATCAGGTCAAGATTAGTGAAAGTCAAGACAAAGTCAAACGTATTGTCAATTCTGCCATATGTACAGGACATAGTGGTGTAAATATGTGAGGCACTAAGAAAAATAAAGAATGGGTAGGGCAAGTGGAGTAAATACTGCATAGCTGGTGTGCAGGTAGATGGATAATTACAGATGGATAAAGTGTCTGCTAAATGGAATTGCAGATGAACAGTGCAGTATGTTTACAGATGTGAAACGCAGTATATAAGATGGGGTAAACACTAAAGTTAACTTTATGCACTACAACAAAACAATTTAACACTGTCTAGGACAATACAATTCAACCATTGAACCGAATGTCAGAATAACTTTGATGAGGAAATTTTACACAGATTTTAAATTTTGACAGAAAGACCACTGGCATCTAATATAACAGGCTGGTACTCTGGGTTTTGATATCTGAAGCTTTATCAGGACACAACACAAATTGGAGCATCCATTTAGATTTTAATATTGCATTTAGTTTTAATATCAAAGACTATAATAGCTTTGCTTATTAGTATAATCCTGTAAAATGATAGACTGCTTCATCTGAATATCAATTGTATCATGAACTCACTTGAAAAGACATGTGATGAGATTTTTTTTTTACCGTCTTCATATTATCAAGCAGTTATCATTTATTAGCTGCTTCGTGGTGCTTCTGATATAACTGCCTGTGTTGCTGATCGCTGTGCAGTATTAAAAGTTTGCAATAGAATTCTGTTGGACTGTGAAACAGCTTCCCAGCGCGCCAGTCAAAGGAAGTTGTTTATTTGGACACGGCTGATGGTGAGTACCCTGGAGAAAGGTCATACCTTTTACTATTATGGGATAATATTCTTCCAAAAAAAGAGACAGAGGGAGGGGAAAAAAGCAGGTCTGGCTAAGGTGAACCATTTCTGATAAACAAGAAAAGCCTTCTGTTAAATTGCCTTTATTGATTTTTCAAAGTTAAATAGTGTATGTCAGAAATGTTTTACAATAGTTTCTTGGTTTTCCCTCCTGTCGGACCTCCATTTATTATCTAAGCAATAGCTCCACAGATTTTTTTTCTGGGTGACAAGGTGGCGGTACTCAGTGGGTTAGAAAAGTGGCCTTATGACCACACGATCTCACATGTAAGTGGAAAAAGTGTCCGCATGGATCGATCAGCAGCTGTCACTTTCACAGACAGTTTACTTTGAAACCAAGTATAGCACTGTTGTAGATGTGTCTCTCTTTTGTGACTGTCTGCACAAATTGGCTCATTTAGTCTGTTATCTGTTAATGAGAAGTCACACTCTTCCAAAATACTAACTGGTGTGGTGATGTTTTCTTTTGCACTAAATTCATCAATTCATTGATCTTTTTACATATAGGTTTCATTGATATACTCGAGATATTGTACATGATTTGATGCTTCACAAAGGCTCATAGAAAATGCTGCCTTACACTCTGCTCTCCACCAACAATCTCTGTCAATATGCCCTTGACCAAGGAAGTGAACTCCCAACTGCTCCGCCGGAGCTGCCGAGCGGCCAACAGTGGAAGACTGCAGCTGCACCGGCCAGCTCCCAAGTGTGGATGTGTTAAACTGTGCGAATGTGAAGCAGGGTGTTAAAAGTTGTTGTGTAATTCGAAAAGTGAAGCATTCTCAATTTGGATAAAGATAAAAACATGCAAGATGAAACACTTGGTATTTTGGTAAAAACTTTTTTAAAAATTCATCACATTTTTAAGTATTAACTGCCTGAGAATACATCATCATTTTACATTTAACAAGCTGGTGCCATATTCTAAATTTGCTCGATTTGTTTTAACATAAAACAATTATATTGAACGATGCAAAAGTAAAGCATGGCATTAAGCCCCATTCACTTAGAATATTTAATATTTCATAATTGCACAAATTCAGAACATGAACATGATTCCCAAATGTGATTAACAGTGGAGGGGGGGAGGGAGGATCAATGTGAAGCAAATCAATTCATTACAGCCAGTGGTTTCAGCCACTTATTTGTCTAATGTGGTATGACATTCTTCCCAGATGACTCCTAGTCAGTTTTATCCATATTAATGAGCATCATCAGCTGGCAGACTGAGACAAATTCCCTCTTTCCTTCCTTGTCCTCAGACAGTGAAATCTGGGTGCAATAATGAATCAAGGGCATTTATCGATTTCAGCATGCCTAAACCAGCCACACCAAAACCGTGTGTGTTAAAATGTGTTATCAATCAGAAAGGCAGGGGGTGTGGAGCACAGTTACACCAGCTTGCTCTATTTTTTCAAATTTTGAATGCTGTGCTTTAACAAACTCATGACAGACATTTGTCAGTCTCTGGTCAGTACTTAAAGGCTAATCAAAGTGTCTTTTGCAAGTTGTAGTCTAAGGCCTTAACATGTCTAGTTTCCAGTATGTCTGTCAGTATCTAAAGAAGCTGAGTCAGTTCCATGCAGTTTTCATGGATCACAGATTAATACAGAAGGCAGATGGGGGCACCGCAAATGGCCTCAGAGAGCAATAAACAAATTTCTAATCTAAACATAACCAGTGTAATGCACTTGCCTGTGCATGCCATGTTCATAGGAAGGCTTTAATATTGTGATCAGCTTGTAAGCTAAGGCCAGCATCCAAGTCACATTTAACAGCCATATTTACTGCATTCTGCTACCTACTGACTACTGTAGCTGCTTGGTTTGTGTTGAAAGTGCTTATTCAGGATTAGTTAAGTCTCATCACCGTGTTACCCTCACAGAGCATTTTGAACACAATGAAAGAACAAAAATATTACGTCAACCCCTTCCTCGATTCTAAGTATAGCTCAGCTGCACTATCCTTCAGGCGGCATTGGCCAGGGAACAGAATCAATGGGAGGCACTTTTCTCTGCCATTTTCCTTCATTACGGGGATCTGTTTCGTTAGAGGACCGACGGCTAGGATCCAGGACCCAAGGAGAGGTGGGAGAATTAGAAATGATTTGCCTGGTCACGGGAGGCCAGTCCTTTGTGTTGACAGATGGTCGGAGACATCTCATTTCTGGAATGACGGAGATTTCAAGTGGAACGGACGAAGAGCATAACATGGGAGATCTCAAGAGCTGCCTTAATGCCCACCAGCAGTGCATAAACTCATATGGCAGTACTTAAATGTGAAAGCCTGCAGTGATGAAAGTGTTGTTTCATCGCTGCCAAGGTTTGCAACAAGTAGGTCTAACGGTGCTCCAAAATGAGAGAAAAACTGCAAGACTCCAGCGACAGTAAGAAGTTATTTTCACTGTTCTGGTTTCCACTTTAGCCGCGACTCTGATGTGCCCCTGATCCCTCTCACATGAAAGCTTCTAGTTGTGCTGCAGACTGAAACATAAAGTTCACGATTGCGAGCGAAGAGAGTGTGCCGACACAAAATGCACAACCTTTCTAGAAGTACCTCGGTCACCTCTGCAGAGGATGCCCTACTTTTTCAGCGTCTGATAGTCATGTTCTTGAAACAGAAACAAGCGTGACAGTAAATGGGCAAATAATAGCCATTACTACAGGAAACAAGAGCACATGAGCTCCCTAATGTCCCCTATAATCACTGTGATATATTAAATACAACCGTTTATGCTGGGGAAACAGTAATTAAGAATGGTTACTCATTAATTAAGAGATCTCAACATACTTATCACCGCATATCACACGAGGAATATTAAAATTAATTCCCAGTCTCACAACCTTAAGGAAATAAGTGTGAAAGAAAAATCACTTTTCACTCATTCTTTTGCAAATATATTCAGCTCATTGCTCCTGTCTAGCCTGATTTTATATTCTATTGGAGGAGAACCTGTATCATAAAAAAGACGTTTCTATGAAATATAGTTGTGTTTATATGACAGACAAACAGGCAGACAGGCAGGCAGGAAGATTCCTCTATGAGAATATAATTATGTTGCTTATCATGTTATAATTTAGCTGAAGCACAAGCTATAGTTATGCTGTTGTGATCATCATTTGATTCAAAGTACTGCAGGTAGACATGATTTACCTGTCTTTCTGCAGCGCTTACAATCAAGGTGGTGGCAAAGATAGAAAATATTCAGCTCGTATTGTGCCTGACGTTAGTGGATCATAACATATTGGATATGGAATTAATCTGAGATGAGACCAAGCTTTTCAGTGGAGGTCAGTTTTTGAGCCACAACAAAGGGCAAAATCTTGCCAGCAGCAAATGAGGTAAGCCTTTTTTTGCCTAGCCAATTGTTGGAAATTCCTTTTGCTACACTGCCCCTAGTGGAAACAAGATTCTGAACTGAAGCAGCTGTCGAATACTTCCAGCCCTTCCCGGTCAGTTAAAACGAGTGAGGAGTCAGTCGTAAGCCACATAAAACACAGCAGTCAATAAAATAGATCTTTGAAAAATTGTGAATCACTGCAACCACGAGAGGTCCTTGAGCATACATTCATAAGTGTGGACAAAAAATATTAGGTTGATATTTTCAGCAGTATGTGAGATTAGCTGTGCACACTCACACGAACACACACATACACATGACCAAACACAAGATCCCCTCCAGACTTACACATGGCAGATACACATAAAAATTAAACATGCTACTCAGAACAGCAGGCAGTCAGATCAGAAGGCAAACAGTTATTCTTTCGAATCCTTCATCACCTGAAAAAGTATTATTCTATCTCCCAACTGCTAACACCACCTGGACCAGACTGAAACAGACTCACCATGCACAAATCATAACTGTAATTGGCTAAACAATCGTAATGTGTGCTGCTACTTTTTGCACACACAGAGTAAGTGCTGGGCTATAAGAGGTAGATGAGTAAGAAGGATGAGAATGCACTAAGGAGAGGAAGGAGAAAAGTAGGTAGGAAAGTGAACGTAGTAGAGCATAAATTGCCTGGCAGAATGTGGCATGAATATAACGTGTTGCTGATGAGTATTAATGATATCAGAAAAGTGCAGCCAAACATGCACAGGGAGGGGACAGCAAAGACAGGCTGTAATGGATGTGGCTGGCTCTCGGAAGTGGAGGATCTAGTTGGACTGCAGCACAGCGCATAGGCGGGATATTAAAAATTAATGACTATCTCAGTGATTTACGACAACACAAAGATGCTGAAACCCAACCTGTGTAAGATGGATGTCTAAGGAATGCTCGGAAAAGACTGATGCAACCCTGGTGGACTATGGGAGAAAGTGACATGAGAAGCCATCCCCCATCCTCAGGTATATCCAGTCGATCTATCTGACGGAGTGAGCCACATTATTGCTTCAGTATGTTTGACAATGTCAATAACATCTGAAAATACTGTTTGGTTGGACATAACTGAAGAATGTTTTTCAGAAAGTTTAACAGCCGCGCTGTGTTATACTATCCTCAATTCAATCTCATTTAACCCCTGCCCTGTATGCTAGTGTAGTAAAAGGTGGGAAAAGGCCTTCCACTCCCACCCTTGCTGAATACACTGGTGTGTGAAAATAACTGAAAAGCATTTGTCTCAAGTGAATTCTGCTCATTTTGTTTTGTTACATTGTTTTCCTTTTCCATGTCTGGATGTCAGCCATAACTTCATGTAATTGGTCTGAAAATCTGAACCATCCAAAAAAAAAATTCACCATTGACTGTATAAAACCTCTGTGATGTCACCCAGAGGTTTCTGAAGTTTGTGAAGCCCACTGTGGGTGTCTCAGCTGTTGCCATCTTGGCACTGCATGATGCTGTCAAACTCCCGGCTAATCCAAAAAATGGCCTAAGAGGTGGCGGAACTGAGGCGGGCTGAATGAATGCTGGTTTCTGAAACTTGCCCACGTAGCTCAAAGTTACTGAGCTAGCTAAGGCTAACAAGCTGGGCTGTATGCTACTCTGCACGATTATGTTACTTTGCACAATTCCTCCTGAAGTGCAGGTGTAACGTGATATGTCAACATTCTGATCACAATCAACTGGTTTCTGGAGTTCAGCAAACTTTTGATGCTTGTTTTAAAATTAATAAAGTTAGGGTTTGTGGGCTTATAAAACTACAGCTCGACCAATAACATACCACCACAAATGCCTTTTCTTCAAATGTATTTTCGCCCTAAATTCTAACAGTTCTGTATTACATTTTGACCTCAGTGTAGTCGTTTTAATAAGTGTTGTCTATCAAGCCTCACTCATCCGGGGCACTAGAGAGAAACACAGCCAATGTAGCCGCAATCAAACTCCAGACAAACACACCAAGAACAAACACAGTGAGAACAAACACACCGAGAACACAGCACAGACGTCTCACACCGAGATACCACACAGTTGGACAGCTTGCTTGAGGGGGAAACAGAGCTATAGAGACCAAAACTGCTTTTGTACCTGCTGTAAATCTTTTTATTTGTAGTGTAAAGTTGGGCATTTTAACATGGAGTAATATGGGGACTGACTCACTTTTGGAGCCAGCCTCAAATGGCCATTTGCAGAAATCCAGTTCTGGCATTTCCTCATTGGCTAAATTATACATATCCAGAGGTTGCCACTTTAAACAGTAGAAACAAATTGGAACAAAGTTCAGCAGTTTGGACTGGACTGTGGTCCACTAGAGGTTTCACATGTGTAATTTCAGTTTAAATCAAACAAAACATTCCAAAAGTTTTGGAACAATTTAGGTAGGTATGAAAAGTTGGTTGTTTTTTTTTTATTTTATTTTAGTACAACTGTTAAAAAAAAAAATCCCACAAAACATCACTTTTAGTTACCAAGGAAATCATTGTTTTTCATCCTTGGGTTAGGTTTGATTTTATTTTTATTAGACAGTAGAAAAGGTTGCCTTGAGCAAAGAGGGACAGTCTCTGCTAGATTTGTCAGGACTGGGAGGGTTTCTGAAAAGTACTGTTTAAAACGATGCATCATTGTAAGATCATAAACAAAGAAACTAAGCTCACGTGTGCATTCCCATCATCTTCCCCTTAGGCATCCCTTTGCAAGATGCCCTTGTCTGCCCATGATCCTGATATAATTTTAAGTTGTAACTAACCTATTACTGTAGTCAAGGCACATTGCAGCGTTTCAGGTCAACATCTGAAGTATGATTAAGCCGACATACAGGAGCTAGTTAGTTGCAACCTCAGTCTGCAACAGTCATTATGCCTAACTGAGCTGAAACAGGAAACATGCACAAGAAAAGCAGAGGATCATTGGATACTTTTTGACCCATCTTCAAGCGGCTCTGCAGGATTTAGCTGATGTTTTTACAACATCTATTCACTGTTGCAGAGAAGTCATGCCCGTTTGAAGCACACCACTCAAACCTCTGAAAATCTCCAGTGTGGATACACAGACTGTGGAACTCTCGTCAGTGAAACCTGTAGCTTGCTTTGTCACTAAATTATTTAATGTGGCTCACATACTCTAAAACCTTCATCTTTTCAACAAAAAACGCTAGTGTTATATGCAAGCGCTGATCTGAGAGAAAGAAAAGGCATGAGGGAAAGAATGTGCGAATATTCCCTTATAGGTACTTTATAGGCTGATAGCTCCCAGATGTAAGCAAAGGGTGCACAGCATTGTTGAAAACAAAAACGCTTATCCTTGGTTTGTTGTTTGTGGTGGGAATCAGTGAAAGCCTCTCTGATTTAATGACATTCTCTTTTGAACAACACACACAATTATGGTTCTACACTGCTTTCTGAAAAGGCGGCAATTAGGGGTAGACCTTTGTTTCATTTCTTTTGACTGGAAACCAGCCATTCAATCAACACACCAAGCAGGGATGTGACTTTTTTTTTTCAGACCAAGCACAAGCGCTTACGTTTTGGTACTTGCAGATACTGAGTACCAATACGAGTATTTAATAATAATACTACACTTGGAACATGCTCAGCACACATACACAAACACACAGCTGCAGCAGAGTGTTTCTTTGTGTCAGTGAAGCTTCTCTTGACGACTGCAGTGAAAGTTCCCTGCATTGTTTTGATGCCACGGCCTTCGTCTGTTTGTTTGGTCAAAAGTCTCTGAAGCACAGTCACAGAAGGAATCACTGCTGATGCCAAAACATCAGAGGAGCTCATATTTTGAGTTAACTACTCAAACAGAGCCAGTACAAGAGCCTTTCTCCAGAATTGTCCACTAATGGTGAGATCGTCACATCTGGACCCAGATGTTCCTAGAGCCCACTTCTTGTCAATGAAAGACTGCAACGTATAGTATATGCTGTTCCAGTGGATCTGCACATCCTGTCGGAGCTTTCTCGTAGACTGGTTGAGCAGCACCAGAATTTTATTTATGTGACCATCACTTATCCTAAAATATCTCCAAGCTGCTGACATTGCTCCTCCTCCACCTACCTTCTAAAACTGTGCAAAGTCGGGTGCCATTTTATCAGAGTAGTTTTATGATACATTACTTATCATGCACAGCACGGTATCAGCCCTGATACCCAATACTGGTTTTGGTGCATCCCTAAGACCAAGCATATCTCCACCCAGTGTTTCAAGGAGCCATGTCTAACAAGTGTTGAGTGACAATACGATAAATTGCAAAGTGGAAATAATACCCATGTCCTCGTTATATGAAAATCACAAGGCTGGGAACTGCCAGGACATAAATCAAAGTGGCATGGGCTTTAAAGGATTCAATGGCCTTAAATTTAACTAGAAAGTGTGTGTCCTGAAGAAAATGCATGTGAGAACTGAAACTTGTTAGCTGCTGCTGTTCCCAGCTGGGGGCTGGGACTGTAGCACCCCCTGTGGGTAGAATTGGGTGAAATGTCATACACTTGTGTATTGTGGCTGTGTGCACAACATTCCCAAATGTGGTTGCAATCCATTTAAGCATTGATAATACCCCAAAACACACTCATCTAAATCTAGATGAAATATGTGCTAAAAGAAGCAAGAAATGTGTTTGCTAAAAAATCCAAAATGCCAAAAGAGTTTTTACAATGAGCCTGGCCCATATCAGTCGAATCAGCATCATCCAAGGATACACTGTGCAAATATTGTTCTGCTACATTTTATGGTTCAAGAGTTATTACCAAAAAGCACAAAATACCTAACTACATGGTGGCACCATTGGTATCATGTTTTAATATGTTAAACATGTCCAGATGCTTACATGCTTATGACAGTTAATCAGTTATTAAACATTAGGCTTTTTTGTCAATCAACTACATAATGAATGCAAAAAATGTTTGAGCCATTATTGTCATTTGATTTTCCTGTCACTGCTCAGCATATAAAGTTAAGACATTCAAAACATGAGTCTTGTCCTCAAACTCAAAGATAACAAAGCAGCAGATGAAGTTTTTCTTATTCCAAGGACTGGAGCCATAAAATCCAAATCTGAACAATGGGGTTGAATGGGGAAGTGGTACTAACTGTCATAAAGGTAGACTGGAATCAAAAGGCTATTCAAACATACACAGCCACTGAATGCCATTTGGGCACCACTTGCACTTTTATGAGGCACCTCCTAACACGTCCTGTATTCACTTCAATGTGAGGCTGACAGTAAGTGAAGCTGCCGACCCTGAAGATGCTGCATGAGCCTGTCCTCAAATATGTTTCTTTGCCGAAATCACTCAACACAGAGCTGGAAGATCACATGATGGAAAACAAGTGCTATGGCTGCAACACACTTATACCTAGGTTCTACAGCGAGAAAAAGTTATATTGGCAAAGGAAGTAATTCAACTCACATCCTTCTTAAAGAAAGGGACACCAATTCTGCTGTGGCTGCAACTTTACTCTGACAGGCCTGCCATTAGTTGCCACTTGACTCTCCATACTCTGGCTTACAAGGCTAAGACAGGGACAGCTCTAAGGGTCAGCCACACATTACTTCAGCCATCTCTGGTACTAATCTGTTCACCTGGGAGAAGGGCCACAGGGAGCCAAATTATAAAGGGCCTGTCAGTGACACAGCAGTGGAGCCAGTGACACTGAGGGAAAAGCAGCGGCCCTCGGTTGATATTTTCAGACCTGTCCTGAAACACATAACAGCAGCAGTGATGCAGCCTTGTGGACTACTCCTCATTTACAGTGGAGGGGGGCAGCTATAAAACAGCCAAGCTGTCATTAAGTATGAGTGGTAGGTCTTGCTCTCCTTAAGGACAATGGTCATAGGGAAAACATGATTTACCACATGCTCTCAAACTAGGCTTCAGGTCTGTCTCTGATCAGTGCCTTACAGGATGCAAGCTGGATTTCTGCCACCCAAACCTGGATGAAAAGTCTTTTGTCTATGTCCTATACCACTCTCCTTGCTAGCAGTGGCTTGCTCAATACAAGGTGGTTACCAAGCAGAGGTCAGTACAACGAAATCCATTCGTGTCTGTAATGTCATCCACTGTCACTGTAGACAAGGATAATAAAGGAGAAATGGTATGACCACAAACCCTCACACATAGACAGCTCCCACACAGTCGAGGTGGCTCAACTTGAGGGCTGAGGACATGCAAGCAAAGTTTTAATAGAAAGATATTGTGTCCCATCCCTATGTGCAGTTACAGGTGAAAACAAAATGACATTGGTCAGACTTCACACCTCCATTGTTCCAACACACACAAGTGGCCATGATCACGAGTTAGAAGCCAGACGGGGTTTCTGTCCTCATCAGTGTGCTTGTGACTGTGGTTAGCCAGGGCACCTGCACGGCGAGAGGTGGCCCTGGAGGGAGATAACAAGGATCACTTGTGTATTTTGCCAGCGAAACTTATCACAAGCAGGTGTCACAGAGGTGTTTGTGTGTAGCCCTCCACAGGTCAACCACAGAGTTAGCAATGTCAGGACCAAAGTGTGGACAAAAACTGGGCATTTCAGTTTGGAAGAAAATGGGGCAGAAATCTGCAAAAACAAGCAAAATGTGGAAGTGTGGAAAAAAATCCACGAATAATGTTTATTTGAAAGAATGCCTTTTAAACAAATCAATCTATAACCTCAATAATTTTGCATAACCTTAGAACAGCATTCATTGCTCTGTGACCGCTTTAGATTTAATCACATATTATTTACATGTACTGAACTAAAACACAAACTATTTTGAATAAGTAAAATAGAACAACTGAATTTGAAGGATACTGAAACTGGAAAATTGACACTGAGAACAAAAAGATAAGATATGAGATAAGATCCAAGAAAAACAGTGAAATTTAAAAAAAAAAAACCTGCAGGTTAATCAACACCAAATCAGGCTGATTGGCTTTCAATTTCATTTCAATTTGTAAAATGCATTATCAAGAAATAATAGTTTGACAATGTGAAAATGACTGCTGCTCAAGTACTTAGTAATTTCATATTATAGATTGCTCATTTTACCAGCATTACTATTTGAAGCCATTAGCAGGGAAAGTAGGATGACTAATGCCACTCATGCTACTGTACATTTGTTTGTGGATGGTGGGTGACGGATGGGGAGAGCATCCATGTGCTTAAGCCAAGGTGGAAAAAAGCATCCATGCCTGCAGTAAAGTGATTGTTTGGCTGTTCCAAACATTTACCTGTTAATTGTACAAATGTAAATAAATAATGTTGTTTACCTTTATGTTTATTCATTTCATTTAAGATTTAACTTAAGAGAATAAGTCCTAGGTCCGGGAAATATAGCAAAAATAATTGTCACAATATCAATATTGATATTTATCACTATGTATAATTTGATCATTTTACCAATTTGAGTAACATATGTTGTGATAAATGAACACGTTGAATAACGTCTAAAGGTAAGTTGTGTTCAGCAGGTGTTTGATAAATGCCTCCCTTTGTTACACTTATGAATAATGAGCAATGAGCATGTCGTCATTGACTCCAGTAAAATATATCCAGAAGGGTGTTTTGTTTCCTCCACTGTGGACTCTGCTCTGAAGTTACACGATCGTCCACTCTGTGTGTGAAGGAGCTCAGCCTCTCCCTCATGCAAACACAGCAACACATAGAGCGAGGCAGAAAGACAGCAAACTCACAGGCTGTTGTACTTGTTTCTGCTGTGTGATGGGGTGTTAGATCTATCCATACTGAGTTTAAAATTGTTTTCACAATCCTGTATCCAGATTGTTATATTGCCCAGCCCTATTAAGTCCTGCTCTATAGTCCCACCACTGCCAATAGCAAAGAGGCATTCCACTGATGACAACTAGAAGCAATGCCCTCCAGCTCCAGAGCTGGTAATAATAATAAAAGTATTCATGTTACATGACATATTATCTCAATAACATTATACAATAGCACCACGTAACTTACAGTTTAATTGACACCTTTTGTAATTTACTGAAATACACTTTGAGGAACTTTCATCATGGCTTCAACAGCAGGCAGGTCTGTTAGCTATGTCAGCCAGCCTCCAGCCTTTCAGACGATTAGCATCAGATATTTATTACAATGACAACATTGACACAAATGCTGGCAACATTCCAGCCATTTGGAATCAATTTGTCACAAAGGAAAAGGGATGGTCAGGATATTAATTCAATTACAAGTACCTGGAAACACCCATATGAAGACAAACTGGCATCAACTTCTTGTTCGTCTAACATATGTCATTCGGGCATTTTATTCTCCCTGTTGATGTCCATTTCTGAAAAAAAGAAAAGGTAATGTTGCTACTGAAGCTGTGTTGAATGACGCTAATTATTCTGCCGCTCACATCTGCATAAGTTCCTGTTGGCAGTGGTTTTCTTTATGTGAGAATGATACTGCTTTGTGCTGCCCTTGGCTGTCTTAATAATACAACCCTGTGGAAATAAAATAACACCCTAGGAATTTTGCCAGCTACAGGAAACCACTCTGATACAGCAATCTTTCATTTAAAACATATTGCTAAAATCACACCAATGCTGTAGTTTTTCCGAGCCTAAAAGCATTTAACCCTTGAAAACATTGTGAATTGGATCACAGCACAATTTTTAGACTCATGATCTGAGATGGAGCTGGAATAAATAAATGACTGTTCACTTTTTTTGCTGTCATTTATGATGTGTAAGTAAGCAACTGAATAATTTTACCTCCAGGGTAATGTCATAAACATGGCAATGTAAGATACATACTGTATATTAGAGCCTTGTTTATATGGAAAAATACAGGTTCCAACACTGGATTATTTGAAAATGTTTAAGTATGCTGGTAGAAATTGGTTGAATCAAAGCAGCATGTTCATACATACACAACAGCGCCTACCAATTTCTAGTCTAGTCTTCCCATTATGTAGATCAAATCAGAGGTCAAAACCACAGCCGCCCTCCTCTCCAGTCTCCTCTCCAAAGCTTCATACAGCTGGCCCACCTCCCTGAGTCCCAACCCCACCAGCCAGCTGCCTTTCCAAGCCACTGCATTATTGCCACTTGGCTGATGAGGGAGTTAGAAAGGCTCCTCACGAGCAAGGCAGTGGGTCCTCCCAGCGCCAGCCTCAGGGTGCTCCGGGCATGTACCAGTTAGCTGTCAAATGTGCAGACAATGGTATCATATACCAGCTCCATGGGCCTTATTCCCACCCGCAGAAGCTGGGAAGCAGGATGAGAATGATGTCCTTTGATTTCTCTGGTGCTTTCAACATCATCCAGCTCTTCCTGCTTGGGGAGAAGCTCAAAGCGATGCAGGTGGATAGCATGGTTTCCTGGATTATGGACTGACTTGCTCACTGACAGGCAGCAGTTCATCTTCCTCCAGGGCAGTGTATTGGATACACCGCGGCGCAGCACAGGGACGCCCCGGGTAACTGTATTGTCAGCTTTCCAGTTCACTCTCTACACCTCTCCTTTTAAGATTCAAGTCAGGGTCATGCCAGCTCCACAAGTTATTTGATGACTCCTCTATTGTAGGGTGCCCAGGTTAGGGCAAGAAAAGAAGAACATGAGTTTGCCAAAAGAGTCCCGTCAGCTGCTACAGCGTCATCCATTTACAGCTCAACATCAGCGCGACAAAAGAGAACGAGGTGGATTTCAACCTGTCACCATCCAGGTTGAGGTGAGTGAGCAGCAGTCCACTTCACAAGTTCTACTGATCAGTGAAGGCAACGCACATTTGTAATAACTGAGAATGAAGACAGGATTAACAAACGGGTAAGAAAGAGGCTGTGCAGAGCAGAGGAGAGAAAATGAGAACTAAACTGAACTCCATCTTGGACAACACTTTCCACCACTTCCACAGAGAGCTGGTGCAGCATGATCACCTTTCACCTCATCTACACAAGGTGCAACAGCAAGCTGTTTAGCTGCTCATCTGTTTCAACAGTCATCACATTGTACAATAACTCTTGTCCAAATGCCTCATATCTTAGCCAGCTTCGAGGCAGCTGAACTGTGCTGCCCTGCACTGACAAGTTGAGGTACTGAACGTGCAGCCTTTTATAAGCATGTTAATATAACCACATCACCAAGTAGTCACATTCACATTAGTTCTTCTAATTCATATGTCTGCCTTCATAGCACATCATTTGCAAATCTTAATTGTAAAAATAAATAAGCAATCAAGACTGTTATTAACATCTGTAACACCATACAGATGTAACTGTTAAGCAAATGTTGAAAATAATGGCTTCACGTATCTATTTGACCTCGCAGCCGTGAATATATTTTGATTACTTATGTCGATTTCAATTCCTCTTTGCTATCTGTTTTGTGCATTTCATGTGCATATGTTTCTTCTTTACTGATTCTCATGACCTTTTTTTGCGGTTAATATCTAATTTATTTTTTCCATTTAAATACTATGAAAGATTATGTTATGTTAGTGCTGTGATTGACTGCCAACCTGTGCAGGGTGCACTCTTTTCCAATGTCAGGTGGGATCGGTAGCAGCCCCCAGCGACCCTCAAGGAGAAGCAGGTATGCATAGCTAATAGACGGATGGACTATTATGTTAACATACAGTGTTCTTCATACCTTTCCCAGGCTAATTGCAGTCAAATAATATAGAAATTCATATCTGTATGGAATCGCACTATGTTTGTACAGGCTGTGTTTGTGTGTACAGTACATACAGTGTGTACAGTATCTGTGTGTATGCATTTGCGTGGGTGGGTTGGTGGGCCCTATCTCACATCCTCTCACTGAGATTCTGACTTTCTAGCACCACACCTGGTCTATTCTTATACAAAGAACCACAGCAAATCCACAACACGGCTTATAGGCACAAATAAATAGGAAATTCACAGCGAGGAGAGAAAAGATAAGAAAAGACCATTACATGAGATAAAGGTACACAGTTACCCCATATGGAGGAATATCATGATAGAAGTGAAGATTTAAGTGCGATAAGGCCACTGTATAATCATGGCAAGTCCTCATAAGAGTGGTATAGAAATAATCTGTTTTTTTAAGGTTGCCAGAAATAGACTCTATCCTCTCTTCCAAAACACTTCATGAAGTGTAACGAAAACAGCACAAGCCCTGAAAATGAAATTCATAATTGCATTTGTATCACATAGTCAAATCAATATGTACACAACCCCATCCCCACGCTCCATCTGAGTATCGGGGCTGTGTGCATCCTCAACAAGACATTAACCAGCCGAATCAATAACATTCAAGGGCAACGAGCAGGAGAGGCTGCACACACAGGCAACTTGAAAATGACACGCGGGCACATCAGTAGTTATCATTCACACACACACAATAATCATAAAAGAAAGCAGCATGTGTGTTTGTGCTGTTTTCATGACCTTTAGTAACTCCTGGACGGATGCGCTTGGTTGCCAGTTTTGGAGCGACGCAGCTGTAAAGCGGGACTCAAGAGGAGACATTAGTGAGGGCTGTGATACAGAATAAGACAGTGGACTTACTTTAAGACGGCGCTGTCCCCCTGTCTCACCGTGATGTTGTCCTTTAATACAGAATCCCCGCTTCTGGCCGGAACTCCTGCAGGTACAAGGAAGAACAATTTAAGTCCGAGGACCAGCAGGCATCTGCCGGGCACCGCCAAACAGCCGCTAATTCCCATCTTTCTGCGTCTGTCACTGCGCAACTTCCAACCAAAACTTGAACCGTCTGATTATTCCTTCCTCGACAAATTCCACTCCGGCAACAACAAGACGCAAGACAACGACCTGATTCTGCTCCAAGTAAACAGGCTTGTTATGAAAGACTGTCCGTGTCGATGAGGGAGGAGAGAGAGAAAAAAAAGTGTCTCTCCGCCGCCAGCCGCTCCGCCAAGCTGACTGACTGAACACCGTCTTCAAACTGTAAGAGCCGTGAAATGGATGCTGTCGGAGAGATGCATCAGCCAAGTCCGCTCCTGTGTGTTTCTTCTCCCTCTGTTTCCTCACACTGTGTGAAGCTGTGTAGCAAACAGCTGAACCCGCTTCACTCGCTTTTTTTCCGTTAAGTAGGCTACAGCTACTACTCTCTTCCTCCCCCTGTCTGTCTCTACCCCCCCATCACCCCCTTCTCTTTTGCTCTGTCTCTCTCTCTCTCTCTCTTTCTGAAAGTGTCTCGCTCTGTCTTTCTCTCTGTGTCCCTCACTGTCTCTCTCTCTCTCTCTCTTTCTGTCTGTCTCTTTCCTCTCTCTCTCTTTCTATGTCTGTCTGTCTCCTCTCTCTCTATCTTTCTATCTGTGTCCCTCTCTCTGTGTCTGTTTCTCTCTCTCTCTCTCTCTCTCCATGTCTCTCTCTCTATGTGTGCCTGTCTCTCTCCTCTCTCTCTGTCTCTCTCACTCTCTCTCTCTCTTTCTATGTGTCTGTCTCTCTCCTCTCAATCCTTCTATCTGTGTCCCTCTGTGTGTCTGTCTGTTTCTCTCTCTCCCTGCTTCTCTCTGTCTCTCTGTCACTCTGTCTGTCTCTCTGTCTATCTATCTGTGTCCCTCACTGCCTCTGTCTCTCTCTCTCTCTCTGTATGTGTCTGTCTGTCTCTCTCTCTCCCTCCCTCTCTCCTTTAATAGCCAGGTACCATCACTTGCCTGTCTCATCAGGACCATATGGCCTGCAGCCTGCTGCCTTCTCATATTCACAGAGGTTGCAGTAGGTGGCTCAAACTGGACTCCATGGACCTCCAGTTACTGAGCTTTACACGAGACTCTTATGTGGTAACAATCAATCAATCCTAAAATGTGACAGCCCTGATCTGATTTCATCATAGCAAGCCACTATACATGTGAGAGAATTGTATGTGTTGTATTTTTCAGTGGTGCAAGCCTGCAGAGAATACATGGAGGTGGTGAGGTTTCACTATAATTTCATTCACTTGAAACAATCCCAGAGACTGAAGCAGGGAGACTAATAATAGGTTTTTAACACTCACCATTCTTATCTCAGTAAGTGCTGCAGCTCTTAAAACATGTTTTTCTTGTTGATGTGCTGTTGAATGATAGAGGCCCACTGTGTATTTATTTAGCTTCCATGACATGAAATGGGTCAAGAACCCCCTTATCATGAATTGAATAGTAGGGAAAATATTCACCATCCTCCTTAAGAAGTGCTCATACAAATATTAACTCGGAGAAAAATCCTTTTGCTTTAGGGCTTCATGTAATGGAACGTTTTTCAGTGGAGGTCTGTGGCCCCATGTGCATCTATTCAGGGGTCCTAAACCTAGTTAGGGTTGAGCCAAGGCTGGCTTACCAACCAGGCAAAGCAGGCGTGCTGGCATGGCCTTGGAAGCTCCATGAAAATGTGTTTTCTGAATATGTCAAAAATCCATGCTCAAGACTTCATTATCTGAGTTTTGTGCGTTTAAATATGCTGCTACATGTTCCTAAACTGGTGTACATTTGATCGAGTTGCAGCAAACCTTGAGCCAGGTTGTGTTTCCAGCATGGGAAAAGTGTAGACATTGCACATATTGTGTGCAGAAAGTGGCTCATTTTTGCCCAAGCTCTCCTTGAAGGTAAATGCAGCCATAGATCAGTGTGTTCATCACCTGTATGTTTCCTGAAGAGTGAATGAAGAGAAGTGTCTAAAATAGAACTCACTCATCAGACAAATCCTACCACAGGTGGGTGGGATGTGAAACGGCCTCGTTTTTAAATATATACCGATCGAGACTCATGATTCTCTGGAGTTTACCTATTTTTTTGCTAACCCTCTACCTAGTTATTATCTTTACTTATTTTGGTGCAATGGCCCAGACTCTGGGATGATCCAATGATAAGACAGCAGGGCTTGGGCTACATACTGCACTCCCCCCACACACACACACACACACCGGAAGGCCTCAGCCAGAACACAGGTACAGCACCAGACAGAAACTTTTACAAAGGGCCGTGAGTGTGCTTCTAGTGACTGTCAAAGCTCCGGCAGTGTTTCCAGCATGGACAGGGAGAGTCTGACAGCAGCTCTGTATGGCTGTTGCTGCTACACTGAGCGTTGGTCAGTCTGTCACATTGTCGGTAAGTCACTTTGGCCAATGGCTCCTTACCTCCTGCATCACACTATGTGCAGGCCTCGACTGCATTTTGTTATGCTGAAATGGAGGGAGCGAGCAGAATTTGGGTGAGTAGTTACTCTGTAATGAAATGTTGTCCCATTGACCTAATCTTTATTGATGTCTTTAATTAAAAGCTACATAACCGCCTTGTAGACTTAAAAAAAACTGGAAACCTTTGATCAGAAAAGTAATTTTTGTACGTTCTCTCATCGTTGTAGTAAAAATTAAATATGTGTGATGATTTCTAACCCTTTTTTTTTTTATAGATTGCTTTTGTAAGTCCTCAGGCCTTGCTTTTGTAAGGTGCCATTTTATACAAACTCAGTAGGTGGATGATGGATAATTCATTCTGAAATTCTCAGTTGATGCGTATGTTTGATGGATAGGATGAGAAGGAGAGTGACTTTTAGGGAAAGGGTTCAAGTTAATAAGAGTCTGAACTTCAATACACCACACTGACTTTGTTTATTAATGTGCTCCGGCACTGTTTCTCCCTCCCCATATCTGTATGCGTGGAGGGGGATGCTGGCCACTAGGGATGAGCGGCACTTTGCTGCACATCTAACAGCAGCACTCAGAATTACTATGACAGCTTTTGAGTCTCATGAGAAGACCGAACAAGATAATTTCTTTACCTTAACATCAATTTGGCACGGTGTTAGATATGGGGATGAGAAGCAACAAATGACAGCTTTGGATGCCATCGCTAGGAAAGATACAAGTGACACATGGCATTGTTTTTGTCTGGTATGAAATGTTTGTGCAAGTGTGAAAGCATCCACGGCTTGTATTTGGAGGATACAGTCTGCATTCTGTTGTGTGTTCATCAGTATTGTCACACACACAATTGACTTCAGTAAAACCATAACTTTACGATAAACACACTAAGTGCACTGTGCGATACAGAGCCAAAAAGACAATTATATCTTTGAGCAGGTGTGAGGTTTTATTGGCCACTTTATGGTCAGCTCATATCCACACTGCCATGTGTGTACCGCCCATTTCCACTATTTTAAGACAACTGAAAATCATAATATCTATGATTCGAATTCAAAAAAAGTACAACTTAACCCACATAATTAGTCATCATGTTAGGCAAGAGGTTCACAGGTCAGTACTTGTCGTAGCGTATGACCAGCTCATCACATTTACCAAACTGTTGTTTAGTGTATTCGAAGGTTGTTATTGAGGATTTATGATGATGTCTTGTGCCGGAGAAATTGGGCAAAGATAAGACTTAATTAAAATTATATCTGCCTGGGATGCAACACAAGTCCTGACTATGTGCACATCTTAATGGTTTTTAAATTAAAACCCCTCCCTGACCTCAGCAAAATCTAAGATACGTGGTCTTAATTAGAGTCAAGGGTACAGGGAGGGGGGGTGGGCTGAGGCAGTGTTCACAGACGCCCTCCTCTGTCGATTAAAGCCGCAACATTTGGTCGTGTCATTTTAGTCATGTGATAACACCTCTGTGGCTTCCTTTATCAATTCACTGTGAGGATAAAGAGGGTTTAATAACAACACCATCAAGAGAGAGAGAGGGAAGAGTTACGTCTAAGTGCAGTATTTTCAGCAATCAGTTCTGCACGGTGGTGTTTGGAGGATAGTATAAGGCTGCAATCCATTTCAATCCATGTCATGTGCATTATGTTTTTGACCCTCATTGTTCTGCCTTACAGCGGGTCAGGTACATCCGATGACCTTGCCAAAGCCTCCGCCACAAGCGAGGGTGCCAAGCATGCAGAAATGACAAATTAGAATGGCATTGTTTGTTGCACAGACCCTCATGAATCACTCTTGATATATCACACAAACAAGAGTGGGCTAAGAGCGAAAGAAAAAGCTAAACTATGTGGCCTGGATCGACTACCCGTGCACTAAAATAGGAGGTGGACGTATTGATTTTAACATGCTCAAGTGAACAAAGCCATTTCACTTAAATCAACGTCTTTTTGATGGGTTGCAGCCATATACAGTCCAGTTCTTCCTGGCAGATTGTGTTTCTCATTTATTTCACTTATACATGCAGTGACATTCACATAATTTCCTGCTGCGATGCATTAACACCGGACCCTGGGTGGTTTATTCAAACAATCCATGCTAATCTTCATTCATAACATGCAAGGATGGGCAGAGCTAGCAGACAATGGACCGGCCTCTGACCAAAGCAAGTTAATACCCAAGCAAAAACATGGGTAGACTGAATAAAGAGCACTCGCTCAATAGATTCAGTCATCTGCAGAGGCTCGGATTCCACTGGCACACGGACACGAATGTTACACAACTTATTCATGAGTGGCTGACATTCTGAGGTCAGCGCAGCAGAGGTTTTATGAAATGTTTGGAAATAAGAAAAGTGCAATAGCAGGACTCTGACACGTAATGCTTGTTTGTGTTAGCTAATGGATAAATGCAGCGTATTCAAGTAAATATGCTTTTATCAAGGTAGGTTTGGGTTATGTTTGGCTTAGCTCCTTGTTTTGTTAAAGTTAGAGGCTTAAGTGACAAACACACAAAAGTCACCGAAGTTAGTAACAGATGTCAATCCATCGCGATCTCATGTTCTCCATTTCCACTGTAATATTGTAATGCTGGTTACTCTTAGCAGAAGCACAAACAAACTATCTTTGCAGTGAAGGAGTTCCCCTTTTGAACACAAAACTGAGACACTGTGATCTCTAAAATAAATATAACTACCATAAATTAAACAATGTCCATCATTCCAAATAACATCAGTAAAATAATGGAATCCACAAAATTGGTCTTTTCAAAAATAAATTGTATGTTACAATATGAATACATTTCTGAAGGTAAATCAAACTTGTCAGGACCTCTCATTCAGACATCTCAATTATCGTGAAATTTACATTCCCAGCAAAGGAAGCAGTTCCCTGCTTTTCCATTTTCTGCTGCAAGGACAATTTCTATGGAATCAGATTAGTCTCAATATTGCTGAATGGAGGAGTCACAAATGTTCTGTTTTTTTTGTTTTTTTTTTCTCAGAATTTATATGACTCTCTCCACTGAAGTATTTTTCAAAACTAGTTGCATCTAAATGCACAAATAAAAATGTTTTTTTAAAAAAAAGTATTTCAGATGCACACGCCCGAATTTCCTGCTTCAAATAAATGTAGTAAAAATCTACAAATATACTTATTTAAAAGTGTAAAAGTAAAAGTTTTCATGAAAAGCATGTTCAGGTGTTATTACATTTATATACATTTACAAACTGCTGGTCATTTGTGAATTTATCCGTAGCCAATCAGACGGCTCCTTCTGCTTCAGCCAATCACATCACGGTGGATTTGAGGGCTGTGATTTAATATGATCATGTTGAATAACATCTAGCCACAGATCAGCCTCAACAAGGAGCTGCTCTCCACACATAGACCTCTCTCTCCTGTTGTGCATGATTAATTACGTTTGAATGATGAATGCATTCACTAGCTAGCTGATGAATAATCCCAGGTTGTCCATAATTACATAGCTAACTTGTTAGTTGCATTCATAACTCAAACCCTTTTAATAATGCATGACAGGAGAGTTCTGGCTTACCTGTGGAGAGCAGCTGTCAGGCATTGGGCAGATGTTTGACATTTCTATTCTCCTTGTTTTCTTATTTATATTTTAATTCTAATTCAGACTGCTCAGATGTAACGGTTCATGATCGCATTAAATGATACGCTCAAATCTGCACTCGTGATTGACTGAAGCGGAACGGGCCATCTGATTGGCTGCAGACAATTCCCTGCTTTTGTCAATGGTGCCAAGAGTGAGTAGATGCAGGTTCAGCAGTTTGAATATAAACCACTACACATTTTGTATACAATAACTATTTTTGAGTGCACAGAAAAATATTCATCGTGATTTATGTATAAATCACAAAATACCTTTGTGAATCGTTCTGTGTGTTCATTAATATTGAGACTGATCTGACTCCATAAATCTCTCTCAACGACCAAAGTATTAACTTTTTTCACATCCCTAAATAACATCCAGCCTACAGTTAGAGCTTCAACAGACAATGATTCCTTGATGTGCCATGGCAGATGGATTCTAAACACAATTAGATTACTGACGAAAATGCAGCATTGGAGGTACAGTTTTTTGATTTTTCTCACTCGGACTGCTGAAGCTTCATTAGTTTGGGATGCAAACTAGAACACTGTGATGCACTTTTTGCACAGAGGGAGGACTGTGGATTTTGCCCTCCATCACATACATTGAAATTGTGGTCAGAAGGAATTTCTTTGTGGTACTGAAACAAACAAAAAAAATTGACACAATTGAATATATTTTGTGGATTTGGTTTGTTTCATACTAGTAGGCTGAGCCAGGCTGTCTCCTGGAAATTATGTTCATTTAAAAAAAAAAAAAAAATCCAAGCGCAAACATGTGGAACTATAATCCTGACTCAAGCAGCATAATTAGGAAACATTTTGAACTTAACATATTTAGCATAACAATGTTGGCTAATGTGTTTTTCATACTTGGCTGAGCTCTGAAAAAGGTGGTGGTCTTGGTTATATACTGAAAAAGTCCACAGTGACTTGAAACAAGAGACACGGCAAGTTTACTTTTGTAGAGTATTGTATAAATTTCTACCTCTGTATGAATATAATTTAAGGAAGATGAGGTTGAGGTAAATAAGATGACCAATTACAGTCGTCAGTACAAAATAAAATGTGCAATTCTGCCACACCATTATTCTTTCTTGACTTTTTAATCCCTTTTCTTCATCATTCCTCTTATTACTCTCTTCAGTTATTTGTTAATTTAAAAAAGAAAAAAAAATTATCAAAGTTACAAGTAGTTTTTGTGTTACCTCAAGTCTGTCTTAAGTACGTCTTGCCTTATTTTGATTGAAGGACATCATGGATAAAATAATAACAATTAAAAAAAAAACTACTGTTATTTAACTGCCTGAAGTGCAGGACTGGCTGGGTTTTCTCTTGGAGAACAGACTGTTTTTTCTTTTTTTGTTTTAATCAAATAGCAACTTGATTCAGGTCTGCTTTATACTGTGTGGGAGCTTAAGTGCTCCTGACATGGAGAGCTGCACATGATTCCAACTTTGATCTCAGATAACTACATCTGCCTCAGTCTCGACTTATCAGACAGCTTTAATCAGACGCCTTGGCTGCAGTCACAGCATGTGGAACAAAAGGCTGTTTGTGTCTGTAGCTTGTCTTAAAAATGTAAGGTTGGTCTTCCTTTGCTATCAGTGGATTGTACTGGTCTTTGTCGCATTCGATCCGATCCCGGCCCCTCCCCGGCTCTCCCTCTGCTAATGCTGCACCATGTGTTGCAAAGTCAGTCAATGTATGCATGGCGTGAGGGCATGAATTATTTAAGAAGCTGGTACTTTTAAATGATTTGAATGTTCAGACATCGTGTGTCATCAATAGGCGCAGTATTCTATTAGATTCTCTTCCACTGACCTCTGCGTGACTTTCTTGTGTGCGTGTGTCGAAATTAAAAGCCGCGGCATTGATACGAAACATGTTAGTAGGGGTCTTAACTGTGCGTTCGATGTATAAAACTTTTTTTTTTCACCCAATCTGTCAATATTCCAACCAGTTTTAGCGGCTCTATTGACTACAAGTAATGGACATAAAAGCTGCTTGAAGGTCAAAGCTAAATCCTCCTGCATTAAGGATCCAGCTTTTATGAGAGCCTAGAAAATATGAAAGGCATCAACAAGGACTCATTCTGTGTGTGTGTGTTAGTGTGTCTCTTCAGCCATGCCAGCATATTTACAGTCGAACGAGTTGAAAAGAGAAGACACTTCATCTCCTGAACTGTTTGTCTATATAGTATTAACCTTTGTATTTAAACTTTGTTTCAGTGTTGGTAGACAGTTGTAGCTTATGTAGCACACATCCATCCAAGATAGAATCAAATATAGGACCGTTGCTCTGTAAATGGTTTGGATAATGATGGCTTTGAGATGGCATTTCAACAGTTACCTAGGGGGAAAAGCCTAATAAGTTTTTGGAGCGTGTTAGGACAAAGAGATAAGACTAATGAAGAGCGAAATGATCTGGCAGTATTTACTTATGTTTACAAGAAAAAACGCTTTCACAACAGCATCTTCATTAAACAATTGCTGTGTCTTTCCCTCACAACACTACTTGCTTTTTTTTCAAATCCAATATTATGGGTCATTTACAAGTACTTTAATTAGTAAGAAGTCACTTTGCTAACTGTATTTATCAGCACACCCCCACTGTGTTCCTCAGATAGAGACTGCCGTTATCTAGGACAAAAGAGCTGGCATTTCAGCCCTAATGTCAGCTTCATCAACATTAAATTGTTCATTTGTATGTATGCAAATACAGCCGTCTTTAACCCGAAGGTTATAAACAATTTAGATGGTGACAATAACAGTGTCCGATCTGAAGTGAGCGAGCAGGTTTCAGTAATGCTTATTTGGGCTGAAACTGTCATCGCAGAGATGGATTCTGCTCACTTCAAGGTGAATGCATCTGACTGCGCAATTTTCATTCAAATATTAGTCAAATGGAACTAATACCTTGGGATAGAATGAATCAGCCATTCAGATCTTATTTGACACTGACATATGGATGGCAGTTTGGGAAAGTTGGGAAAAATCATCTGCATGGCGAGGGAATATTTAAAGAGAGGTTACGCACAATTTCAGAGAGTTAATCATCCAATTTCCACACCAGCAGGAGTCAATCAGAAAGTGATATCAATGATGAATTTTTTTTTTTTCTGAGCCACTCTAGTTGCCCTAAAGGTGGGACTATGCTAGCAGAGTGTGTGTACCCACATGAGAATTTGTTTAGCTTGTATAACTGTAAGACTTGGACTGCCAGGCACACATACTTACAGCAATGTTGCAGAGATAAGTGTTTCTTTTTTGTGTTCAACTGATGGCCTTGGTAGCCACAAACCGTGGTAGATCTCTGCATCTTCATATTGTTAATGACAGCCCTGATTTGCAGTGCACACTCGCCTGAGACATATCGTTCGAAACGTATTGCCTGTGATAATGTTTCACATCTAGCACACACGTAAATGAGAGTTTCATACGAGAAGATACTGTACACCAGGTTCGATTTCTGCCTTTGTTGCTTGTCATAAATCTTTTTCTCTCTCACCATTTCCTGTCTGCATGTGATCTAATAATAGGCAAAACGGCAAAAAAAAAGAAAAAAAATGTCTAGGGGATTATGTGATTGTTTCAAAGATATGCAGAAAAAAAAACACACATGGTCAATGCAGTTAGCAGAGTACAAGGTTGCTCAAGATGGTTATTGATTTATTTTCTTAAACAGTCCAGATAGCACTTTAGAGGAGTTGGACACAGTAAGGGAAACATTTAAGTTTAAAACAATTTCAGTCCTCACTGATTTGCAGATTAATTGCCAATTTATGTCAATCTGACATTGGTAGAGGTAAAATTGAATGCATGACTTTCAGGATTTTTAGCAATGCGGTACAGTAGGTTACTTGAGCAACAAAGTGAAGAGCTTGACATTGAAATTTAAACTTTTGTAGAGAGTGAACCACAGCAATATTCAACACTTATAAAAAAATCATGCGGTTTAATCATAATATCTATCACAGAGGAACTTTGTAATAATATCAGAATGTTTCATTTTGAAAGAAGACATCAACTAATGCAGGAAAATTAAGGTATTGTTAAGATAATTGCGCACAGGACAGCCTGAATATATTGTGTTGGGAAATGCAATAAAATATAAAATGCACACACAAACACTGGAAGTTGCAAACTGAAAATAACACTCAGTTGGGACTAACTATATATATATATATGTATATATAAAAAACTTGAATCCTTTTGCATTTGAAAGCTACTCAGTTTGAATCATTCTTTTCTCATCGCTATTATGTTTTCTTGGTTAAGGTCATCCTGTCTTAATGTCTTTGTGCAAGAGCTCAACCAATTGTGCGAGCAAGTGTCGGAGGCTGAAAAAGGGAGGAAGACGATAGAATGTTACTGACTGTCTCAGTGACTGTGTGGGTGAGTGAAACTTTCTAAAGATGAAAGTAATTAAAGACTATTTGCACACACCAATACTTCATTCTATTCATTGAAAAAAAAAGCTGTATTCAACATCTGGATTACACAGATTGTATTTCTGAATTTGCTGGCATGAAAGAAATGAAAGTGATGCAGTTCATTGTGTGTATGGTGTCCCCTCACATTAGGTTATTACAACATTCCAGCCTTTCTGTTTTTGGAGGAGACTTAAAAGCACCAAAGAATGAGCTGATATGATGCTTCATAATGCCAATAAAAGTAATACTGTTGTAGAGGCCATTAATTTGTAAACTTGTAAAAAAAAAAAAAAAAAAAAGTTTCTTATTTTCCTTACTCGTACCATTTGTCCTCCTCTTTGTCACAAAATAGGAAATTTCAAACTGCTTTTGTATGAAACTGGGCCACGCAATTAAGCTTGACCTTGAACTACAAATAGCTGTGTGCACAAATGTGTGCCAATGGTCAGGGCTTCGCACGCCAAGATCACACAGGACCATAGACCGACCCTGTAACAGCTCTGTTTGCCTGTTGTGTGTGTGTGTGTGTGTGTGTGTGTGTGTGTGTGTGTTTCTGCGTTCCAATTCTGATCACAAAAACATTGGCCGTGAAGATCTTTTTGGAGGACGTCGCTATCACCGAACCCATGCATTGTATCATAAAATCAATGTGAAATGTAGAGTGTGTTAAACTGATCAAACCAGGCCAGGAAAGTAGTTGTATCTACTATAACTATTCTAATCAACCCCACCCTCCCACCCTGAGTTTGTCTTTATTTTTTACAAAAATTAATGAAGACAGAAAGAAAGAAAGTTACACACACGTCAACTCAAACAACATCATTCATTCATAGCGTTCTATACAGTACATGCAAATTTAGTGAACAGTTTCTCTTTCCCTAATTGCGTGTTTACCCTGACTGAAGTAAGGTTGAGTCATGCTAGTGTCTACAGACTCAACTGCTCTTTTTAGTCATGCACACGTTACCAAAGGCAACAGACATGATTCATCTCGTTATCTCTCCCCCTCTGTCTCCCCGTCATCCCAATTATTTTCCAATGAAACGCTGAGCGAGAATGGACTGCTGAGTTGCAATATTTCGTGTTCTACATTGATCATTGCGTGTTCAAGTTGACAAACGATAAATGATTACTCACAACAATGGCGCGGATTATGTCATTACATAGAAATTGAGACTTCTTCTAATAACTGAGATCACAGTCCTGCTTTTTACCGTTTTCCATGTTTAATTAACTTAACTCAATAAAAGGTGATTGCTTTCCTGCTCGTGTCACAACAACACCAGCAAATGGCTCATTGGGGCATTTTGATTCAGCCTGGGCTGTTTTCTTTGGCCAACCAATTTCTGCACTCACTGTATAAAAGTCTGGAGGGCACAATTACAACTGGCAATGGAAAGGAAAATGTTGGCATTGAGAAGAAAAATGAGGAGTAATCTCACTCATTTTTCTTATCTGTGGAAGTCCAAGAAGCCTGAGAGGGTACAGTATTTCCCCAGATAAAAGCCCAAACGATATTCCACTCACACAAACAGCAACGCTGAAGTACATAGCAGTCTTTACTATCTCCACTCAGTATCCCTTTTGGGTTTTTTTGAATTGAAGAGGCCCAAAATATTTTCTTCTCTGCGTCCGAGTCAGGTGGATTTGACCTTCTGTAAAAATTCCACGTTCATTGGTGATTATTTTCAGTATTATGTCATCGTCCTCATTCCTCTTCTCGCAGTGGTAAAAGTACTCACAGATAAGACAGCGCAGGTCCACTGATTGAAGACATTTGCAATGGCATGACTCGATTAATTCCACACACTAGATCTTAATTAACTCAGCATAAGCACACAGATGATTTGTGTGCCGATGGGATTTGGTCAATGGGGATGATTGCATGAAGTAGATATGCTCATTCAATATTCATTATCTCCCTGTCCCATTTTCTCACGGAGCAGGGCAGGTTCTAGATCAAGATATCTTCCTTACAGTATGTCTTCAAATGCATAGTCAGATTTGAAGCCTTTGTGTTAAATTGCCTCTATAAAAAGGTTGAACTACACTAAAAATCAATCAGTCGTGAAATATTTTCTCCCCAGTTGATTTGGTTATTTTAAACTAGCTTTAACCTTTCCTGTGAATCAAACATGAAATAAACACCTTCAGCCGTTTGTGTTTAATCCAGTGAAAATTGCATTTGAAAGCTCAAATTGTTTCCTGAGTCTCAAATGTCGGATTTCGGGGCCAATGTGTTTGCACCGAATGGCAATACAGAGCTAAGAATGCAATAGGGTGCATTCCATTTTTAGTACGTCTGTAAGAGAGATGAGTGAAAAGGCTCGGAGGACGGATTTATAATCCTTATCAAAAGCCAAAGAGAAGACAAATATAAACCATTCTTCTGCTCTTGGCCCCTCAGCACAAAGCCTTGGGGAGTGGCATAAAGACAGCTAAAATGTGGTGTTTAAAAGTGTGTTGATGGGAAACACACCAGTGTTGCACAAACCCATAATAATATGAAGAAGAGCGCAGCATGATTGGCTATTCTCTAACGCTGTGGTTGTTCCCGTCACACCTGCACTGACAAACGCTGTGGTAGAAGACCGGGGCCCTGAACACCGTCACCTCCTCTGATCTGCTCTGTGTGCACTGAACACACAAAGCAACTGTGCCTTAATACTGTTTAATTCAGTTATTCTACTTGCTTAGAGGGTTGAGTGGTTATAAAGCAGGCATTCTGAACTGGAATAAATGTAGAAACAGAAGCTTATTTGAGCTCGTAGAGACACAGAATTCTCAACTGCTCTGACCTTCAGATTCTTCAAAATGACTAAATAAATCCCAGGACACATCTGCACCTCTTGACACTGTTGTCACCCATGTCACTGGGGAAGATTTAAAGCTGGTTTTATTTGACGTAGACAAAAAAAAAAAGCAGTAGTGGTAGAGCTGGGTGATATAACACTATATCAATAAATGCACAAAGGTACCATGATGAGGACAAATTAAGATTTTTAAAACGTTCAATTAAAAATGCATATCCGGCTCTCTGACAGCTCAGAAGTGTCCTGTATTATTAAACATAGTTAGTAATTAAAATTGACTAAATCAATAAATGAATAGTTTCAGCTACTGAACCATAAATGTATGTATCATGGTTTGTGCAATTTCGTTCAGCAAATGTTTCTCGGGATAGTGAAAATTTTGATAGCTGCCTGACAGATTCCGACATATGCTCTGTGAAGTAGATGAATACACTTTTCAAAAGACTTTTTTGGCACAGCCAGGTTGACTTAGGACGCATCCATCTGTGCCATATTTCATTTCCGAGGTGGACTTTTAGGGAAACACCGTATAAGTGTTCAGCAGCCAATGTAATTTATTATTGAACCACTGCCATGTCAGAAGGTCTGTGAGGTTGTGTACAGGTATGTATGTATCAGCATCTATGCTTATCATTACCTGGACCCTAAATCCTGCCCGATTTATGGTGACTGTACTGTGGATGGGTCAGGTCTGAACACCTGACGATGGGTTATTCTAACAGTTCCGTAGCCAGGTATGTTCTAAGGACATATGTTTCCACATGTGTAGGACAAATTAAGCTGTAGCCCAAGTTCAGCTAGGAAGACATCAATGCTGTTTCTCATCTCTCCCACAGCTCATGTACATTTCCCGCCATCAGTTTTGGGGCTGTCTGGTAATCAGCTGTCTCATCAGTTGATCTCTTCCATCCAATAGCACATTGTCACACCCTCATCACTTGCCTATCATCTTCGTGCTCTCCTTTTAAAATACGATCTTTCTCTGCCTTAGCTCTTTCATGCCGGTGATTTGCGCGCCCCTCCACCTCCCCATCTCCACCTCGCCTTCACACAATCATCATCCACTCCATCATCCATCCAGCTTTGCAGTCTTCAGTCGCTGCCACCACCACCACCACCAGTGTCAGGACTCCGGGGGGTTTATCCTGTGACGGCTCAGATAGTAAATCTTCAATCAAGACGTCTCCCCCCAGAGTCCAAAACGCCAAAGACTCTCTGTCAAGTTTCAATATCAATATCATCATCAGTGTCATTTGTTGCAATAAATTATCTTTCTTCACATACTCGTCTCTCCTGGTTGAAATAGGGCTTAGGCAATGACAGTGCTCACAGTGATATGCTATGGATCTAATGTGAAGCAGGCACAATAGTTACAATCTTAGTTTAGCATGCTAATTAGGACTAGACACAAGATACAGCTGTGGCTAATGGGAATTAGGTTTTTGTATGAGATAAGACGTTAAAGGATCGCCAGCGTTCGATCCTCTAAGAACCATGAGCGACTGAAAGGAACTTCATAGTAATCCTTCCAATGGTGATCAAGATATATTTCTGTGCAGTCAAGTGGTGAACCCACTGACCGACTGGCTAAAATTTTATTTTCCAAACAGGATTTAAAAAAAAAATAAATGTATAAAATTAGGGCACTTTCCAACAAGCTATTATAAATAATTATCTAATGCTTCCTTGTGACTTTACCAATGTCAAGTGAGTAATGTTGCTGTTGTAGCTTAGTCACATGTGGATGAGGATGGATTGTGTCAGCCCAAATAATCCACTGAGCACTGACCATATGTAAGACTTACAGAGCGGTGTGTCAGCAAAGTATCAAGGCAGTTTGGATAAACTGATTGCAAAGGCTGCGTGAACTCATCCAGCCCTCTTTCAAAAGGTCAGCTAGCCATCAGTCCGACTTGCTTCAACAGCCACAGTGTTGCAGTGATTTGGGGATTCAACACTGACTTCAAATATTATTTTGATGTCACCTGGTGATACTTGAAATGATTTCGAAATGTCTGCAGGTCTGTGTTTAAAAATATCTCGTCTGTATCTTTAGACAGCTAAGAAACACATCCGGTGAATTCAAGTGTAAAGGAAAGAGAGTTCTTCAGCTAAGGTGTGACTCTCGCATTATCACATCCATAATTACGAGTCTATAAAAGTCTCCTTCTGAAGGACTTCTCACACCAACAGTGTTTTAACTCGGAACTGAAAAAGTCTGACATAATCTCGCCAGACATTTGTGATACTTAAGATAATTGCCTGGTGGATACTGACATATGCTCTGTGAACTAAACTTTTCAAAAGAATATCTCGGCACAAGCGAGGTAGGCTGAGGATGCAGTAACCAGCGCTTCATTTCATTTCTGAGGTGAACTTTAAGAGAGACACCAGAGATGACAGTGTTCAGCAGCCTGTGCAATCAACTGAAAACTTAAAAAAAAAGGAAAAAAAAGTCTCTTTATGTAGTGTGATGGCTGCCTCCAAAGATCACAGGTCTTTGGAAATTACATCCTTACTTACATTTTTCATAGAGTCAAATCAAGTGAGGACACAAGAGTTCTTACTTAACTTAAGCTTTTTTCTTTCTCACTTGCTGATGCTGTTGTTACAATTATGTTGTTCTTTTCTAAATTTTTAACATACCTCCTCTTCTCACTTTTTTTCCCAATACATTCGCTCCTTACCGGGTTGCTATGAAACTTTTTGGCAAATGTTTTTTCATTGGATGATACAATACGATACAGTTTATTTGGAGAGCCACACACAACAATGATGTCACTGACATCTGGAGTACACCTTCAGTAAAGCAAGGTGATAAGTTAAGGCTAAGGAAAAAACGAATAAAAATATGTGGGACGAATAAAGATATATCTCATCCTATCTTATCTTAAAAAAACAAACAACAACAGCAACAACAACAAAAAACATTTCCACAGTGAATTGAATTAATCTTCAAACTTCAATGCGTATGCATATCATATTCAGGTTGTAGCAACTGGTTGTTAACATTAATTAGGCTGTCACTCAAAACTGCACTCTTTCCACAAATGATGATTGCTGATCTCTACTGAATCTCTGAGTATCAGTTATTTGTAATTTGAGTTCTTTAAAATGGAGAAAGTTGAGCTTGAGTGGGTGTGACTGTAGATCCAAAATGAATCAGATTCAGTAAACAGATTTCAGATGTCTTGCTTAAGACGTGCAGTGTATTCCCACTCTTCAGATATAATTTCATAAACATATGCCTCTCTGTCAGCTGAAAGACACGTAGTCCTTGACAGTAGAATATGTCTTTTGATGTGAGTGCAAGCAGCCACCAGTCATAAATAAGCAAGGTCACCAACACTGGTGCTTCAAACCACTGGCAGCTGGGATATTTGCTTCCTTTGTCCATAAATATCCCAATACTCCTTCATTCAACGTGAGTCTCTCAAGTCAACCGATGATGAATACCTGGCCTAACCCTGAAACGACTGAACTGGTGATGATGACTGATGTCACAGCGGGAAGGACTTGTGGAGCCACAATCTGTCACTGTCATAAAGTTTGCCTCACCCAGACGACCCTCCCCTGAATTTTACTACAGTGGTCAGCTTTGACTTGTAGCCTCTTTGTCATTTCATATTTACAGATGTGAAGAAATATTGTACATGTTGCAGTTTTTATTTTTTACGACACAAAGTGCTTGTCAATTTGCAGTAAATTAGCGAGCCAAGCCGAAGTAAAGCCCTTTGAGCATCATCCTTTTAAGATGTTCTTCCTGTGTCTGGTCCGTTCTTTTTTTTTTTCTTTTGCTCTCTAATCCCTTAATATCCACCCTTGGCATATCCACAATATGCCACACTTTCAATCTATAAACGATTTCAGTCTGCCCTAAACAGCTTCAGGACAAGAGGGAAAAGGCCTGCTCCGTGTTAATACAATATCTACTTATAAGAAGAAAACGTGGTGTTTTTATCTCTGCAATATTATGACTTAAAGTGCCTCGTTAATTTGGCAGTGTTGCATATCATTTGCAAAGAATAAATGTTTGGGTTTTTTTAATTGAATGTAGACTCTGAATCACCTGTAATTAGTTCTTCATGTTTCAGATGAGTGAGAACAGAGAACAGGCTGTCAGGAAGACTTGTCAAATTAGCCCACACTGACATTAATTGGCTGTAATTTTTTTTCCCGGTGTTTGGCAGAGGTACCTTAAGATGTAAGCTAATTTCATGTAAATAGATGTGCCATTCAACGGTCCGGTGGATCATTTCAATTTAATTAGTAAGAGTGGACTCACTTTCTAGGAAAGTTAAAAGAGAGCATTATTTCTTGTTAACAATTAAAATGCGTTGTAAAGCCTTCCCGTCCCATGTCATAACTCTTCAAACATGTTTGATCTCTAAACAACATATTTTGCTATTAATGATGGATGCTGTAATGCCTTTTAACTGGAGACAATGTGAAGTTCACACAGCCTTCATTGGGACAAAATAAAAGGAAAGTAGCTCTGGACCAAAAGGAGCTTTAAGACTGAGTGAGGGATGCTGAACTTCCTACAGTAATGTGGTTGGTGTATCACCAATTCCACCCATGGCAAATACACCAGAGCCTGCTCAGATAAGCGGCTGTCATTTGAAATGCTGCTATCTACTGACAGTTTGTAGGGCTCAGCGAAAATAGGGAGTGATGCTAGCGTTCTCAGGGAGGAGGGATTTTCTGTCTCTTATCAATGACTGGACAAACTGACAAGTTGCTCATGTAAAAAAGCTAGGGGTCAGAGTCAATCAAGGCCGGTATTTCGCAACAGACCACTCAAGCATGTTGTTATTTGATTTACCATAACAGGTGCTTATGGATAAACATCTATTCCGCTGCAGGAAAATGAGTTAAGAGTTTTAACACGTCTACAGAACAACATGCTTCTAATGCAGATTTATGTTAGGGCGAAGGCAGGATTTGAGAGTCTGAAGTAGCACTGGTGAAATCTGTCACCATTAAAAGTCTATGATTGATAAAATCACTTTAAACTCACTTTAACAGCAACACATTGAGTCCCTGCAGAAATACAACAGTGACAGTGTTCTTAAACTTGGCACTTTTTTTTAAAGCCGGTTATCATTGACCACGCCTGTAATTTGCTTGTGCCAAAGGCAGCAAAAGGTTCTAAGGACTACATATCCTGGGCTTGGTAACGTGGACTGCATAAACAGTGGCAGCCAGATGGAATGGGACAGAGTGTGATGCCCTGCCAAGCTTCACTTTTGACCTCTGTCCATAGGGGTACCACCGAGGTCACGCAGATCATGCCATTCCCTGTACAGTAATGCCAACAACATACACAGCATAATAATAACTATAGCTGAACAACCACTGACAAATCTGTACACAGTCTCAGACACTGCCGACAGTTTTTAATGTTGTGTGTCCAATGCATCCAGTTTTGACAGCGATATGAACTTTTGTTTCTCATACTCAAAATGCAGCCGTTCAGCATGACCATTAACGGAGAGAACAAAGAGCTCAGAGAAAACTGAGGCAACTTATGTCTCAGACATTTTTATTTTTTTTTTTGGAAAATGTTTAAAATTGTTCAGTTTGTTCAAATTGTTTATCAGTAGAAGTTGGCAGTTTTTGTTTTCAACTAATGCAGCCCCACACTAGATTGATGTGACTTTCACTGTTTTAAAAGTTTTCCATAGTAATGGAGCATGTTTAAAAGGATCATTAAAGTTTTTGAGTTTTGGCTGACAAAGATAAACAGTGCAACTCATGATCATATACTGAGTACATTGCCCAAAAGATACACTGCTTTCGCCTGATGCGTTCACAGTAGACACTAGGTTATAGATATGCAAGTGCAGGTGTTCCAAGGTAATTGATTCCTTACCAGCTTACAGCTACCTCGACTAGCTTAATGTGTGGTGCAGTATCTGCTTCTGGAATCTGATTCATCAGCATGAGCTAAACACCAGCACCTTTTATCCAACTATGCAATAATACACACACACATAGACAATGTTATTATATCATATTAAAACACAAATACCAACACAATCTGACCAACATAACTAGCTTAACAATAACATGACTATCTGCTCCCAGAGCTGCGTATGAGAACTGATTTGATTTTATCATCACTGTTGTGTAAAGAGCCATCAGTGTTTATCAGACTGCTGGAGAAGAAAATGCCTCATTTTCTGTGGTCAATCCATCATGCTGTAGGTTCTATAATAAATCTAGTCAGATTTTTCCTGAACTGCAGCCACAAGGTGATCACAAACACAGGAGTTTGCCTCTTCCTGTGTAGGCATAAAGTTGAAAGACCAAATAACCAGGCACATCCATGAGGTCAATCATTTACCTTCTGGAGCTCCTAGACTCCATGTTTTGGCATAGGTGAACTAAATTGTCGCCAAGCAGCAATCTCTGGGGTTGAAAAATGAAGCCAATGCAGAAGTGCCAAAATCTGTTCAGTTCCCTAAATAGCCACTTGAGGCTGGCTCCAAAAGTGAGTCAATCCCCATTGACACCCATATGAAAATGACCAACTTTACAGCAGAAATAATAGCCTAGTTAAAAAAACTATTTTTGTCCCTATAGCCTATTTCCTCCTTCATGACAAGTGTAAGGGGGTGACTTTTTAAATAACCCACTCATTTAAATCAAGGCTTAAAATCATTCATAATTAAGGGTGTGGCTACTTTGAGTGACAGCTAGCTGCTGGCTGTCGGCTCCAAAGACTAAGCTCATTCAGCCACTGAACTTGATCTCTCAGCTGTGGTTGTGGTAATTGTACAAACAGACTGTCCAAAAAGTCGGTGCTCCTGTTTTTTTGGTTAACTAGCAAATAGCCAGCTAATAAATTAGCCTTGGGTTAACCCTCGAGCAAGATGCCTACCTGAGTGGTATCTAGGTGTGGGAGGTCTCTGCTGTGTTCTCTGTGTGTTTGGTGTTTGTGGGGCTGCTTGTTGGCTGGAGTTTGATTGTTCAACCATGTTTCTCTCATGTGTCCAGGATGAGTTTCTCCTAGAGAAGACTATGGAGGTTGATCTAAACAAACAGTGCTCACAGAAGTGTCTGGCACCCACAGTTATTAAAACAGCTGCACCAAAGTCAAAACGTAATAGAGAAGTGTTATAATTTAGGGTGATATTATTAAACAAAAGGCGTCTGTATGAGTTTGGAAAATAAAGGTCCACCACATTAGTTAGCTAACACTATGTAATCTTAAAGTTGCCATACAGGCAACGTAATATTAGGTAGGTAGGTAGGTAGGTAGATACTTTATTCATCCCCTTGAGGAAATTCACATGTTCCAGCATACTTCGTTTGTAAAAAAGTACAATTTAAGTTAAAAATACAAAAAAGTGGGATTAAATTTAAGTTAAAAATACAAAAAAGTGGGATTAAAATACAAAAAAGTGGGATTAAATACAAAAAAGTGGGATTAAAGTAATGTATTATTAATGTAATGTTATGCTTATACGTAATGTTAGACTTGTCATTGTATGTCAAAAAGTGGCAAACTGTGTGCAATAAGATATGTGAAACTTCAAAATATTAATGTAACATTTCAGCATGGTCTAGAAATAATGGTAGCCTAGATGTTGTTATAGGTTGAGCTGGAGTTGGTCATTAAGGCTATACAGTAAAACAGCATTCATTTAGACCGTCTCAGCTCCATCAAAGCTCCACCTCTTTGTCCGTTTTAATATTGGCCAGGAGTTCAGTGGCACTGCCAAGATGGAAAGAAAATCTTGACGTCTGTGCATAGGCGCTGGGATTAAACCAATATCAATAGCTCTCAGAAGGCTATGCCGAGGATCTGGAGTTACAATACGTAACTCATGCGCATCTGCCTATCACACTACATTTAAATGCATAGAAAGATATGAATCACCATGCAAACACCATATAATAAGATCCAAGGCTAATAACTGGGAAATGTGTAACAGGTACATCCTCAACTTGAGCCATGTAGCAAATGTATGGATGTCATGAGCTGGTCCACAGACTTCGGATCAAGGCCAATCCAAACATTTTTTTAAAGTCAGTACATTAGATATACCAAGCCAGGTGTGTCCACTTGGAAAACTGCCCCACTCTAACCTGAAGAAGCTGCAGTCAACAATCATTTCACATTTACAGTCAATCAGTGACATGTTGTAGGTTAAACACACCTCTAAAGTGCATCTGGTGTAAAGTGTGCTCTGTAAATTGTAAAAAAGTAGGGAATAGGAATCTTAAATAGAATGAATAAAAACAAAAACAAAGATGCTGCATCAAAAAAAAGGACACTCATAAGAGAAAGTCAGACACTGATAAAACATGTAGCTCAATACAGAAATGAGAGTGACTGACATGTTGAAGGATCAAAGACACTCTAGCACAGATGACACACACACCATGCCCTTGTATGTGACCTTTGCGGTCACTGTACATCTACTACTTACTTTTTAAATTTTGAATAAACTGAAATGAAAGCAGCACAAACTGTAATCCTGCTGTATTTGACCCTGTAAGGAACACTGGAGTTAAGCAGATAAATAGAAAAATGTGATCACATTCATCATACTGATATTGCCCTAATTGCATGGCACTAGAGAAGGAAATTAAACCCTACACCTATTTCTATGCCCCATTTGTCAGGAAGTGAATGGCACTTAGAGGTTTAGCCAATGCTGATGAATTGTTGCTGTTAAGGCATAAGACTGAAATGCTCTATCATTTCAATGAAGTCTCAGACAGGTATAGTAGGTTGCAGATGCTATAGAGGCAACATGGCATTTGCTAAAAACAAATGAAAAGGCAGGCAAGTCCTTAGATGGAGTCTGGCATGTCTCTGGTGGATTGACCTTGGCTAATACAGCCAAGGCTAAACTGGTTGCCAAAGATTCTGTCTGATCCAATCAGCATCTTGTTCAAAATCAAGGACTTGCTTTTTTTCCAGTTTCTCCTGGTTCAGGGTATTGCCATTCCCTTCGTGAGCTACAGTACGGCCTACGAGAATTTAGACTCAACCACTGTGAATCTCTCATGAAAGCCATATTTGTGTCCTTGAGAGTGAAAATGAAAAAGATTCAATATAGATCTGTTTATTCCATCCTATAAGTACAGCAGTGTCTTTGATCTGCCACATGCACGCATTTGCAGGCAGCATTGTGAGATACAACAAGAGCCCGGATTGGACCATAATTTCCATAAAGCAGATTGCTCCTCGCAGAAAATGAAACAAAATGGAATATGACTATTAGGAAAGATGAAATCTGATTGATGATTATTAATCCTGAATCAAAACTGCAGCCTCGTATGAAAGTCCTCTTGGAGAAAAATAAGACAAAAAACCTGAAGCTTCCTTCTTTTTTTCCTGAATGTCTATTCAAAATAACCGTGCACAATATACTGTATTTAATGCAAATCAGTGATTACTGAGTTAATGGAAGCATGGCTTAGGGTTACTTACTTAAAATATGCTTACTTATAATACCTTGTTTTCATTGTTAGTCCGTTTTTGGCTTAGTTCCACTTTACACGAATGCACTGATTCACACTTACAGTATGTATCTTTTCATAGACTTTCTTCAGCTCCTATATATCAGAGCAGAAGTGAAACAAATAAAACAACTCTATAAAACAGCAGATGGTGCTGGTTACTGATAAGAAAAGGTTTAGTGGTGTAGTGGTATTTTTATAGGCTGTCATTCCTCAATGGAGTTGCTAGTATTGTGTTTCACTCTAAATTACAGTTTTATCACTAAAGCTCTTGATGAGGGTAAAGTGAAGCATATTTCATTTGTAAAATAGCACCTGCAGTCCTATTTAGGCTATTACCCAAATAAACTACATCCCAGGGAATCACATTAGAGGTGACAGTTCTTGAATGTCATTTGCCGCAGACCTGCATAAAGAAAAATCAATCCGTTATGCAACCTGGCACGGTATCACTGCATAGGTTGATATGGGGGCGACACTAACCTAGAGGTAAGAGAAGGAGGCTTCAAAATGGAAGGTCGATATGCTACAGACAGCACTGCTGTTTGCTTCCATTATTCAGTATAGAATGTCGCGAAATAATGATCAGCATAGATAAGCAGAGGTTAAAGGGATGTCACTGAACAACTGCAGAAATCTCTCTCTTTTATAATATGAAATGTAGACAACATTGATTTGTCATAACTAGTTCATATTGGAAAATTTTCCATGATAAATGACACCGACAGTGAATTCCTGAACATGAGAAATGCAAGCTCAATTCAAAGTGGCATTCATGCTAATTCGTGATTTATATTAAGACTTTGAAACAGTGTAACCTTTAACAAAAGCAAACAAAGCGAACGATCTAAATTAAAGGCTGCAATTGTTCAAAAGCCTTGAGTCAATGTTGTGAATGTGTACGATTGAGATTGTGCCATCTGTCTGTGAGGCTGTGCAGCTTTTTGGAATAGTGTAGGTTCAATTGAATGCTTTTTATTTTATTTAGAGAATCTTTGCCAATGATAATTTGATGGAACTTAAAAAGGTCTCAAATGACAAACTTAAATTCCAAAGCTGGTCGATTTTACTGTAGTGATTATCATTTTCACTCGCTCTTTTCGTCACATTCCATGCAGGCCAGAAATATCACTATTCTCATTTTTAAATAGTTAAGCTGCACATGTTTGTTGTCGAGCAAACTGGGACGTATTAAAAATCGAGACTTGACGTCCACACATTTTCATCAGTGCAAGGGATGTGAGATACAGCTGTATTGCCACCTTTATGCATTTCAGACACTAACTGTCTAAACAGGAAATGAGCTCTCTAGTCTGCCCATGTTTGATCATGAGTTACCTAAATGACTTGTGATCGCAGGTATTACAGATGCAGCCTTCTAAACTGACAGACTGCTTGTGACGGCGGCGAGCTGTAGTGTATTACATGCTAAACCTGCTTGTGTTAGTAATACTGAAAATAACAAGCTGTACTACATTAATTCACATGAATCTGATGCAAAGCTTAAATAATCGTATTAATGTATATAAACTCCTGGGTGTTTGTACCACTCTAGATGGTTGTCATTAAGCTTTTCATTTAATCTGCATGTACAGTGTACAGTATCTGCACAGGTTAAACACATTCCAGGCCTTTTAAAAGGCTGAAAATCAAGGACAATCCATCATACTCCTGTCAGCTTTCAGCGCTAATCAGAGAAGGAAACCAAGCATGAACCAAGACTCGACCGCTTGTGCTTTTTTGATCACCCTAACAGCTCATTAACTACTGTACTTCATCAAGCAACATTGGCTTGTTTTTATAGATCCATCTGATACCGTCTGATTTTTGATTGCTTTACTTTGTCCCCACATGGCACCTGCTGCCGCTGTTTCTCCTTTTGCTGATTCATATACAGCAGTTACATAAATTAACGTTATTTTAATTCATATCCATGGATAATTTCTACACAAATTTACGAAAGGACTGTTTTGGTTGTTGCGAGTGCTAAACCTGCACAAACAAGGCAAAAATAAGCTGTAGTTCTCAAAGCGCCCACAAAGGGTTCAGTGCACCTGTGCCACCAACCAAATAGCTGCTTGGTTCTCCGGTGCTATTTGCATGTATTAAAATGAATAACATGCATATATTTAGCTCAAAATTGCCTCCTTTCTATATGAGCCTCGTTGCATAAACAGTGCAATTCACAACCAGCAGCGCTAAAAGCCACATGCAGTTAGAGTGAAAATTATTAGCGTCTTCAGAGGGTTGGTGTTGACACCCAGACTTTTCAGTGATCATGGCAAGAGTTAAGAAAATCAGCTTGTGTCAACAGTTAGAGAGTATCCTAAAATTTTGCTGTATTCACTACCTGTAACGACTTTTGTATTTAGTTTGTTTTGTTTTAATTTGATTCCTGAAGAAGAATGTGGGGATCATGCATTTCTTATTAAAAACACAGTGCTTAGAGACTAATTTTAGAAATCTTCAGTGAACAAGAAATGCCTACATACATATACTACATTTGATTCTGACATACCAGATATACATGAGAAAGTGAAAGTGGATTTGATTATATATAATGTGGCCATGCAGAAGACTAATTTTCAAACCTAGTGTTGCAGCTATAGTTGTGAAATCTATTATCAAGATATAGTGGGTTGTAACATTATACACATATGATGTATGTAGGCCTACCATGTTTTAACTGCGAGTGCACACTTTGTAACTAGTCTGCTTATGACGACAAATGAGTCTGAACATTAGATTATCTCTCGTTGATTTATAAACACAATACATGAGTAACGAGATTTATAGTTAATGTGGGGTGTGCTCATTCATTAGAGTCAACACATAGATTCAGAAACCCAACCTCTCTGCTCAACTTGGTTTAGGGCATAGATGAAGACTAGTTTCTAATTCTGCTCTCTGTTCATAAGAGGTGTAGAACATGTTTTTCTATATACTCATTTTTCCCCCCTGACTTTAATCTAGCACAACTGATAAAGATATATTCAACATGGCTAGTAAATACAAGCAATCTTCCTGAACTATAGATTGTCACGTACATTGTGAGAAGCATTTTTTTTTTTTTTTAATGTCCTCATTCACAGGGTTTTTTCCATTTGCCTCTCCACCTTGCTGGTCAGGACTTGTAGCTCAGTGTGAAAATGTCATTTTTCTCCCTCTCTCTGTAGCCGTCCTGCCCACTGGGTTCTTGGTGCAAAAGCATCATTTATACTTTGCAGCATGTATAATAGCCATCAGTGGCATAACAAGGGACAGCTATGGCCATGTTTGTGCTGTAATATCATTAGTGCACTATCTTTTTCAATCAGACCTTGGGCAGATGGTTGTGATGCACAATTCATGGTGCTATCAATGGTTGCAATCCATTCTTTGTGAATTCTCCCCCCTCTTTGTGATACCCTATCTCCCACAGATCCTCTGAATTCCCCCAATCGGACCAGAACATCTCATTGTCTGCTGCAAATATTGTGTTTTCAGGGACAAATATCTACTTTGTTAAACATTGCATTTTTCACTAAGGCACATGGAGCAAGTGTTTTCTCTTATTCACTCATGCATCTTTTATAACAATGTTCAGGGATGTTTTGCACGTTTTTATGCCTTTTACCACATTTGATAAACAAAGTCGGCTGCAGGCTGCTCTGTCATTGTATTATGGCGGTGAAGTCTTATACAGTGATTAACTCTGACTACCCAGAGATAATAATCAACTGATGAAGCAGTTTTTAAAATGTATATTTTATGCTATTGTTTGACTCCTAAGCTCATTGACATATAATGTAAAATCATTTCATCAAAAACATTTGACCATCTTGGCAATGGCAGATGGGTGGTTTCCACCAATATTTAGGGTATATCGAATATCAATATTTAACTTAGTGGTCATTTAAACTGAGCACTGTTTTAACTGGAAACTGCTAATTAATTCAAGTGTATTTCAAAGATCTGATGAACTTGTGTCATAATCATGATGCACTTTTTAATTATCATACTATATACTTTGTACATACCTATCTATCTATGTATCTATCTATCTATCTATCTATCTATCTATCTATCTATCTATCTAAAAAGAAAATGTTTCTATTGCAAGTACCTGCAAACTGTTCACTACCAGCCACAGACCATGAAACTCATGGTCCTGAGATGGCTAAAACCAAAAGCTACGTCTCAGAGATCTCAGTGGCTTCACAATGTGTCTTCTACACGGTTTTGAGAGAAGCCAAAACCATGACAGAAGTCACAAGGTTAATGGTGAACACACTGCTGTCAAGGCTTCTCTTTGAGCATGCGGACATGCCGGCGTATCCACAGAGATATAAAAAAACACGGGCCGATGATTTGCTTTGTTTACTCCTGTGGAGAAGACGGGCCTTTTGTAAATTCTTACAGCTTTTGTTTAAGTGTTTAGCACAGAGGTATCTTTGTTTGTGATAAGCTTGAAAATGATCTCATCGGATAAGATAAACCTTTATTCGCCCCACAGTGGGAAAATTCACTCAATAATAATGATGGATGGTAATATACACCTGACTTATGTATTTTTAAGGGCAGACTTGGCATTCCACTGGGAAAAATAATCCAAACACATTAAGTATCATGGAGTTAAGATAATTTGATCAAGGCACGATCATTAAACAGTGACATTCTGACAGTGGCACTGATGATATGAAAGAATATATTAAACAGAGCTTTAAGTGATTCTAGAAGGTCCGTTGTGACAGACCTGTTTAGCATGTGACCACCTTTTGCCTTTGTTATTTTCTGTTAACGACCGATAAATAATGAAAGTGATACGTGCTTGCACATTTGCCGCACAGTGTGCTCTCTGCGAGGATGTGTTGGAGGTGACTTCTTGCTAATGAAGAAGGTGGCGAATGTGACACTGCTGTGTGAACTGCAGCTGCACAAGCTCCTCGTTACACTGCAGAGGAGGCAGCCGAGGGGGGGGGAGGAGGCGCACCTGCTGCCTGCTGTCTTTGCATTTCACTTGAATCTATCTTTGTAATTTGCGAGATCAGGCCTGGTAATACTAAAGGTTTTATCGTGGTCGACGTGTCACTGGCGAACATAGCTGTTTTTGTTTCTTTGTTCCACGCAGCTCTGTCAGCAGGAAGCCCACACAGATCTTCACTAACAGCCATGCTCCAGTATATATATTTTTTAAACTCATGCAGAAAAATGACTGGTATTTGTCACCACTATATATGTGTGCCTGTGCTTCCACAGTCAGATGTGTTCAGATCACAGAATAAATCTGGTACACTTTTGTTTGATATTATCCAAGTACCTAAGCTGAATACATGATTTAGATGACACCACTCCCTGACAGCACTTTCTGGAGTTCCTTTAAACCTCTTTTCCTCGGTTTAAAGCAACTCCAACATGTTTTCCCCCATTTAGTTTGGTTCGTTTAGGCTGGTGCGAAAAGGCTGAAAAGGAAACATGAACTCTGATGATGTTTGTGGTGTGAAAGCAAAGCAGATGAAGCACAGGATTTTGTGACAGTAGACATGTGAAACTGTGCAGTGCTGGTAACTGGACTGCATCTCAACAGTGTTTTTATTCTAAGTGCTTCACAGTTTGCCTCACATTCACACACACACACTGACCGTTGGGAGCAATTTGGTGTGCAGTGTCTTACTCAAGGCCACTTGATATGTGGAGCTGGAGGTTGAACCCACAACCCTGCGATTAATGGATAACCTGCTCTACCTGTTATCATAATCGATCTGTGTAAATGACACAAATACTAACATGTGTGTGACTGCTGGGATTCCCCTGAAAGCTAAAGGTATCAAGGTGTAAAGGTGTATCTAATGACAATGACTGTCTCCCTCCTCTTTATATTATGGCAAAAGACACTACTTTCATGTTTCTACCTTTTTGTCATTAGTCTGGACAAATGATTCTCATGACACACAAATGAGAAGAGAAATCAGTAAATTGCTGCATGACCTGCTCTCATCGAATAGAGTTTTTTCCACATGCGTCATGCAGCACTGATGACGCAGAATGACACCACCAAAACTGTCCAATTAGAGTTACCTGTCAGTAACTTATGACTTAATTGTCCACTCATCCTGGTTATTCAAAGCTGGTGTGAAATGAAGCACACCAGGACTAAAGCACAGCCTTTTGATTTTTTCTTTGGTCATTTCATCACTGACAAAGGACTAACGCTTGTCTCCAGGGGAAACAGGAAAATGTACTTGGATTATAAGCAGGTTTTTTTTTTTTTACCCTTAAAATGCAATTTGAAGGCTGAGACTACAAGTAGTAGGTATTCCATTATGTTACAAGAGGCCAAGCAATTCTATGCAAGATTACTCCTTATTACCATGTTGCACCCAAGAGTCAGCTCAGCTGCCACACACAATGCTGGCAGTCACAACCTGTCATGCTACTTAATTTTTCGTCCATGAACATGTTCTTATTATTGACATGAAAGTCAATGGACTTTCTCAGGAAAGTTGCTAAAGCTGTGTATAGACGTGCTGCCTACGTCCCAACTGGAGTCTACCCAGAGGAGAAAGCTGCCATTGGGCACAGGCAAAACCCGGCCATATGGCAGAAATCTGTGCTGCTGATACAGAACTATTGTGGACGAACTTGGAGAATATAGTACCATGAGAGGGCTCCTTTGAAGGATGGCTCTCTGTTATATTAGGTTGGGGAAATTGGAAAGCACTTGACAGATCCCCTTGATCTCCACTGACTTTCATCAAAGGTTCTGGACTGCATAGGAAGATAGTGGGATTATTTCTGAGTGTTTGTAGGCTTTGGTGCTGAATTAGTTATGGCTTAAGAACACAGATAGCCTTCTTGTCATTTAAAAACTACACTTGTTGAGAATTTACAAGACTGCTGGGGAGTGGGGATAGAATTATGCTGGTGTTTACCTGGCAAGCCCACGTCGACAGCCTATGCCCCCAGGCTATAGAGGTTGTAGTTTATGAGAAGGCTAGTCAGAGTGTGTGGTTCTGGTTGACCAGAAACGTATGTATCTGTTCTACCACGTAGTTGTGGGGAGCCTCATCAGGTGTGGGATAAAAGCGTGGTATGGTAACATCTCTGTACAGTTAAAATCTCGGCCTGCTCGTCTTGTTCAGACCGCCATGAAGGTCACAGCGAAGAAAGAACACCAGCTCCTTCAATCTATACAGGAGCAGTCTGTGCTCAGGGGAGCATAGAGAATACTGGATGATCCATCCAATGTCCTCTACTCTGACTATGAGCTTTTACCCTCTGGCAGACAATATATAATACCCAAGTGGCGACTCAATCGTTTTAAAAAACATTTGTGCTTTCCTCTATTAACATCTTAAACAGTAAGGACATAGTGTGAGACACAGAGCCCATGTGTCCTAAAGGGATTTTGTTGTGATCGATAAGTTGTGCAATATGTTGTTTTAAAGTTGTGCGATATTGTTTTAAAGTTTTCACTAACAGCAATTGAATGTATGTATGTACAACTCCGATTCCAAAAAAAGTTGGAATGCTGGGTAAAATATAAACTAAAAATAACTATAAATAAAACACAATGTGACAATTTGCTCCGCGTTTTTCACATATTTTCACCTGAAAGCGGTACAAAGACAATGTACTTATTGTTTAACTCATCAACTATATTGATTTTCTGTAAATATCAGCTTGATCTGAGTTTGATGGAAGCAACATGTGCCAAACAAGTTGGGACAGGAGCAACAACAGACTGAAAGTTGTGGACTGATCCAAAAACACCTGTTTGGATCAATTTATTAAATTAAGAAAAATTCCCTATTAGTACAGTAAAGTATATTGTATCATATTGTGTAGATGGAGACAGATCACTATCTGACCATAGGAGGTGAAATGCTAGCAATTAGGCCTCATAGCAATCTATAATATTGATGTGTGAATGCGTAAGTCTTTTACACAGGTCTTGACTTTAGACAGATTAAGCATAATGACTGGTGCGATTTGAATCACCATTTTTACAATTTGAATACAGCTATGGGAAAGACATTGATTGGCAAAAGTATTCATTTCAAAATCACAATCATGAACTTTGTATGAACTTTGCTCATACAACTGCAGTTTCCCTAACAATTGCCCAGCGTGAAGTCCATGAATATTTGTCTACAAGCTGACGATCACACAGGGCCAATCAAGGGTTCAGTTAAAGTGGAAAATGAATAGAAACAAACAGGTTGTACAAAGAGTGAAGCTTTGTGGTATCCATTATTTTTACCCCGATCACGCTTTTGACTTGCCCTTTGACTATAAACATCACTTTAACTTGGGTTTCCAAATGCCAGCTTAAAAAAAGTAACGTGATATTGTTAATTATAGTAATGAATGTGCTGCTCTATTATGGGAAAAAGTCAATTATTTATGTTTAAAACTACTGAAACATCTGATTATACATGGTGAAAACATTGTTGTATTGTATTTTCAAGCATTCAGAACTGTTTATTCACCAGTTATGAATTCTTCATAGGAACACTGTTCCTGTAAGCCTCTCTATGGTCATACATTTTAATGCCAGAAATGTACTACTAAGAATGAAAAAAAATGCACCCCCATCTTCCTTCAACAACTCTGTCCATGCAGCTGTCCTTATGGTTTCAAAATATAGACAGCAACTGTGGGCAGTGGAAACTATTTGAATCACAGTTAGTGGGTGGAACCAAAGTCAGAGTCATACGCTGAATCAGCAGGACGGGCTGTGAGGCCTTTTAGAGTGTGAGTAATAGTTCTGACACCTACATAGTCTGATATCTCAACTGTACCTATCATAATAATAAACACTGGTACACACCCATCATCATCATGAGCTCAAAAATCTCACACAAACACATTGTGGTTGTTAATAAGAGGCACTGAACGCAGCCTGGTGAAAGGTCATTCTAGATGTCAAGCAACAGTCAACACTTACTCAGACTCAGTGTTACCTCACTCAACTCAGTAACTAGTTAGTGGAAGTTTTTACTTGTAAGTTTGAAAATGTAGAGATGGACTTTATATTTTTAGCTGTGTGTTTTGCTTGTTCTTTTTTTTTTACATTTTGTTTAACTGCTCTCATTATTGGATACTACCGGGTGGTTTATTTGTTTCATCTTGTCCGCCTGATGTCGAGGATTACAAGTGATTGAATTTGAAATTTTCCCTCATCTTGGCTAGGACTTTGTCTAAGCCCCCTTGGCGTCCTTCCTCCATAGTACATATGCATTCAGCTTATTGCATGTCAAACCAAATGCAATTAATTATAATTTTTTCAAGCTTTGGGACAAATGCTCTGCACAAATGTGTACCTGTTTCTCAGGCAGTATGGACAGATTAACTGCGTGGCAACAATTTGTAAACTGTGGTTTTTGAGGGTAAAAATGGCAGAGACGTGCACCTTCATCTTCTCACTGATCATTTTTTTCTCAGTGTTGCCACAAATCGTACATTAGGCTACACAATTCCATTTATCAAATCTCTTCGGTCAATTAGTTCTTCAGACTGGCTTTCACCTGCCTCTCAGATAAGCGTGAGCTATTACAATTACAAACACTTCCCAACCAATGGTTGACTGCACTTATTGTAGCAATGTGTCACAAAGCTAGAAGAGCCCCTTCTTCAGAAAACATCTGCATCTTGATTTGTTGATATTATGCTTCTATATGCATTTATTGGCTACGCCTGGTCCATAAGCTGTATAATAGAACATAAACTTACATTGGTTCAAACGTTGTCCTCTGCAATAAAAAGAATTACATTCAGCTAAATACATTTTGCATCGAACCTGTGTGAGACTCACAAAACATCTGCTTTAGAAGAGAAGTACTGGTATGAGCACTGCCTTCCATACATGCATATCATCAAACTCTTGTTTAGTCTTGATTATGTATATGAATGACTGGATCTCCTGCTGTTCCTTCGTCATACTGCTGCTACAACTTCATCACCAAGCATATCTTTATCCATAGCATGTATGGCACAAATTGAATTGTGTCATATAAATAGCCAACAGCTGACATGAACAGCATCGACCCCTCTCATATTCAGATATAGTTTATGTGTTTACATTAATATTTATTTAATGTAATTTAATATGTAATATATAGGTGTTTCAAAACATCTATTTACTATCTTAAAGGATGGAAATCAAGTGTATGTTTTAAGAGAAAATATATTCATTTCCTTTGTCATCACAGCCTAATAAGGTGATAAAGTTGATCTGTTTATAGTTTACATCTGGATAAAAACACAGTGGCAACAAGCTTTTCCCAAACTCATCTGTCCTGAGTGTCATTGAGAGAAAGGGAGAACTGGGACTGAAGTACAAACACCCTTTCATGGACACTGTTAAGTAGTGACTGTGTTATACATGCTGCTAGTCTTTGGAATAGACTGAGAGCCCAAGCCAAGTATCCCACTTGTGGACATCCAGTCATGGGAGAGCTGGGTGGATGATCACAGGACAAGGGTTAGATTCCATTGGGATGTGGGATATTGTGGAATCTTCTGTCTAGCTGAGACATGGCTCGCCCATCTGTTGCTGAGTGGACCTGTCCAGTCATCTCTCTGTATGAATCCAGCAGGTCCAAGGATTGTGAAGTCTGTCTCATGATGAAGAATAACTGATGTAATCCCAGAGACAGTAAAACTCTCTCCTGCTTGTGCTCGCCTGACAGAGCTGCATGGTGTTCTCTGTCGACACCTGACGAGCTACCTGAATGCTGCAGGGAACTTGAACCTTAAAAAAACCTCTGGCAAACTCCTATCAACACATTGGGTCTCCAACCAGAGGGGTGAGACTCAAGACCATTGTCATCCTCCACTGAAGGAGGATTACAAGGTTTATTTTCTCCCCCAATTCAGTATATAGGAAAGAATATAATACAGGGAATATAAACAGTCTTAACCTGTTTTAGCTTACAGTTTTTATCGCATGGAAAAAACCTTGAGTCCAAATGCAGGCAGATATTTTGCTGTGACTACTATATGTGTAAATAGGAGGCTGTTTGCTAACAGGTTACTTGAAAAAGAGAAAATATGTTAGAATTAGTAATTGTCAGATTGTTGTGGAGTTCATTCTCGCAGCTTGGTGAGCGGTGGTGTGCTCATTGCATTTTCAATAAAAGACTTCAACTCAATATTACCATAAATTAAATAATACTCAAGTATCACCTAGAGTGGACACAATAGACCAACAATCAAATATGCTGTCACATTTTTTCCTCATTGTTTAGTATCACTCTCCTCCTGTTCCAGTGTGTTATCTACTCTGCTACGTAGGTGAGTGATTGACTTTCTTCCCTGCATGAAAGAATGAAAGAACAGCATGACACCGGGGCGAAAGAAAAAAAAGCAGGAAGTGTTGCCACCAATCCAGCACACCATCTTTTCAACAAACCCTCCTTTAAGACACACTACCAGTCCATCATGACTAAAGCCATCCGTCATCTCAACAGCTTCTTCCCAAGAGGTGTCAACACACTTAAATGCCCCCCCTAAGATTTCTCCTAACCTTCCACAAACCCTGAAAATCTCATTTCGTTCTTTAATGCCTCTAGAGATGTATCTTTAGGCATTTTTTTTATTATGAGTAGGTTTTGTAAACTGCTTCCCTTCTCCACCTCAATTATGTTCATGTAATAGGATTCTTCAAACACGTACTGTAAAACACATAGCAATTTCATACTCTATTCCCCTTTTTGTAAGTACTGAGAGAGAGGGAGAGAGAGAGAGAGAGAAAGAGAGAGAGAGAGCGAGAGAGAGAGAGAGAGAGCAGGGGGAAGGGGGAGACATAGAGATGGTTTTTTTTTTCCTGCTAACATACAGTACTAGGGAATATAGATAAAAGGTGGGGGTGTGAGGATATGCAAAATCATGGTTTGGTTTATACCCTGGTTTAGGAGTCACGGTTCGATGCGATTTTAGTATAGCACAGAAAAATAAACAAATGCATACATAAACATTTCTTTTCATTTATTTTGAGCAGACACTGGTGGAAGTGTGACAACTTGGAGCAATGCTGACACACCCTCCTTGTCTTAACCACAGATTTCTCTCTGTTGCTGTTGTAGTCGACCGGGACTGTTGCTAAGCAAATGCTTTAAAGGACGCAGGCAGCTCTTCAAGCTTTTGCATTTAGTGTGAATGACCTGCTAGTCAATCAGCTTGTGGTGCTAACCTCATGGTCCAGGGTTCATTTATTTATGATTCTACAACACAGCATTGTACAACAAGTCCCTTTCTGCTACTCACAAAACAAAAATTATATGAAGTGATGAATAAATATTAGCTTATAATACAGGGTGACTGCTCTTCCCTCTCTGAGCATATCTGACCACAACCTGGACATGCTGACTCAGGAGTATGTGCCTCTTGTCCAAAGGCAGCCTGTTTCCACAAGGAGGGGAGGAGGTGGACTCAGGAGGCTAAGGACGGTCTGGAGGACTGCTTTGAGTCTGTGAGCCACATGGGGACGACATCAACAGCACAACAGACTGCATCACAGAATACATTGAATTTGAGATGGCAGCATGGTGGGAGCAAATGAGCTGAGTTGTTTCTTCAATAGATTTAGCTCATAACGCTCAGCTGTCTCTTCCACCCCACAGCCGAGGCTCCACACACCCCAAGTACGCCCAACGCTTTCACCCTCCCCCGCCCTTACCTCCTTTGGTGAGCACTATGGACTTGACCCCCCAGGGTTTTGAGGACCTGCACAGATCAGCTGTCTTCTATCCTGTGTCACCTGTTCAACATGAATCTGAGTCAGGAGAAGACATCTGCTTGGCTCCTGTCCCCAAGAGAGCCACTCCATCTGGACTAAATGACTACCGACCAGTTGCCTTGACAACCCATGTGATGAAGGTGCTGGAGAGGCTGGTCCTGGCCCACCTCAGACTACGGGTGAAACCATCACTGGACCCTTTGCAGTTTGCTTACCAACCTCATGTGGGCGTAACAACATTCTGCTGCAGAGAGCTCACTCTCATCTGGATGAGTGTGTTAAGGACGGGCAAGAGAGGGAGTACAGATCGCTGATGGATTATTTTGTGGATTAGTCCAGGAGAAATCACCTGCACCTGAACGGGACCAAGATCAAGGAGATGGTGATCGATTTCAGGAGGACAAGGACACCGACAAAGCCCTGTGTATCCTGGGAGAGGAGGTGGACATGGTGGAGGACTACAAGTACCTTGGCGTCCACATTGACAACAAGTTGGACTAGAAAACCAGCACCGAAGCTGTGTATGAGAAGGGGATGAGCAGACTCTTTTTCCTGAGGAAGCTGAGATGCTGAGAATGTTGGAAACATTTTCCCAGTCAGTCGTGGCCAGTGCCTTGTACTTTGCTGTCGTCTGCTGGGGAAGCAGCATCAGAGCAGGAAACAGGAACAGACTTAACAAACTGATTAAAAAGGCTGGTTCAGTTCTCTGCTCCAAACCAGACACTTTGATGCTGTGTTGGAGAGGAGGAGACTGGACAAACTGTTGTCCATTCTGGGTAACCCTCACCACCAGCTGCTGGACAGACAGCGAAACTCATTCTCCAACAGACTGATCTAGCTCCGCTGTCACAAGGACAGATATAGGAAATCTTTCCTGCCACAAGCAATAAGACTGTTTAACTCTGCAGCTCAGTCTGGCAGAGAAAACACTGGACTCACAATGCTGTGGTTTTCTGTTTCTGATCTGTTTGCAGTAGATCTGGTCACTTGATGTTCTTTGCTTGTTCTTTGCATTTTGCTTTATCTTGCACATCACATCTACCTACTACTACATTATTATTCATATATTCATTTCTTTTAGGTACTTGTTCGTTGCACTGTATGTTGGTCTGTTGCACTCTATGTTGTTTTATGTCATGTTGTAACCTCATTGTTTAATGTGTTATGTGTTGTGCTATGGTGTGTTGTTTTGATCCAACTGCTCCAACAAAGAATTTCCCAGTTTGGGCTAAATAGAATATATCTATCTATCTGTGACCCCCACACTGTAACTGTTCAGCACAAACACACAAACTGGTACAGCTCTAATACAAGACAGCATGGTGTAGGGCAGGAATTGAAAGTTTGTCAGAAACATGGCTTCTCCTACCACTGTTATGCTGATGACACCAATCTGTTCTTCTTTCCCCCATCTGTCACTCCTCAGCCTGGACAAGACTAAACCAGTGTACCCTCAGGGAAGAGGATGCCCATGTGAGGTGGAGCTAGTTTACCTACTTTAGATACAGTTATCTAATTTTGTCCAATGGTTTCAAGCCGAGGGGTCCAAACCGTCTTCAGGGTTGTCAGGTAAATCTAAAGGTTTGTGAAATGATTATAGGGAGAGGAAATCAGAAAAACACAAGCAAAAAAAAAAAATCACTTTTCGGAATTATTTTCTAACTTTTTGTTTGTTTTGGTTTGCTTTTTTTCTTTGTTAATACTTTAGCTTAAATTGTTCAGTTTTACTATTTAATTGCTCTTATCCACTTTGCTGCTGCGCAAAGTGAATTTCCCCACTGTGGGACGAATAAAGGTACATCTTATCTTATCTTTTAAATGAAGGTACCTGAGAGGGTTATATATTGGTATAAGTGTGTGTGTGTGTGTGTGTGTGTGTGTGTGTGTGTGTGTGTGTGTGTGTGTGTGTAAAACAAATATATTAAGAACAAGCACTCACAATAGAGATAGAGTCATGCCGCAACTGTCATATGTAAATACTTATACACAGAATTAACAGAAATAAACATAACTAGTTTGATGGGGTTGATTAGAACAGACGATGGGACGTGCTCTTTATTATTCTACAGTCTGCTATCACCTTTTTTAAAAACAAGATGAATGAAGGGGAAAAGGGAGAATATGCAAAGATGGAACTGTACACTGTCACATATTCTGTGTGTGATTCTGAATGCGCCAGTGGTTAGAGGAAGAGAGCGGCATCATTCTGCATGTCTGTTTGTGATTCTGTTTGTGTGCTTCTGTTTGCAGTTAATGTCATGTTCCCTGCTTTTATCTTAGATTTGAATCTTAAATATGACTCACCAACAACCACGTACTGTACACAGTCTGTGCATGAATAAGACGACTCTGTCTCTGACAAAACAGGATCTGGGATTTTTAATGACTTTTCACAAAAGGAAAGAGATTCACTACCCCCAGCATGTTTCCATCTCAGGTTCATTCATGAATCAATCACATTTATGCACACACACTTTGGGGTGCCAGTTATAATATACAGTGGGTCAGTCTTACAATTGGTCTTATTATTTGCGGGTATGTAAAGCTGTCTGACTCTTCTGTCTTTCTACACCACATATCTCTTCCATGTACAGCATGCTCTATCATTTCCCTTTGTATTTTCCCTATGGACTGAGAGGTATACACATTTTAAAAGGCATCTATAATGATAAAAGCAACTACATCCACATTCTACTTTAGATTTGAGACACTGTACCAACCTAAGCACATTAGGCAGGTTTCAACCTCTTCATCCCCTCCTAACTACAAGTGTGAATGTGTTTCTCTTTTGTATTCTAATCTGCTCTTTAAGCCTGCAAGACAGATTCCTTTGGCCACTTGGGGCAGCAGAAACAAGTTCGAATATATCATCACCGTTTTTCAATTGGAGTCATTGCATTTTTCTGTTTAGCTGGTCCAATATTCACTCTCCTTTAGCCAACTCCTGAGGGAAATATCTGGCTCTTTACCTACTAAATGCTCCACTATGTTCACCAGCCAGCCTCTAACTATAGCTTTTAAAAGCCCTTTTCCACCGCAAACAACTGCCTGCTGCTGCCTGAAGACAACACTATGAGAGTGGTGAGTGAACCGAAACAGTAAAGTTGTGGACCAGACAGCTACACAATATGCTGAAATTCATTATATAAAGCTCCATAAAATGAGGGGAACTGCAGATTCAGCTGATAATTCTCTGTAAGTTCATCAGTAAGAGTGACCCCTTTTACAATGTCACAATATTTTCACATCCTCTTTTGATTATCACAATATGCATATGTTCAGATTTTTGCTATTGCTACACTTTAGATGTTCACATTTCTCTCTGTTTATCCTGCCTTGAGTTTTTTTTTTTTTTTGAGATAAATAACTGAGAAGACAATTCTCTTTAACTGCGATTATGAAGAACTTGTTTACAACAACAGCTCTCTACAACTTACATGTTGCTAATTCGACTACACTTGACTATTGGCCCTGTGCTGTTACATTTACCAAAACACTGCCCCCTACTGGAGGGTCAGAAAATCACAGATGTTTGTGTTTGTCTGACGTAGTTTTAAATTATCTCTGCATAGTACCTGGGCTAATGTATTGCATTTAAATGTACAGTCTCTTCAATTTACAGTGGTTAATTATACTGGTGTACTTTGTCCAACTGACTAAATTTAAAAGGGGATGATGCTCTGAAAATCAATAAACTGCATCAGAAATGGTGGAAAAATGCTTTTTTTGGGTCTTTTGCTTGGCAGCAGCAACATGGCAACATATATTCCATACCAGAAATACTATTTTACTCGTTAATGCAGAGTCCGGTAGTCCCATATAAATACCCACAAAATAACAACAACAACAATAATAATAATAATAATACTGTTTGTATGTTTTCAGCCTGATTTCATAACTCCAAGTCAAAAGTCCATATTGTTTCGGTCCCAGTTCAGACTGTCTCATCCTCACTTGGCCTCAGCTTAGCTGGTCTCAACACTATGAAGTGTATGTACCTTTGAGAGCTAACTTTAGCAAACATTTGTTCTCTTCAATGTCTAATTAGTCCAGTGTGTTTACAGAAGAGGGCAGAAGCCCCATGCACACTGTCCAAGTTCAAACACAACTGTGGTCCACTGCACAAACACTGCAGATCTGCACCATCAGCTCATTTGAGTTGAACCTGCTAGCTGCCAGCAAATTCTCTCTCATTCATCACAGTGGTTACTAATTAGTTGGCAGGTCAGAGATTTACACAACTGAGGAGTCAACATATCCAGTCTTACAGTTTATTGCTTCAGTGTCACATCAGGACAGACATGAGGAGTACTGATGCCACCTTTGGCAACAATGAACACTTGACATCTGACAGAACAGAATTTAGAGACAGGGAATGATGCTTTTTTGTTTGTTTGTTTGTTTTGCATTTTAGCTTGCTGTAGCACCCCCAGACTGAACTGAATTTCAGTAATTCTATTAAGCTGGTTTAAAATATAGACTAGTTAAAAACTCTGCTAATTAGAGAGTTAAGGAATCACATTCTGAAATATTTTGGTTTCTTATTTTACAGTTAAGGTTAAGGTTACACTTTTGTAACATGGAACCTTTGTCCATGTAGAGAATCTATGCTGCTGAGCCTGGGTTTAGTATCTAAACTCTAAATATTGAAGTTCGTCAAAATATAAGTACCAGGTATTAGTTCTTAACATCCATCACACACCAAAACACAGGAGAAGCAACCTGGTGTCTACAGTCCAATGCACAGATTAATACATTGGTGAAACAAAACAACCACTAAACAAATGGATGGACAAGGTCCTTAGGTCAGGAGTCTGCAGGCTACCTTCACCTCCAGGAAAAAGGACACTTGTTTGATGATAGCAATGCCTACGTGTTTTGGACAGGGTGTATAGGCGGTTTGAAAGAGGAAAGAATGTGGTTATCTGCGTCAAAGTAGAGAAGCTATCACTCAACACAGAAGGAGGCCCCAGATATCACCACCTACAATGCTGTCCCCTCATCTCTTCCCAGGAGACTGAACAGTCACTTGACCTCATGCGGCAACACTAACAGTTGTTCACACTTGGCATCAGGTGACTCCGACTAACTCTCAACAAGTGTCGTTAAACACCCAGGAGCAGCCACATACTAAGCGGTATCAGTGACTTGAATTTGGATGTCAATTGAAACGTCTTCTAGAATCTACAATTAAATCCAATTGCCATTGATTCAACCCTTACTTGAAGTTACTTTTAATAGGTCTTGAGTTTCTCTTCTTAAATAGTTCCTTTAAAGACTGTCTTCAAAATACCACTGATCAATTCCCTGTCAAAATAAAAGCACAAGCTGCTACAACAGTTATCATACAAAGTGATTTTTACTGTTTCACTTTCAATCACATTAACACAAACAACACATCATACTAACTATAATAACCGCTTTCAAATTACATTCTCTTTTTGGAATCTCAGCTACAAAGTAAATCACTTTCAGCCTTTTAAATTTTTCACGCACGTTCACATTAGCCTCAGTCACAACTCAAGTACACGCAAATTGCCTCATGTGCTTTATTGGAGTGAGATCAGCAGCTATGCACATTGCACTTACTCAGCTTTTAGGCCGCAATTAATTCAACAGAGGTGGGTGGTAAAACAGCTCACTACAACAATCATGCTTACTTCACATTACGTAAATGTTTTATCCTGGCTGGTTTTGCTTTCTAATGTTTTTCAAAATAAAATAACACACAATTCATCCACAAATTGTAATGTGAACCAGCTAGTTTAAGGTAGCTGACTTTATCCTGATGAGAGCTATTCTCTCAACAGCCACTGTGCAGGTGAGCAGGCTCGTCTCCACTCAGCTTCACATTTTGAAACTCGTAGGTTAGAGATATTCTATAACTGAGCTTCTGTGTGCAGCAGCCTATAAAGTGCCAGTGCTTTTATCAGGGTGGCCGGGACCAATGCTACTATAATCTACTTTTAGTATAACATTGTAAGTTATTAAGTAAACTGCAAAAAATTTGGGAGCATGAAATAAGTCCAAAAGAGTAAAAAACAGATCCCCAGCAGATTAGACAAACTTATATTTGGAAGAGATAGCAAAGGCAAAAGGTGAAAATTTAAGATTATTTCTCACATTTCAGTTGAGCTCACTTTCGGTTCGACCTCAAAAACAAGTGGTTTGGAAAATCCGTATAAACTGTTGGCTTGTTTACAACCTTTCTGACAGCTCATGTTCTGCCTTCACCACGCTGATGTTGCCGAAGTTCCCAGATCTCAGCAATTACTTGGGTGAGCACAATATTATCAAGGCAGATAGAAATAATGGCCACGGCTGTGGATGTGTGATGTACTCTGATACACACTGACACCAACATGTCATGTTCAAAATATGGTCATTTGAATTGAATTTGGAACATAACAACATAAAAAGTGACACCACAACTGTCATTGTGTCTTCATCTATTGTTCTCTTGTTTTTTCTTCTGTTCTTCAGTAAAGTTTTGGTTAAATATTTGTACCACTTTGTACCACGCAGAAGCTGTTTTAACCATTTAGGCAAACACTGAGGTAGACATACACATTACAAATTAGTGTGAAGGTAATCTTACTGTTTCCAGTCTAAATATATAAGTATCCATACGTAAGTATATGGGTATGTATATTTTTTTTCCACACACAGCTATTTCACAGTCCTTCCATGTAGCTATTTCATGTTTTTTCATTTGTATTTAGTTTGATTATTGACTGACAGGTGAACCGATTTTGACTTCTCTGTACATGTTGTAGTGACACAAACATTCTCAGTTTATGAAATGACCCAAAGTGAAAATGAGCAGTCGAGGCCTAAAGAAAGTGACATTCATATTCACAAAATATACAGAGTAAACAAGGACCTGAAGAGACAGAGGGTCAATGAACATTGTTTTTGTTTTGGTCAGGAGGCACTTTGAATCAGAGGGAGTGGCACTCAACAGAATGTCTGAAAGGCGATAATTATTTAAAAGCACTTTTCGAGACACTGAGTTTTCCACCATAACTATTGACTGCTCTGTTTTGGTTGCTCTAAATAAAGAAAGGTTCATTATCTTCCCTCTGAAATCCACTGGGATGTATCGATGGAAGCCCTATTGTGCTGGCAAGTGAGCAATGCTGTCTCCTCACTGGGCATAAATACAGTATTGATTAGTCATTCTACACAGCTTTCACTGTCATTTTTCTACCCCGTTCGCCATGAAGAATTAGTGGACAGTAATCACTCTGCAACCTGCGGGCAGTAGCATCCACCATTAGAGATGGGCCAGTATGGAACCCAATAAATCATACTCACACGCTCACACCAGATCCACCTGTCACCATGAAGGATTCAGCAAGTCGAGCGTGGAAATATTGCCTTTGTTATTTGTTGCTCTAAAAATCAGGTCAGGCAGTCTCTGTCTTTTTTTTTGTTTGTTTGATTTTTCTTTCCCCTAAATTTTTTGTCTTTTGATACAGCGTGATTTTAGGTACCATGGCTCAGCCAGATCTCTCCAGTTTCAAGCTGTTCATATCTCAAATATAGATCCAATATTTTGACCCTGTGTTTGATATGTTATCACAAGTTACTGGAATTGGACAGTTTCTTGGGATTTCCAAAGAGATCTACAGCTTGCTGTAGAGGCTGTGCAATGTGTAAATCAGGCCAGTGTCACAGCTGAAACCAACAGGGACATGAGACTTCAGTCTGTTAGTATCAACACAGGACATTCACATGAATACGTTAAGGACCAAAGGGGCTTTGAAATTGTCTGTCAGGTAATGGCGACAGCTAGAATTTCTTTTTTCTGTTTTTTTTTTTTTTCTCACAAAACAACTGTTATATTACATTTTAAACATTTGATTATTGGACAACTCTGGACATCTCTCTAGTCCAGATAAATATATCCGCCCAACAGACATATAGATTGCTATTTGATATTTGGTCTTTTTGATAATATTTGTGACCCCTGAAAGTTGATTCCTAAGCACTTAATAACTGCAGAGGATGGGGTATCACATCCACCCAATACACGAAATTTGTGTATTTGTACTGCTCAACATTGTTAAAGAGAAAGTTGATTTCTTCCCTCAATATTCTGTTAAATTCAGAGTTAGACTGACACACTGGGTGCTTGCTGAACTCCACTTGTTTCACAGCGGTGTACATGTCTAGTAGTAACAATGAACAGAACAGCTGTGTGTATATGGTTAGCAGGCGTGTGCCAAAGTTTGTGGCTCGTCTCCCTCCACGCACCACGCACACATCTCTGATCAGCTTCAGTTCAACACAGGTCTGTTATATAAACCAGTTACTGCTGTTGGTGGTGAAAACATCTGGATGAGTGTTTGTCACTCTAACAGGCTGGATGGTGAGTTTCTCTCAGTTGCTTGTCAGGCAATACGTACAGTACTGCAGTGTGTGTGCACATTTGGATACAAATATGAGCTTAATGTGTTGATGGCTGTTCATAACCTTAAACAATTGTATTTGGCTTTTTTTCTACTTATTTTCAAGAGCAGGTTCCTGGGTGTGGTGCACGTGAAATTGATTGAGTATTTGGTTTTCTGCATTATTTTATGAGAAAAAAATCAGTATACTGTCTTCCTTTCTGCATATGTAAAATATACCACAATGTATGTTGCCTATCATGCTCACCACCATCTTCTATTTATTAATTAATTACTTTATTTGTGGAAAAAAACACAACATAAATTATTATAATAACTCCTAGTGATAGAAATAGTTTATGAAGTTAGGTTGTGGAAAAAGCTTAAGAGATGTTTCCATAGTGTTACACACTCAGGTTGCAACCTTAAACTCCCAAAGCTACTCCTCCTTTCATCCTCTCCCTCCTCATTTTCTCTGTTGCACAGACAGTAATCTTCATGTCGTCATGTTAGCTGCTGTCCTGGTCAGACAGGAGATGAGAGAGGCTCCTTAAAAACATCCCTTGGTGGAAGATGCACAGGTATATCCTGTCTACATTATTGATGCCACTTTCCACAACTTCGAGTGTCGAGCTTGGGATCATCTGAAGATATTATATTAAGAACATATTAAAGTATCAACCTACGATAACCTGACCTACATTAAATGTTGCTGTTACAAATCAAAACAATTGTTCATGAAAGCTTTTACCTTCTAGCAAAATCCACAGCTACAGGGGGTGAACCATCATATTCTTTTTAACTTGTGATCAACTGTAACTGAACAGACACATAAAGCTCCATCAGCACAAGCTATTTATAATTTACTTACTGTTGGTTGTGCAGGATGTTCTAAGAAATCCTGTGAACTAGCTGGACCAATCAGCAACAGGTAATGGTTCATATAAAATCACCAAACTCAGGAGCATAAACCCAGCATATGAACAGGAGCTTTTGTCCATTTGGGTGTAGGAATGGCTCTACTGGAAAAGAAGCTTGTGAGAATTAATGAGAAGCTACTGAAGACAATCTGCTGCCATTCAGCGAGCAGAGCATTTCAGTCATGCCTCTGTTCTTCACTCCGATTTCTTGACATACTACGAGCAACATGCATAAAACATATGAGCACAAATTTGCACCAGAATGTGCTGTGAAAATGTGCACACCCCACATATACTTCAGACACATCATATTCTAGAGCCAGTCATGAGTGATATGATAACCTCGAGCTAAAAATAAAATGAGAGATGGAAACAAAATGATAACACAGTGTTGGTCTTGGTTGTTCGCCAGCTGCACTGACTGACAATGTGGTTCTATGAAAGACAACATTGGTCATGTGGTCTATCGGTTGGCCGGTCCACAACTGTGGCCCAGGCTGAAATATGGCAGCAACCATTGGATGGATTGCCAATGTCTGGTTGTGTCATTTTAACAGTAGGTACATTTTGGGAATCCAAAGGTTCACAGCTATCTTTGGGAGCTCTAATAACATCCAGATAATTATTTCTAAGATATGTAAATGGAAGCATAATCCAAAATGGATGTCTTTCATCTATGTCTCTAAAGCCAATTTAGCATTAACCAGAGTTTTACTTATATCTGTGCAAAGCAATTATCATAATTCACTGAGATGCTCCACAAATACCTCAGTACACACTCACAGAAGATGCTTTATAATAAGCCCAGTCCCCTTATGTTTATACCTGGAGTCATTGATTCCCTGCCTCATTCCATTTCACAAATGAATGAGTGTTAGCCACTTAAACTAAATCAAAAATATATGCTTTTTGCCAAACTGAGGGTCAAAGGATTTGTCGTCTGAGAGCTAAGAATTACTCAGAGGAACAATGTGTTGTGATATAATATTGTACAGTGGAAATCACAGGAATATCTTTCCTGAAGTAATTTCCTTTGTGTACCTCTGTAATATGGTTTTGTCTGGCTTCAATTAGTAAAAGTACGAACAAAGTCAAGAAAAGACTTGCTAAACTGTGTTGCTGAATGAAACTAAATGTAGTTGCTTGTCTTCTGCATCTGTATCTGATTTGCTTTGATTCTTGCGAATTCTCCTCAAGTTATGTTGGTAATAGAAATGTTTACATTCAAGATATATTCAGAGCTGATATTAAGTGGGTAGGGAAGGTAGTGAGGGGAAGTTTGAAAGACTTTTGGGAATGGTGGACAAAGCTCTGGCTATGCGCCACCTGAGCAAATGCTGGTCAGGTCCTCCTGGTTGTTCTCCATGGTTCTTGTTTACAACAATGATATTTTTTACATCTACAATTAATTTGAAGGGCTTATTGTGAGCAGTTGTAAACAAAACAACAGCTTACCCAGATAATCTAAACTTGTACCAGTAGGGACCACACCTGATCTGCTGATGATAGAAAATCTGTGTTTCATAATTTTCTTTCAGTGTTATTACCAAAGGGAAGGGGGAGCAAAGCTTTAAAAAAAGATCCAAGGTGAAATGAATCAAATTTATCCTTTAATTGTACTTTCATGAAAAAAGAAATATTTACAAAATGTGCACCATCTACTTGAAGCGATGTATCATACATGTATTTGTCCTGTCTGAAGGACATTTACACAACTCTGAAACTGAGACATGACCAAGATAAAGCCTGTAAGATTGTGTCCTTCCACAACCTATAGCAAGAACTGCCCATGCATTGAAAGGGATGATTTATCACCAATATCAAATAGCTCAAAGGATCGTGGAATGCAAGCTTCAACCTCTCCAAAGCGAATGTGTTTTCCTCCATTATAGGTTTCCTCCATTATCAGCGCCCAAGCCATGCATTCTATAGCAACACTTGATGAAATCGTTCACACAGAGTGAAGGACACGTGGGTGGTATCAACTTTGCAAGCCTGGAAACTTTTTTACTGATAAAAGATGCATTGTACGTATACAAACACTGATTCAATTTTGACTGGAAAAGGAGACTCAGTCAACGTATGAGAATATTTTTTTACTAAGGTAGGTCAAGGTCACCTGCAAAGCACCAGCCTTGGAGAAAGCAGTTCATCCTAACAACTGCCCAATGCAGCCCCGAGGTACGAAATTAGAGTTGCCATTTTAACTTAATTTGTGATATATGTGTACACAAAATATGTACATTATCATCAGTGTTGAAAGTACTTTTTATTGTATCGCTTTACTGTCTATGAAGTGTATATTTTTATTTGGCATTTTCCTCTGGCCTCAGTGTATTTTCCTTGTCTTGTGGTATGGCTGGTTTATGGTGCAGGGAGCTTTGCCATTTGTGACATCGCCTGTGCCCCTCCACTTCTTGATGGAAAATCTGGGGCTTTATGTTCACTCTTTAAAGCTGCGATCCGGGAAGTTTAAAAATCAGTAAACTGCGTGAGCACACTTACATGCTTTCGAGGTGCGGTGAATGCGAGCAGAAAAGCTTTGCATAACATTGGTGTCCTGTCACAGTTGGAAGTAAAGGTCAGTTTCACTCCAGTGTGCGCAGGTAATTCAAACATAAGCCATTTTAAACGCTCAAACTACAATAAAAGATATAATTAGATGTATTTGTGTCATGCCAGCTCTCATGTACCGCCAGCTCTTGCATCAAAAGCTTATTCATAAGCTCAGTACTGCCTGTAAGCCTCAGGTTTGCTGGCATATCCCTACTCACTGCCTGACTGGGAACACAAGCGTTTGTGCAAGATAAGTCATGGTTTGCAGTGATTATGGCACAAAAAACACTATCATCTTGCATTGCCTTTGACTTCCCATGGTTCTCAATGGAGTGGACAGCATCCCTCATCCTCCGCCTTTATGTGGCTTCACAGCTTCACAATAGAAAATTGTACAGCTGATTCTATGATACACATGTTAAAATGAGCAAAAATTGCTTCAGTGTGCCTACAGTGGAATAAAGTGCTGTCAGCACAAAAACAAATTCATACATGGGTAGAACACTTTCCTAACCAGCCCTTTGTTTGCAAAACCCATGATACAGCACATAGCTAATTTACAATCTGCCAGGGTCATTGGTAAATTAAGTACAGCTACCCATGCTATGCTTTTGTTTGCTAGTCAGTTAACCTCTCATGCTGGATGTGGAATTGGATGAGACTCTGCCCGGGTCATGGGGCTAACCAAAAAAAGGCTTGTCCCTCTGCACCTTAAAGGCCCAGAGGTCAAAACCTGCCACATCAACGCCCAAGTCAGGCTGCTGATCTTTATTCAAAGCTACAACAAGTGAATAACTTGCCAAAATACAAAACCTCTGCCCCTGACTGTGCAAAGAGTACCGGGGCACAGTCTATTTTAAATATTCACCCTGGCTCTGTTGCAAATCCTGCTAAGCACGCAGCCAAAATGGAAACATATTTTGTACAGAAACAACTATGTGATAGTGGGGAAAAATAAGTCATGTCAACTAAAAATACATCCAAATTTGTGCCACATTATCGTCCTGCTCTTTGAGAGGGAAGCCAACGAGTTATCAATCAGGACAAGCATCTGACTGGGGCAACTTAGAATAGATTAATGGTGCTTTTAAGTTGCCTAATTACAGCTTTCAAGATAATGAAGGTCATTGCTTGTTGTGTAGGAAACAGAGCATGTCATGTGAGTAGAGGGGAGTTAATTTAACTTGAGAAATGCATGAAAGTCTTCCACTTAAGCCCTGTCCAAATAGCTTCACACTCAGTGCTGCACCCAAAGAGCCGCTGCTGATCAAATGGGACCCTTCCCCCCCCGGCATCTATTATTATAATCCGTTCCTCAACCGTGACTTAAAGGGTTGGTTCATACAATTTCAGTAAAATCAATATCTATAAATATCTAGTCTTTTACAATTTGGAGGAATAAATGAATAAGCTGGCTTTGTCTTTTTTTTTTCCAGGCGCTGTTGCCTGTCTGGATTTATACTTGTCACAAGGGGTTAATGGGAGTCCCACCATAGATGCCCACACGTTGATTTATAGTTAGTAGTTAGTAGTATAAATAGCTAATTATCGTTCAGCCCTGAATTTCTCCTGTTGAAGGCACCACCGTAACACTAGACAGATGTATCATATAATGATTGTACCATTTTGTGCTTTAATTATATTCCCCACGCTAATTGTGTTTAAATTGTATCATCCACTTTGATACTCCAGCAAATGTGTGAAAGCCTGATGTGTTTCATTACCGAATATGAGACAACCTGTTGCTTCGTTCACTGTGGAGAGTGGGACTTTGTAGGTATGTGGTCAAAAAGTAAAGTGACATTTCACTCTGATGATATGTCAAGGGATCCCCAAAGTGATTCCAATTCATCCTTTGCAGAAAACAAATTTTCGTGGCAATCCTTTCAATAGTGTTTGAAATATTTCTGTCTGGACCAAAGTCATGAACTGACAATTGACATGAGCCAACATTGCCATTCCCACAGCCACGACACTACTATGGATCAAAATTCAAATGCCATTTTATAAACTAGTAGATGTTGATAATACATGTTGTAGATGCTGCTGTTGAATTTTTAAATGTAAATGTTCATTTTTGGACTCAATTTTTTTCTGACTACCGCGAATGTAATTCAACTCTATTGTATTAAGATGGAAGAGACAGATTTAAGAGAAACTGAAAAAAATAAAACATGTAAGACTAAATGTAGGCAAATGCTATAAATGCATCAATAACTCTTAAGGTATGATTTAGCTAACTTGGGTGGCAGATAGCAAGAAAAAAAAAAGCTGTATTGCAACTGAATTGAATTTTCTATACTTCTCTTTTCAGCTTTAAGTTCAATGAGCCAATGCGAATGTTTTTATGCAGCAAATTCATCTGGTACTTCAAGCTTATTGAAAATATTGAATACGCAGACATAATAAGACATATTGCTTGAATCCATGGTGGTACAATTTGCAAATATACTGGATATTAGACAAGTTAAGTGGATAATTTGATTTAAGTTCTGGGTCAGAACATTAGCTGTGACTACCTACTCAGTAGTCTAAAAATACTACAGCATGAATTATTTTCTTTCGAGCATTTTCCTGCACTATGGCTAAAGTGATTATGTGTAATAAGTGTGGTTTTTGCTTTGCACACATAGGGATGTCTCTTTCTCTCGGTCCTTTTATGTAACTCATGCATAATTGCTCTATTGTTTATATATTTTTTTATTGGTCAAGGAAGAACACAGCTTAATTTACTGCCACAGTTATTCTCTGTGATCATACAGTGCTGAGTCACATCAAAGGATTTGGACAATGAAGCAGCCCTACATTTATTTACATTTTAAAAGGGATGGTACATTATTTAAACAGTGATCACTCGTTTTGCCACGCCAAAAAAAAAAAAAGAAAAAAAAACTTAATTGCCTATTACAGAGAAGGGATTGAAAAGACTCTCCCTCTCCAATCTAAAATACCTTTGTGTCACATTTCAAAAAAAAGTTTTGTGTCAGAGGAAGTAGCTGGCAGAAGCTCTTCCTTTGCTCCACTCTTATGCGTTTGGGGAATTTTCTATGGCCTTTTCTGCTTTTTATTAGACAGTAATTAACTAGGAGTGGAAACAAAGAAAGGCGGGGAAGGGAAAGAAAAGCAAACTGCAGAATTATTTTCACGGTGGCGAGAGCAAATATAGCATCCTTGCCTTAATCAGCTGAATATGATAATTCTTGTAAGTCTCATTGTTATGGAGGCACCAGTCTTTCCTTAGCAAGCTCTTTAAACATCTGCCAGGAACCAGATGAAGAGTCTATATTGTCTCAGCTCGCTATATATCCAGCATTGACTCTGACAATTTCCCTCCCCTCCACTATCCATCTCTTTCTCTCTTTATCTATCTCCTATCTCTACCCATTGTGTGTATCTACTCCCCCCCCCCTCCTCCCCCGACCCCCTCTCCTCTCCCTCCATCCATCTCCATCTCGGGCTCTAGCTCCTTCCTCTTCCATCAGATTAGCTTTGGCTGGGTCATTCTCCCTCCTGTCTAATTGCCCGGCGGTGGCTGATTGGCATGTGAATCACAGCAATGTGAGAGCTGCCTAAATATTAATTGTGTGTAGGTGTGGGTGTGTAGGTGCTTCCATATCACATGCTCGCTTTCATTAGGCAGAATCATTGCAGGACTCTACCTTTTTTATCCCCTTTTTTCTCTTTTGGATTCCTCCTGGAATATAAACCGTCTGTCCTGTCCTATGATATTTTAAACACAACACATATCCATTTGAAAAGAGCAATTTCGGGTGCCACTGTCATTTGCATTTACCCACCGCCATAAATGTTGGTTCCAGCTGAGATAAGTGGAGTGCCGTAAAATGTACATGTTGTTCAAAGCAGAGGTAGCATTTATTTCCATTTTATCTGTCAGCATTAGTTACGTCGACTGAATTCATATAAATTATCTCGCCCTCCTCCTCCTCCGATAGTAGACGTCTACAGCTGGCTGGAGCCTGGCTGTGTGCTTGATGGACTGCTATTGGTGCATGAAGTGAATACCCCAAAGCAACTATTCCGTAGCAATATATTATAAACAAATAGCCAAGATGGAGTGATTCTTATGAGGTCTTAATCTTGCCTTACAGTACATGTCTCACAGATGATTCAGGATTCAGGGAGAGCATGGCAGGATGTCAGCTGCCGGTCAGCAGAGATTTTGCTTGAGGGAGAAATCTGGTCTCCAAAACAGTCTAATGTCTGCAAAGTTTTATACACTTTAGATGCTGATATTCTGCCTTGGTAGCCATAATTGAGAAGTGGGGGAAAGTGCAGGTGTCATTTCCTGTGTTTGTAAAAAAAAATACATATTGTTGTTACTGTCCTGTCCTGTCTGCACAAAGGACTCAAACAATGGCTAAAATCAAACCAACAGTGCACACATGAATAGTTTTAATTGGTTGATTTCTTGACCATGTTGCCTTTGCGTTATAGCTTATATACTTTTGTAATCTAGAAAACTGCCTTTCTTTTACTCTTTTACTGTTGTTCTACACCGCATTCGTTTGTTCTTTTTTGTCTTTCTGTTCTTATAACTCTTACTGTTTCTACTATTTTAAAAGCCTCCTGTGGACAAGTGTTGCAAATTAGCATGTGTGCTAATACACTCAAACAATACATCTGGTTTGCCCAATGTAATTGTGATGTCCACATCAAAGAAACAATAAAATAAAATAAATATGGGGGGCTGTTTCCCCCCCACTGCCCCATCATATCTCAGCATCTCTTAACAATAAGAGCAAATAATAATAGAAATAGAAAAAGTCAGCAGATGCATTCTTGTGTTTTCTGTTGGCTTTTAAATGCAATCTGCTGTCAGAAAACAACAGTTTAAAGGGGTGTAGGGGGGAAGAGAGCTACGGCTAACTCTTTCAAAGTCAGAGGTTGCAGTTTGTCCGGGAGTCAGCAAGCCTCTGAATGCCAGGCTGAGCAAGGCAAAGATGACAGTCGTGAAGCTAATCCTCTGAAATAATTTGGTCGGCAGTCTCTGAACTTCCACATTATCTTCCTCTGCATACGGCTGATGATTTAAACGCCTCAGCCCACTTTTTGACAGGTGAATACAAGCCTGAACCAGCTTTTCTAATAGCCAAACATTATGGGCCGGCTCCATGTTTTGGCCTCCAGTTTGAATTTCTTGTGTACAGAGGGTGTGAGGGACCTTTATTTTGAGATAAGGGAGCTGACAGAGCGAGGAGCCGAAGCCACAGAGCTGAAATATGCTTGCACACTGGTTTCAAGGCAGTGAGTGATGGTGGATGGCATTATTTGCTGGTTCCTTATCGGTACACAGACCACAACAGATATCTTCATTTATGTTCCCTCAAGAATGCTGGTGCCACAAAACACCTGCTCGGCACCAGTGAGGAATTGTTTATCTACTCGAACAAATAAATAAACATGTCACAAAAGCAAACAAGGATGACTTGATTCCCAAAAGTAATAACACAACACTCACAACATGAGAGATTTCTCAAGGTGCTGTTAAAGGTTCTGTGAACTTGAGTGATGCTCGAGATTCTAGGTGAGAAGAAAAGGTTCTTAAAGGATCATTTAGCTACAGAATAACTACATTTAAAAAACTCCAGTATTTACAGAGTCAATATTGTGTCTTATTGTGTTTTTGACTTTACACCAGTGTCCTAGTATATCAGATTGTCCTGACCTGACAATGAGCAGCAAGTTTCATTTGACAATCCTTAATCATGTTCATTTTTATTCATGTATTTTTTCGATTTTATGTAATTTGGTCCTGGAACGAATTTAATAATGTTTTTTGGTTTTGGTTTTTTTTGGTAATATGATGACACGCACACACATTTTAGACGTGAATGCATTGTTTAGAGGCAACTGTAGAGTGAATTTTGCTAAATGTTACCATATTTGTAAATTAATCACAAAGTGTCCAATCAGGCCAATGTTTGGTTTTCAATGTTAGCCAATCAGTTAACAGGGAACCTGGTCAGCTGACCAGTCCTCACAATTTTTTTTTTTTCAAATAGCTATTAGCAACACATCCTCATACCTACACCCCAGAACAGGAAATTTGCTAATCATTCCTGAAAAAATATATATGACTGTTGGAGACTAACAGAAACAAGCACACCTTGTTAAAGTTGTGAAATGGTTGCAACTTGGTTAGGTAGACATTAGAACTACTTGGTTGACCTATTCGGTATTCATGAGAAATATAACACATGTATTAAGATTACACTGTGAGCACAACTTTGACCTATTGTCACTTTATAAGTTGATTTGGTGAATGGGCTAGCAAAAAGTTGTTTTAATCATTAATTTGGAATCCTGTTTCTATCCTCCTGATGACCTGGACCAGCTCGTTAGCGGCTAAATGCTCCACTATGTTCACAATCTATCCACAAACTTGTTGGTCTGTCTACTTGGTGCTGAGCAGGTGGCGAACTGCAGAGTGGGGTCATAATCTTCTGTGGGTTCATCACTATGAGCGACACCTGTCATATACAAATAGTCATGTGATCTATTGCTAATACGGAAAATCGGAAGTATTTAACTTTAAAGGTGAGCAGCAGTAGGTGCTGTCCTGCCCTTGCTTATATTCACTGTCCATCTCCATCAAATTTGCCATGTTCCCTCATACTTTTGCCTGCTATAATCGTCTAAACACCCATTGTACATAAGTTTGTTTAAGTGGTGTAAATTATTAATTAATTAAAGTACTTCTGTGTACAGCAGCTTGGGTCTCAAACATCCATTTAAGGTCCTTTACTTACTTCATGCTATACATCTGCTGCACAGTAGTAGCAACCCCTGAGTCCTTTTGATCCAGCCCACAAGGCTTTTCATGAATACAAAAAAGTACTTCAGAAATACAATTAAAAAAATGGGTAAAGTGTTATTATGACATGGATCAGGACAACTGCAAGAAAAGAAAAGTAAATGCTGAATGTTGCACTTTCCAAAAGAAATGGATAAAACACTGTTTTCATTGTTGTTGTTGTTGAAGTAAAAGGAAAGCCAGAGAGCCTAAGTTAGTTTGTGGGGACATGTTCACAGTGATGAAAGTGCGATCTTGAATATACTTGTGAGGCATTTGGTGCGAGGTTTCAGGATATGAAAAGTAAAAAAATGTGACTGAACATATTTGCTACACCATTTAATGTGGAACCATCTGACGTGCCTGACAACCTACAACATGAAATCATGAAGCTGCTGAGCAACAACGTACACAAAGCCAGCTACATCAACCACCTTGTGCTTCTATAAACTGTAGATGCTTCTGAGCATTTTTCCATTCTGAGATGCTTGGGACAACCTACTACTCTGAGCAGTTCTTTTTAAAACGTACTCTTGCAAAGATTCACCGGCACTCAAGACTGACGGTCGCAAATCTGGAAAACCAGCTGCGAGCAGCATCGCCATCACTCCCGCCTGACATTAGACACCTCACCATTGAGAAGCAGTTCCAGCCATTGCGTTAGAGGTTAGGGTGATATATGTGCTCAATAATTAAGTATGGCCCTCGAAGGATGTTATAAAAATTGAAATGGACTTTGATAGGAAAAAGGTTCTCCACCCCTGCTCTAGATAGTCAGGCCTCTGACTGTGATGGGAGCCAGATAACATCATTTTTGGTACACTCAATATTTCCTCAGCCAGTGGGGATGCAAGCATCAAATAGCACATATTCCACCATATTATTATCACTGATGTAGAAGTGGCAGTATGAACAATTCACATCGAAAAACCTTTGCTTTAGAAGCTCTTTTTTTTCCTAGTCAGGCTTGTCTGTACATGTAAGTCAGCTATTTCTACAGTAGGAAAATGCCTCTTTTGTTGTCTATGAGATTTGAATAAGTCGGTGGAGTGCAGGTATTTCCGACAAACTGTCTAGAAAGAACATCTTTTGACTCCCGGATATGTTGCTACATTGCAATATGTCATTACAGCAGACACAAGCTCAAAAAAACAAGAGTGAAAGATCGCAGACCTTTAAAAACCCCAGACATCATGGGCTTTGTGTATCAAGCAAAGATTTTGTTGCCTGAATCAGACACCACCTCATGGCGTCTGCTTGGCAGCTGCTGTGCTTTTCTTCTTCTTCTTCTTCTTCTCTTCCTTCACCCAGACATGAAGCAAAGTAGGCTGAGGCCTTGGGAAGTCCCTCAAGTTACTCATGTCAGCAGTATGGATAGACACGAGCCTCCCACTTTCCCCAAATGACTCAAGTTTTAATAGCGTTTGGTTCTCTGTAACCTGCTGTGCGTGTGAAAACTTACACAGGTTTTTGTTTTTTGGCAGAAGCTCTACCTACCACTGAGTTAAATTATGAATCACTTGCTGATGTTTGGAAATATATTATTAAAAAGCTGAACACCTCCACAATATTTTTTGGGTGTGTGTGTGTGTGTGTGTGTGTGTGTGTATAATGTTCAACTGCTGGTATACTCAATTTGTAAATGATCTTTGTTTACACTCCCACTGTTTGTATTAACATTCAATTTTGCATTAATGAATATGAATGTGGTCGTCCAAGTGTTGCTTAACTCGCACAGTCTTTTCATTAGCTGTTGTGCTGTCACAGAGCAATGAGAAAAGCCCGCTCTCTGGCTCGTATGCGCGCTGTGGAAATTTAATACAGATTGCACACTTCATCAATGACTTTCGTTCACTCTCAGTTTTAATGTGCAAGTATGGGATTTAAAACTGACAAAATGGAAATTGAAATAAAAATCCAGACACTATGTATTCCCTACATAAATGAGTATTCCTGCATTTTGTAGTGTTTAGTGGTTTCAAATATGGGCTATTATATATGTGGGTTATTGGTTAAAAAAAAAGTGGTTCATTTTGTGTTTCTGGTCCCACTCTATAGTATGTACCTGTATTATCATGTATTGTTGTGTCAGATCTTTTTTTCAACTTAAGTTCTTCTGCACATTACAAGCTTTGAACCTCTGTCTTCTATTTATGGCCTGGAGGCCTTTTAAGGAAGACCTTCGTTTCGAAACAATTTCAAATTTTTAAATAGTGGCTAAAACTGGCCAGCATGATTTTATTAGTAAAGAAAGGACATAGGCCTAAAACTATACATTAAAACTTAAGATTTTACCACAGTATTACAAATCAATGTCTGAATACACTCTGTTAGGTTCCACCTTCAAAATTATCTACAGATTCCTACATAATGTCCAGAGTCTATTTTTTCTCTGCAGGCTGAGCAGACTCATCACAGACAAGAAGGGTATGGTGTGGGTGCGTGTGTGCATACGTGGGTGCTCAAATATACATGCATGTGTGGATCTGCGAGAGGAAGTGAGTCTGGTGAATGGGCAAGTATCCAAACATTTATACACTAATTTTAGTCTCACCCATTACTATCCAGTTACTGGCCATTTTTGTCCAGCAATGCCACTGGGTACAAAAGTTAAATAAAACATTCCAAATTTTCTGAGAATAATCAAAATGCATTCTGTGTATTCAGATCTATGTGGACAATGACAGGGAACCTCATGACAATGAGATTAAATGAACAGAGAAAATGTGTAGGTTCATGTTTTAGATAAGGCTGAAGAATGCATTGCATTCAATGTGTTCAAAAGGTTTCATTCCTATCTATAATATATAGATATTTATTTTTTACAATTTATGACCAGATTCTTTCCTAATTTTAATAAAAAATCTTAACAACGCCTTCAACATGCTTTAGCACAATGGTCAATAATTCTGCGCTGCAAGATTTCTGCCATTCTTTTTAATCGTACAATTTTAATAATGTTTCACCACATAGAGGCTGCATTTACATTAACTACATTTTTATTATATGTTTCAAATGTAAGCAAACAGAAGAACAAAAATATAAATCACCATATTAAAGGCCTGTTAAATCGCTTATTATGCTGCTGCTAAAACGACAGCTCGTGGTTACCGGTTGTCATAGTAACACAACACGCTTTCCATCAGAAATAGTGACTGGCAGAGCATTTGTATAGAGCTTAAAGAAATGTCGACACATATCAACACAGACTGAGACAAGCGAACCTGAGCTGACCAAAACAACACAAATCCAAAGAAAAGAGAGAGAGTGAATTGAAGCCAAAACGTCTCTCATCGCCCCCTGGTAGCTGCCTGTGTTATAGGTCATAACCTCACCCTCCCATGTTAGGGAACGTTGGTCCAAAAATCAAAGTATTTGTCAATGTTTTCTCCCCCCAAAGATGGTCTTATTTTTTAGGAAACCCTGAGAAAAAGTGAGAAAAATTACAAAATGTCGTAAATTATTTTGTAAGCCTGATTGAATATTTTTCTCTCCTGTGTCTATGACTTCAGAACAGGTGAAAGGGGGAAAAACGGTTCTGCCAGGAATATTTTCTTTTCATCTGTAAAATAGACAAATCTTTCATCTGGTTCATTTTTTTTAGTGTTTGCTGTTGTTTCAGCAACTAGAGGCAGAAGTGCAGCGCACATGGGAGAAGTTTACATTCAGGACAGATATATTAGAAATGCACTGTTTAGTATTCAGTAGGTTACGTCAGTAGAAGAAGAAGAATATTATTTCTTCTTGTATTACTGTTTTCTTTTGTGTAGCTATTTGGTTTTATGCCTTGTGTTCCAGGAAATACAAGGTACAAAATACAAAATTTGGTCCTAAGTATTTTGTATTTACGATTGATTTAGTACATAATATGTAAGATAAGGTAAAAAATGTATTTGAATGTACCAAATACATGTATTTTTTTCAGTCAGATTTGTATCCTTTTCCAAGTCTGCCTCTCAATACAAACAAAAGATGCTGCAGCCTTGAGTGCCTAGAAAACAGTGATAAGCAGAACAATCTTTCCCTGAAACGGGATTGGCTCGCTCCACTAACGCTGTGTGTATGCTTTGACAACTTGCAGCTATTGTACTGTAGGTAATAGAAAAAGGATTCGCAAAAATTATGAATGTTTGCGGGGGTTCAATTTGAGGAGAATTTGAGGTTTGTTTGTGTGTATGTATCTGTCAATGCAAAAAAAAGTTCCTTTCTATCTTCTCTCACAGAGTAGCACTTCTACAAACTAATACTTTTTTTTTTTCCTCATCTGGGTTTGCTGCTATTTTGCTTCCAGTCTGTCATCATGATTTCTCCCTATTGCAGCACTGGAACCCATTTCAATTAACCTCCCAGGGGTGCTGGTGGTTCATCAGCACTTCACCAGAGGACACCAGCAGTTATTGGACATTCAACAAATCGGACAGCAGCAGACTGGGAGGAGACGCTCAGCCATCTACCTGACGCGCTGGTGAACACCCTGACAAGAACAAGCACCCAGCACCCCAAACCAAAGAATGCTTTTTCTCCCTAGAACACAACTATTTTTAGCCGTTTCCCCCACAGTGAGAGTAAAATGCTAATCTTCAGCCGGCATCTCTTTGAAGTAAAAGAGGATACTTGAGGTGGATTATTTATGGCCATATTGCTGTAGTCTTAAATCCTGTTAAGTCGACCAAGAAGCTCTCACTATAATATTGGAGGGCTGGTAAATAAATAACCGTGTGTCACTCTGGTGAACATATGACAGTTTACTGAGGATAATGATCAGGTGTGAGCACTTTTGAAAGCTCCAATCTGATTGCCTCTCACATCTCTCTCTCTTTCTCTCTCTGCCTCTGCCTCTCTCTGTGTCTCTGCTAATGACAAGAGATGAAAAATTAGGTGTCGTCATTTGATGTCCACGACTTGTTAATGATATGCTTGGCCTTTGCTGCAATGACACAGCATTCAGCTCCGCCGATTGATATGGTAATGCATTATATGTTTATGCTCACATACATATTTTCATTTCAAAGGGGTAACAACAAATGCATGAGACGAGCACAACATTTGGAAAATAGGTCACTGCTGCTAAATGTTGATAGTGCTACTTTGCCCCCCAGTGGCACACAAACTCAGTGCAGACATGAGCATTTCATTATCATAACCTTCAGGCTGTTGACTTTCTTCAACAGAGTAGCAGGGAAACAGATAGTCTGCATATATGCTCTTTTAGTTATTTTTTTTTGTTCTACAGGCGTTTCTATGACAGGCTGAAAATACAGTATGCCCTGCTTTTTTTTTTTTTTACTACAGTCTTGCAGTTGTAATTGTAGATTGAAGCAGATTTTTTTTCAGTGTCACATCTTGGATGTTTCTGCTCTAGTGAGTCATTTTCAAACTGTTTTGTTGGATGACTCATATGTTAAATTCACTTGGCATTACCTCCCAGAAGCTGCATTTAATCCTGCTCTAGTTTTTTGTAATGTATCTAAATAAAATGGATATTTTATATCAAATGCTCACAGCTTACTTTGTTTAGAGCCAAATCAAACATACTTTGTTTTGGTCTCATATGATAATGTGAGATTACCTCAAATCTTTGTAATCAGGCTAAAATGTATATCAAATTATCCACTACCTCGGCCAAAATCTATCATGCTTTTTTGTGAAGGAATTTATTAGTTATTGTGTATAAATTGTTGTGTGTAAATGAAATGGCTTAATATTTGTCTCAATATGAAGTCCTGCTGGAAACACAACTTCCCTGTCTATCTGAAGCCACAGACACTGAAGGATTTGGATGTTTAAACATATACTAGAGCTTGGCTGACAGCAACAGACACACACATACGCAAGTTTTATTATTCAGGTGTTTGGAGTCATAATTCCCATGAACTGTGGTTACCTTTGTTTATAATGTCACCATAGCCCATCATCTATATTCCTGTCCTGCTCTCCCAATAATGTCTTAATTATGAGGTGCATGAAAAGAACTGACCTTAGAGATCTGCGGAGCACAGTATTCATTTGATGAATATATGAATGCAGAATCGTTGGAAGGATCTCGCGTGTTCAAACGCACAGTAATGTATTCTGAAAATTAGCAGCCGTGCTCATTGATATATTGTGACAAGCAAGTTTGCCTGAGTGCTGGTATAAAAGCTCGGCTGATTCGGCTGTATCTGGTCCCCTATTGTACTGACTGTCACACTGATCCTCTTTGTGAGTTACAAAGGGGATGAAGAAGAGCAAAGAGACAAGTCTTGCAAGCCAGCACATGCTCACATACACACACACACATGCAATCTGTCCATTTCATTAATTTCTCACACTGTCTTTCTCACTTGTGCACAGAGTATATCTGTCTGCACTCGCAAAATATACAAACTGGGACTCATTGTTATGTCAGGGGACACACACACAGCTTGAAGCGACAACACAAAGCTTTACAGTGTTGCAGCCGTGACATCTATAACCTACTGTCTGGGCAACTGTACCGGGGCCATTGATACCATGTGGGGATTGGCCTTAATTTCTTACACACATTCAAAGCTCATAAATACGTGTGTGTGTACATAGTGCTTGAATGTTGCGGGGTGTCTGAGCTGATCTGTGTTCTTGCACAGCGAATACACACATCTGTATCTTTAGACTCATATTACCAAGCATCTTCCAACCAACATGTACAGTCAACACACAGTACGTCAGTGCCATTAGGGGAAATTTCAGTATCTTGCCCGAGGACGCTTTGACCCATAAACTGTAGGCCAGTGATCGAACCACCAACCTTCCGATTGGAGGACAACAGCTCTACCTCCTGAGCTAGAGCCACCCCTTATTACTGTTGCAAGGTGTCCCATTCTGTCTCCATGTTACCCGAACCAAGTCCAACTGGTGAGTCTTCGTCTGCACACCCCTGTGGCTACAACACCCTGTTCCCCACTCCTGATGTTGCCATGCCGACTTAGCAGCTACCACTTCTTCTCCACTATCTGAATTTAGAAATTACAACTGACGTTTCTATCGATACATGATTCTAAATTCACCACTTCTATCAGCTTCTATTGCTTACTTGACCTGCCCAACACTGTTTCCACATTCACCTATTCCCTCACTGTAGCATCACTCTGTTAGCTTTTTACTGGATCATTGTTGGGTCAATATAAACTATTGATTCCCAGTTATTTGAGAGGATAAATTACAAATCCTGTGCTCAAATGATCAAGACTCAACACAACAGCCAAGGTCATAACCTGCCTGCACCCTTTGCTACTTGATGGTAAAGGGTGGCTGTACGCCTCTTCAGACCAGGTTGTTATTAGCTGGCACATCATTTGCCAGCACCTTTAATATACAACTCTAGGACAAATAACAGCACCTAGAAATGACACCTGGGGATAAGTATCCCTCCGTCTCATTTGCAGCAACAGACTTCCAATATATCGACCGTCTGTCAGTGTAAGGTATTCACTGGGCATTTTTGCACTGACTGATTTGGAGTAAAGATGGAGGCTAGCTCGCAGGTGAGACAATATTGAACAGTTAGGCTTGTTGGTTGTTTTCTTCATCCAGCTTGGAAACGTTGCTTTGATTCTTGTTGTCAGTCCTGCGAGGCTTGTACACGGCCCCGTGTGCAATTTTCACAGACTGTCATGCATATAAAGAGGGGGAAGCATTCTCGCTAAGTGAATTCGCATTGTCATTCTTAAATGGCTTTTGCTGAAGGCTTAGAAAACGTAATCCCGCGTCTCAATAAGGACGGTTACACCTATCTTAAAAGATTTCCATTCATGAATTAATCACTGAAAACACATTTGATTAATCATTTAATTTAGCTTTTCAATAATCCACCAACTAAACTAAGCCGTCAGCCCTTTATATACTTGCTTGTTTTTAGAAGAGTGTTGCATAATATACAGTGTATATAAACTGTCTTTATATGCAGACATAAATAATAATAATAAAAAAAGAACAAATTCTGCCCAACATGACTGAGCACCTCATTAGAGGCAGGGGGAAGGAATCTGGGTCATACTGATCGTAATATTTCACAGCTGGCAAGTCATACTCCCATTCAAGTATTGACAGTCTGGGAGGTTTACATAGAGAAAAGCCATTACTATGCAATTACTAAAACAAGTGCAGTCTATTGGAATTGATTAGGGACTTTATTCAACAAAATAAACATTTCTTGGCATTTATCATTTCATCTGGAGGTCCAAATTGTAAGCAGCGACTGGGATAATCTTGTTTTGCTGAATCGCAGCAGCACTACAAACAAGCAGGGGATTAGTAATCCCTGTTGGAGATTTCTTTTTTTTTTTCCCTAGAGAAGACAGATAGTAGCTGGCACCTGGGGCAAGGGCTTGATTTCTGAACAGTAAACATTGATGTTTTCCTCGCTGGAAGAGCTGCAGTCTATCTGGACAATATTTCATATTGATAATAGCATTTCATGGCGCTTGAGTAAATGGAGTTGGATACTGCAGGTGACAGCGTGAGGTGACCTTATCAAACTGTGATAAACTGGAAATGGGAAACTGAAATCAAAATACCATCATGGAGAGAGAGGCGGGATTCATCCGCTGTTCTTTTCGGTGGCCGGTAAGACGGGGGAAAAAAAATTATTGCCTTGTTCGAAAGAAGATTGTATGACATGGTCTTCACCAAATTGACAGTGCAGGCAGCATGATTCAGTCTGTAGCACACACTGGCTGAGCAGTATTTATTCTCCATAAGCTCAGTTCTCAGATGATTTTCACTGAAGTCGATCTTCAGCTGTGATCACTCGGGCTCGGTTAATCGAGCGGCTTGTCATGCCTTCTGAGCTCTGGAGTGGTTTTTCGGGAAGGGGGTCATTAGTATTCAGAAAATAACAAACAGCAATTTGGACCTAATTAGGTCTTAATGGCACCTGATCACCCACATAGACAAGCATGCACACTGACACAGTTGGCACGAAATGGTCTGTCTCTTCCTGAGACCCAAAGCATGAATATAAACTCATTCTGTCCAAGTCTCTGGGCAAGAACTAAGGTCAGGACAAATTGAGAGTCTTTGCAGGAGTGAGTGAATTGTAAATTAGCAAGATGAATATCAACAGAGACAGACTCAGAATAAGACGAAGGGGGGACACCCCCAAACAACCCAACACACACACACACACACACAGAATCTTTACTTATGTCACTTATGGGGAATTTACATTCATTTCCTAGAGACTAACCTTAAGGTTAGTCCACCTGACCTTAACCTTAACCTAACAATAACCTTAACTGTTGACCTGAAAATCACAGTTTTTCAAACTGAGGACACCACTTTTTCCCCCAATTGCACCGCTGTCCCGAGTCAACTGGTCTTGAGCCTAATGTATATCCCCATTTTGGACATAAACAAACCCACACACACAGCACACACACACACACACAAGTGGTATTTAACTCATTTCCATTAATGGTTTACGAATGGCTTTATTGTACAGTACCCTTCGATGATGAAGACACAGGAAAAGGCCTTACCTAAAAAGAAAGAAAGAGAAAATGCAATTAGTGTGGAGTGCATGCTGTAAACAGAATCTACACTCAGTGGCTGCTTTCTAAACCTACAATGATATTACTGTCATGAGGAAGTTGCATCTATGTCAGGTTCATCCCTGTGAGAGACGGTGCTGTGCTGATGGATGGGGCGTCATGCCACACTGTGCCATATCAAAAAGAACTGGCTCAGATATGCCTCCAATCAACACCATGTTTTCTTCATTTGAGCAGCTTAGCTCAATTATCTCTATATTTGGATGTCTGATATTTTTTGTTCATTCAAAAAACTCCTCAAGGACAAACACACACAATTTTAGCTCAGCATTTGCTCACAGCTTGTAGGTTTTTAATTGTGGCCCCTCTCTGACCATCTACAATATCCTGTCCCAGCAGATGTCAGTGTTACTCAAGCTATTAAAAAAGCCTAACCTACAGCATGTGCAGCTGAACAAAAAAAAAAAGCAGCCCTCTTTTGACTCAGCTGCCAAAATCACTTCCATAGCGAGAACGCCTTCAAATCGCAGACACACTTGCTAAAAAGTCAAAATGCTAAGTATGTACACAAGCACTTGATGAGCAAACATTGTAAAGATGCAAAGAGAGGAAGGAAGAAGCAGCGCAACTGCAGCATGAGAGACAAATGCCTGTAGCATGCTCCAGATTCTTATCCTTTTCAAAGCAGGGTAAACCAATTATACAAGGTTTGATTTAATAAGTCTAACCAGCAATTTCAGTGAGTGTGTTTGTTTCCTTGTTTTTTTGTTTGTTTTTTTTTTCAAGAATGGAAAAATGATTAAATGCTATCCATAATCCACACTGTCATAAATTAGGAAGGGTTTGTAATCGGATGAAATGATAAGAGAAAAATGTCAGCGTGGAAATCAAGACAATGCTTTCCTGTCGGATGCCAACATTTTATTTTTGTCCACATGACGTGTAGGAATATCGTGCTTTTGACAAGAAGAATGGCTAAACGGATTGACAAGATAAAGATTATGGAATCAACAAAAAGTGGAGGAAAAGGGCAAAACTTAACAACTCCAATACCAAAACACAGTTCTGCCATTTCTGAATTCAACCTTCACATTATTTTACATGTGTGCACTTTCATCGTATTGATCAATGAATGAAGCGATGTCCTGAGCTGAGACACATCTTGAAGCAGTTTAAAGGATCAAAGTACAAAAGACGGGCAGTGCAGAGAGAGAACATGACAAGGATGTGCACGGCATAAGAGATACAGCAGAGACGACACTGACAGTGATGAATGGTTAAGACATGAAGGGAAGAACAGCCTTGCAAACGCTATGACGACTACAATAAGCAGAGGGTCACATATGTGGAATATCATTATGAGAATCATTCATCACAGTTTATTAAAACTAAAATTAGAATTGAGCCAAAAGAGAGGATTTCATTTGGATGTACTCATGTCTGTAATGAGGTCCACAAAGGCAGATGAGTGTTGCAACTCATTCCACTCGCCTGCAGCAACAAACCAGGCGACTGTTTCCCTTCTGAACTACATGACATTTGTCTTTGATGTATTTAGCAGAAGGATCGGTGCAGGGGGAAAAAAAAAAGGCATCTGCGAACGGTGGCAACTGTCCTGAAGAGACTCCAGGGAGACTCTAAATGAGTTCCTAACTGCGTTGTCTGGGAACAAATGGATGGATGATGTCGCAGCGGCACAGACAAGGATACTGATGTAAAGGGTTACATTTTATGGAACAGAGTTGTGTTTATTAGAAGCAGATGTTGGGTTTTTACTACAGTATGACTTTCTTTGCCAATCAGAAAGTGGATGGAGGCAGCGGTGATATAATTAGAAATGCAATGACACCCATAAACTGGAATGTATTCCACAGACAACAGCTCTCATATCATGACTGGCGTTATGTTAATCATCAGTGACTGACAGTGCTCTGGCAACATAAGCTCCAGCTTTTCATTTAAATACTGCAAAATCCTGCTGGGCGCTAAGACTGACCTGACTTCACTTTTTTTCCCCCCAACTAAGCCACACTCACTTCAAACCAGTCCATCCCAAACCATCACCAAATTGAAATAACCAAAACTGCTTCACCTGTGGAAGAAAATGTTGGTGCAGGACGTTGCTCAGATTAAGGAGCTGATCAAGAAAATAAGTTCAGAGGATGGTTAAGTATCAAACTACAGCTGGCCCTGACAGTAACACAGCACCTGTACGTGACTGTATGTTTCTATGACTTTCACATCTTCAGTGTTGTATTGTAGCCAAAACACTGTTACCAGCTGGTGAGAGAATAATAATACAGTTTCTCACAGAATGCTGAGCCTGCTAGCATATAAAAAGGATGCTGGCCCAGAAAAGAGACTATACCTCTATGTCTGGACTGATGCATGGTCTCCCACACACTTTCAAACACAGCTTGCATAGGATATGTGTTTATTCTATGCAATCTGTTGTTTTCCAGTACAAGATAGGGTCAGTCCAAAATGTCAAACATGGCATATTAATTGCAAAAATCTGTAAATTGCAAATCGTTTATGCCTTCTTACGACACAAAATCCATCTTTAACAATTGCTGTCCTGTAGTCTGAATAAAGTAATTCACATCTACTTGTTACTGGACGATCATTTAATATTTAGCCGTACACTAACTCACCCACCAGCTGGATTTGGACTAAACCATCACCCACAATCTGAGAATATATCTTGCTTCTTACTAAAGCGTACTTACAAATAGTCAAAAAGTTACTATCAGTGTTTTTATCAGTGTTTTAAAAATGAAACATAAAGCCATTTCCTGTTTAATTTTCTCCACATAGTAAAAGTTTGTGTTGTGTTTCCTTATTATGGATTTTTATATAGTGAGTCAAATGTGAAAAATCAAATTTCCATTACTACCGCATGCAAAATTGGGGTAAAATGAATGAACGAAGGAATACTATACTAAAACCCCAATACTGTGAAATTCAAGCCAACTACACGCCACCATCTGTGCTGTTGTAAGTTTAAGGGCTGTATACCTATGATTATTTCTTTGCCCACAGCATCAGGCTCCAGGCTAGTGAATGAGATATATTAACAGAAGAAGTGTGATCATTTTGCAGCTGATTCATGTTGTAGATGGAAGAATTTAAAGTTTAGGAAATTTCATGGGCGTGGATAAGCTATTAAGTTTGGCAAAGTGGTCGAGTGATAACCTCACATACTGTACATTATCCTCCTGACATCATCAATTACTGTTGCACTTATGCACAGGCCATTCTGTGCTTATTAATAGACGATCTATCAATGTTGTAGCTGCTCTTAATTATGTTGAAGAGCTAGGGTTAATATTCAGATAAGGTTCCTTATCAAGAAAACGTATGAATGAAAAACAGAATTTTCAAGCCTCTTTCTATGAATTCTTTATCATAGAAAATTCTATCCTTTTTTTAAAAAAGAAATAAATGAGTGACAAACCTTTTATAAAGAAAGTCTTCTTTCCATTTTTTGTTTCAAAATAGGAAAACCATTGAGAGGTACATAGAATACATAGATTGCTATAAATATGAAAGGACTCCCTTATTGTGCTCGTTCCATGCCATTCAAGTATGCCCCTACTTTCTTCTATTTGACCTGCCTGGCGTGTACATGATGCCTCTATTGGTTGATACATGGAGAATGAAGGATGAGGGACAAAAATGTTCTCACTAAGGGTCTACATCACTGAAGTGCAGAGCTACAAAGGAGCAGCTAGACCTAAAGATGTACAGTATGTAAAGCTGGCTGCCATCAAAAGTGATGTCAAAAGATGATGTTTGCACTGTCTACATATGCAGGTCATGTTGCATCTATAGGAACAGACATGTTTAGATATCAATTACATACCAAACATCACATTTATGCTACAGGGGCCCTGTATTACTCAGCATACTGTACAGAAAGATGTACGTGTTAGCATGAACCATTGGGACCAATAATTTGCCAGGGACACATTGATGATTTTGTTATCGATTTTCTCATCGCGAAATAGCTGAATTTCCCTGTGGGCCAATCTCAAAATGGCATTTTATAGTGCTGTTGAAGGAGTTGACAGTCACATTATTCAACAGGGAGAAACTCATTCTGGGTTTCTGCTCAATGAGAGTCAAACATTGGACCTAAGTAGGGAGTCAAAATACAGCTCCGTTATTGATAACACGGAGCCTTGAAACTACACAAGGAAAAGTGGTTTTGTAACAAAGATGCATAAAACCTGCACAGTTTTGTAGGGAGAACGGAGTGAATGGTGCTGCTTGTGTCATATATGCAGATGGCTATAAGAGACTGAATAAGAGGAATAAATGAATATGTCTATGAGTTACTTCTTGGATCTACGATACGCTTACTATCACACAGTGTAATAATAATAATAATGAAAACAATGGAGGACCCTGTCTACAAGCTGATCCCTGCTATGGGGTCAAACTTCAAAAATCTACATCCTACTCTTCCTGTAATGCAACTCTTAATTCCTGTCTGTGCCCATGTCTTTCAAACTCTACCCACTCAGATTCTAAAACAATCTTTCTATTAAAAATTGATCTCCAAGCCCCAAGCCAAGATAAACCTGATGTCATCATCAAGGTTTCTCAGACTTGACAAAGCTCATCCACAACCACAGACGTCAGTGTAGTACTTTCTTTACCAGCTTAGTTGTGCTCCCCATCGAGATAAAAACTGCAATTTGATGTGTAAAATCAGCAGCATGCCCCTTTAAAATGAGTGATTATGAAACAAGACTCAGGTGGACATGCAACTGTAAGAGCATCACGGCAACACTTCACAGTTGAGAAAAATGTGTCTGACTGAGGGACAGCTGTCACCTAGCTGTCTATAGCTCTGTGTGAAAATGTCAAAGGAAGAAGGATGACATGCGCTGGATATAATTGTGTCAATGCATTGCTTGTCCTGCTGTTTGTTTCCCTGTGTTATCCAAGCAAGCGAGAACAGATTGCAGGTCCTGGAACACACCTGAGACCGTTGGGTTGCGTTGGGCTACGCTGGCAGCCAGCAGGCAACCTGACCTTCAGTGAAAGCAGTGAAATGAACATAGTTTGGCAGATGCTCGAGGTACCATCCATCTTTTGATGGGGAATCATATTTGGGCGTAAGCATTGCCTCAGTGGGTAAATTGCCAATTTGTGGGTATGTAATTAATTTTTTGGTTGAGAAGAAGGTAATTACCACCCAGGCATGAAAGTGATACGTTTGTAGGAGGTGTTCATTATAAGAGCTTGCTTCAAAGGGACAGAGTGGCACCTGGCCTGGGTGCAGGATATAGAGTGGTATTAAAGATAAGAGCCAAACTTCAAAACATGTGCTTCCTCAAACTGAACTGAAGATTCACAGTTCATGCATGCTTCAAAGTTCAGAGATGAAGAGAGATTTGCTGACAGTAGGTTTTATTGGTATTTTGAGGAGGTTACTGGATGGAAACCAATATGTTTATGTATCTTATTTTCGTACATGCTTTGTTAGTTGAAAGTGTAATAACTGAGTCAGGAAGGTCATACCCAACACAAGTGTCAGGTTACCACCAGTCTGTGATGGACTTTTCACTCTCCAAAAAGATAGTAACATTTCCTAGAGTTGTACATATGAACAAGTCATTCATTTTAAAAGTGAATACTGTGATCACCTGTCATATTTTCTTGAACCCCCAACTCTTATGATAAGTATGTGGAACTTGTTTGTCTTGTTTAACTTTCCTCACCATTTAGTCACTAAACTCTCTGTGTGCTGTTTGTGCAGCCTGGCACGTAGTGTACAGTGGATTTATTATCAGATCCTGGTTTAGGAGGCAGACACCATTTCCACATTTAAGAGCAGGCTTACAACTTTCCTCTTTGATAGATTTTATAGTTAGGGTTGGCCCAGGTGAACTCTGAGCCATCCCTTACTTATGTTGCTATAAGTTAGAGTGCTGGGGGACTTCCCATGATGAGCTCTTCTCTCCTCCTCTCTCTCTCCATCTGTATTCATTCTTATCCCATCAAGGCAAGCTGCTAACTCAGCATCTTCCCTACTCTAGTAGTTTGGAGCTCTTTCATCTGTCTCCTCTCTCCTCACGTCGCTTTCTGCAGGTACATCTGTCTCCGGAGTTGTACAGTCAGGATGTGTGATTGCAAGCCGCCTACTGCCCACATGTTCCTTCTCAACACAAGCTGCTATTATAATCATTATTATTATTTTATTATTATTACCAGTAAATTTACATCAATATGTTTATATGTTCTCAAATATTATTAATTGTTATTATTAAACCTGCTGCACCGAAGTCAAAACGTAACAAGTGTTAATTAATAATTTATGGTTATAATACTTTCGAATAAAAGGAAAAGTTCCTCCATGTAAGTTAACTTACATTATGTAGTCTTAAACTGAACTGTGTCCAAATACAATAAAGTGTTTGTAACTTCAAAATATTAACGTCTCATTTCTGAATGCTTCCAGAAATAACATGAACCCAGATGTTATTGGTTCAGCTGGAGTTGGTTATTGAAGCTAACTAAACACTAAACATAAGATTGATGGTCCACGAACTTAAACGTCTTTTTTTATATTATTGCTAAAACAGAAAAATACAAAAAAGTTTTTTACACTCCAGAAACCAACTTTAAAATTGCTCCTCGGAGATCTACAGGTGACGTCATGGAGGCTACGTCCATGTTTTATACAGTCTATGGTTTAGACCTGAGGCCTGTACTACGAAGCGAGGCAACTGGCTTATCTGGGATCAATAAAACTAAATTGAATTGAAAATATTCATTACCTGCTTACAAAGTTATTGAATGGAAATCCAATACTGACTTTCTTTTAAGCTATTATTATAAGCTATTATCCTCTACACCAAACTTGTGAAAACAATAGCTCTTTCGACGGATGAGCTAAGTGCTCGACTGTATTCTGTAGCCACCCTGTCTGTCTTCTGTTTTGTCCTGCGCAGTGACCATACAGTCAGTTTATCAGAGCTTTTTGGTGGAAAGGGTCAACTACAAGGATAGATGAGAGTGTCCGAGACAATACAATACATAAAACCAAAACAATTAAGAGGCAGAAAGGGTCTGTTACCCTCTGTGGCACTATAACTGACTCTTTCACATTACAGCCTTTTGATTCACAGATGAATCAATTAATGCAGGTCCAAAGGTCAGATCTTTGATCACTCTATGGAGACCAAGAGACTTCAGCTCATTCAAAACTCTGCAGCTTTGAGATTAACCAGAACCAAGAGGAGAAAGCACATTAGGCCAGTTTTAGCAGCTCTCCACAGGCCTCCTCTGACACTTTGAATCCATTGTAAGCTCTTCTTTATAGACCAAAAAATGTAATGGGCTAGAACCATGTTACATTGCTGACTCCCTTGTTCACTATTTTCCTTAAAGAGTACTGTGATCATCTGCTGCTTATGTACTGGAGGTTCCCAGTACCAGCTGAGAGAAAATCTGGGATGCAGTCTCTATCAATTATGCCACAAAGCTATGGAGCACACTACATCATGGAAGTCAGCTTGTTGAATAATTGTCAAGGGAAGCGAAATTCAGATTTCTTCATTTGAGCCTTTAACTAGCTGTGGCTTTCCTGATACAAGCCTGGTTAGCACTATACCTCACAATGACACACTGCTGCATTGTGACTACCACCAACTATCTCCAATTTGAATGATTTGATAGGCTTGTCTCAATAATCAATTACACTTATTAATAAACTTGTACTTTCCATATGTTCTGCAAAATGTTTAAACTCTATGCAATGAACAGTTTTGGTTCCAAAGCGTAGCAGCCAGGTAGAGCCATCTCAGCAATGTGTGACTATTTGCCAAGCGACTGATAGCAGATGACCCTGTGCCCTTCATCTGATTGCCCCTCAGTGACAAACCACCCCTGCTCGGCTTCAACAAGAAAACACATGGGATCACAATCTGGCACAAATGTAACCCAAAGGAAGTGTTTGATACATGTTAAGAAACTGCTGCCATGGCTTTTGAGATAACAGAAAAGTGATGGGGATAATCAAAAGTAAAGGCTGTGTAGGCAAGCAGAAGGTTAGGCAGTTTACATTCTTAGATTTAGTGTAGTAGATCGTAAAAATCTTGCATTACATTTACATTATTACTTATTATTTTTAACAAAATATAACATTTACTTTCTCCCTCTGAGAGAATATTTTATAATCTGTGTCTCTTTTCAGAATAAACAATCTTATTACATATTGAAAATTTGACTCAAACCTCAAAAGCCTTCCATGTCATGTTTCATGGTAGGGATTATAATTTAATAATGATGATGATTCTGATTGTTTATGATGATTACTTATGTTAGCTATACAATGATGATGAGACAAAAGAAAAAAATCAATCAATTAAACAATAACTATGATTAAATTTCTATACAATCTTATTGATTTAAAAAAAAAGAGGTGATGAAATTATGTCCTGTTTTTTATTTTTATTCTTTTACCATCACATAATCTAAATCTTTTTATTGGATGGCAGCACATTTCTCTTCATGTATGCTCTTCATGTAAGACTGAATCATCTTCCCGGTGACTTCACACACTGGCAGTGCACCGTCATCAGTACAAAAGCCTGGAGCAAGTTGCACCCTACAGCCGTAGGAATATGGCCGACATCAGACAGTGGTGGGTGAAGTAAGCACATGATGGCAACAGCAGGGCTTGGTGGAAAGAAAACAAGACAATGTTTGGACCCGCATCAAATATAATGCCACAGAGAGAGCAGGTGAGTGTGTAACATTTCACAGTAATACAACATTATTGTTGGGAGAGAATACTACAAAGCTGAAGAGACACTTCAAGGCACACCACACTGAAAGCGAGGTAATATTAAGGATAAGACTATTAATAATGTCATGCTAGGTACATTTAACTAATATTAACTTTAGGTTAAAAAAAAACAGTGGTGTCAAGTTATATATTATTAGTATCTCACAAGGGAAGATCACATATTCAGTGACATTGAATCCATCCAATGACTTGTGCTTTTCAACCACCTTCATGCACAGCTGCTTCTTCACGATGGAGGTTTTGCCATAGTACTGACTCACCAAGGGTTGGATCTTCCAGATGTATTCATGTTCTACCAGATTCATATAAATGCTATCAAAATAAACTGTACTTTATGTCTGATTATCAAATGAGACCTTCTGACTAACTGGCTGCAACATGGCTGATTTAGGTCTGTCCTAAAGGGAGATGTAAACATGTTTTTTTTATGTCTTTCATATTTAGATCACTTTGGAGATCTGCTTTCACCATGACATTAAAGGGTCTTTTTCCTCTGATCAGTGTCAACAAGGCTCATTCAATCAACTTTGATTCAATGTTGTAAAACATGAAAACCTAGGAGTGCATACTTTTCACCGGTACTGTACAGTAATAATTATTCAGCTGACATATTTCTTTGATCAGTCTGAAAATCTTTGAAGGTGACAGTTCCTAGCAACCTCTACTACAATCTCTGCGAAGACTGAAAATTATGTTGGCTGGTAGGACATGTGCCTCACTCCTGGTTGGTCAGGGCAAAACAAAATGAAGTACACAGAATATCTGGCTGAATTATTAAAGTGAAACTAAATGGCAGTTCATTGTAATTATCAGGTCGAATTGAAAGCAGAATTGCATGAATTAAAACTTGGGCCACCTGGGTGCAGGCCACTGTAGTAAGTAGTAACCTGATCAAGTCATCACACATTCTAGGGCAGAATAGACCTTTTCACAACAGACATTTTGACTTGTCATATCCAGTCTTCAAATGTTCCGGTAAGTCATTTTTAATGTTCTCAATTATACCTGTGCTTTTCTTGTAATGACAAATCAAAATGTCTGCTGTGAAAAGTAGCCCCATCGCACCACCACAGAAACAGCTCAAAGATAGCTAAAGGTGCATTTTCTGTGGAACTAGTTTGTAAAAGTAGAAGAAAAATGCATTGGATTAAATGCATTTTGCAAAAGATTAACTGTGATTTTCATGTTCTTTACAAAGATTTCCCTTGAAACACTTTGTATAGTCGTCGAATTTCCTCACTTGTAGCCTTCAGTGAGAATATCAGCGTCCGAATCACAGAATGGTAAAGAATATACAAGGTGTAGTCCCTGCACTGCTTTGACTGATCTCGTTCATCACAAATCGTTTGTCACGAGCAAAACTGAATCTCCCCACCTGTACTAACATGGCTGTTTCTGTGAGACACTGATTGGAGGCATAGTTTCACTCTAAGTAAAATTAGGCAATCCAGCAATCTATGTGCACTATAAAAATGCAAATTTACAGAGATGTCTCTTCTCTGCTGTGGAAAGAAGCAGCAATCGGAAACAAGCACAGGTCTATACGGCAATTATTGCTGATTGCTGTTGGACTGTTGATTTGCCTCACAATTAGTAAAGCAGAGAGCAGCACTTGTAAATGTGAATATTTACTGAAAGCCCATACTCAAATTAAGTATCAATGGTTCAATATCTACAATTTATGTGACAGTTTAATTAAAGGCGCTGATAAAAGGATGCAGCATTTATGAATTTACACCACTTTATTCAAATGTCACCCCTCTTACAGAGAGTGTTTTTTTTATCCTGACAGGTCAGCAATGGTTTGGATTAACATGTTGTTCAAGAGGACAACCTTACTTTCCCACTGTCAGACACAAATTGCTCATTTTTAAAATTGCTTGATAAAGAGTTACGTCACCCAGGCTAATATATTAGTTTGCACTGACAACTAGTGGTTGGACGAGCAAGTGCAACTTTCCACAAGCTGTGCGGTTCAGCACATTATAACACACTATGTGGGTGGGTGTGGTTAAAAGTACAACAAACTTGTAAAGGAGACATCCACTCATTCATGCAAAACAGGTGGTTGCTCTAATCTTGGTGTTAGTTGGTGAACTCCAAGCTGGCAAGCCAAGATTTCGCCCAATAACTCCCAAAGCTTCTATTTTCTCTGAGCTGTTTATTTTCCCCAGGCATTATGTTCACTATACACACCAATTCATACAATAAAAAGTGACTGAAGAAGGAAAGTAAAGCTATCCAATTATATACAATGTAGTTTGTTAGTTTGCCCTGGTCATCAACACAATAGGTTCACACAGATTATTCAAAAGATATACAGTTTTTGTACCAGCGACTCTCTGTCTCACAGCTGTCTGTAAGCCATTGCTCTTTTTGTGGAATAGTTTTCAATCACACAGAGAAGGTTAAATAATGAATGGTGACGGTGCAACACAAATAATAAGCTACGATAGCTTCCTGCATTTTGGACTCTCCGCCTCCTCAAAGGTCGGCTCTGTCAAGATGGCTTACTGTTGGTCTCTGGCACAAATCTGTGTGTCAGAGTTCACCAAAGCTGAACTTGTTTTAAAAATAGTGTGTCCAAGCCTTTATGCCTTTCAGCTCACAGAGTGTCAGTCAGTGCAGCCATGTTTTTTAAAAGATCTGGGGTTATTCTTTAATGAAAACATGCAAGTCAGGGTTAGTTTGTTTTTTGATACTAAAGGTAATTTTAAACCCATTCAACAGTTCCAATGGTTTAATAACATGACCTGTATTACATTTAACCTGTTCTGACTATATTTCTGCAAGAGATAAATACAAAACAATAAATGTGGATATAATTAACAAAATGATATAAAATATAAAGTATAATATAAATACGTTAAATGATCAGAAAGGTGTTCTATGTGGTCCACTTGGTCTGTGGTATATCCCGAATAATGGTCCAGAAAGTTATGAAATGTGTCTGGGTTCTTAAGGGTTAAGGAATGCGTCGGCCCGATAAGAGACTTCCATTTAGCGTGGTCTGGTGTATCTTCACTCAAACTCAACGGGAACCATCCTTATTCCCTGTCCCTCACTCCTCAGACAGAAATAACGTTCTTCATGAAGAGCGAATGATTCCCGGCTCATGCAAGGACGTTTAGAGCAGTGATTCAACTTGAGCCAGGCTTCATGAACAAACAGTTTTAACACACACACGCTCCAGCAAATTTCAAACCACTATTCACCAAGGTCATGGTATAAATAACATGGATAAATAATCGTTGTAGTTGCTGATATGTTGACAGTGTTACCAGAGGAGTGGCTAGACTGCACACATAACTTGATGAATCTAGCCCATAACATACACTTTGGCCAGTATATACATTCTATCTGATCCTGCAGTGATGAATTGCTGCTCTCAAGCCTACAGACCCCAACCAGACAATCAAGTATTTAACCTTGTTAGCATGTCCATATAGTGATTAGTATGCTACATGTTGGTATTTTGCAAGTTAAGTATTTTTCTGTGTTACCAAAGGATATGAAAATACAAATACTTTCCCATACATTTATGCAGGGAACACAGCACATATGAGCTGACATGTCATGTTTTATGTGTGATGGGTATAGGTGGAGACAGAGGCAGGGACCAGTTAGATCCACTCATACTACATAAAGACAAAGGTTTTGTTACATCTAAGCCAATGTAGGGCATACGTTTTTTTAATGACAAAATCTAAATATGCAATTTTCATGAACTGACCAGATCAATGCCAGGAGCAGCAGCCTGTATCATTAGGAGGCTGACCCAATGTCCGAGCATCAAATTGGGTCAGTCAAAATCAGCTGATACCTCCTATCAAAACTAACACATTTGCTATAAGCCATTTCCCCAGGGCTGAATGCTTGGAGCTCCAGCAGGGATGCAGTCAGCATCAGGCCACTGAAAAATAGAGGAAATGAGCCGTAGAAATGGAGCATTTATACTTCTGTCGACATGCTCGGAGAAGTTTGAGAGGGGATATTTGTTAGCTTTAGGAAGATCTCTGTGACTCTTCTGACAGAGGCCAACAAGAGAACAGTTCGTGTAAGGATTTTCTTTGGAAAAAGTCGATGCCCAAGAGGTGTGAAACCTTCTGTCAATATGATCAAAAGCTCTGGAATGAAAGATATAAACAGACTCAGGCAGGAAGAGGCATGGCCAGGTCTAAATGAAAAAGAAGCCAGTGAGTACTTCAGTGTCTAATGATCAGAGCTGGAACCTTGCGTGGGTCCATCTTTTATACTGATAATCCAACACATCACCCACTGACACCTTTCTGTTATATGGAAGACAGACAACAGCCCAAAGTCCCAACTACCTGCATTCCATATTTCCCAGCCTTATGGAAAAGGTGAAGGCAATCATGATTTCTTTCTAGCTTGATATTCTCAAACACTAACAGCACCTTCAACATATAGTGAAAATAAGACTATGTTGAAAAGTAGTGTACAGTATGGCTGGACCATGTATGGTCAACTGAGGACTGTCCACACCTCGCTGTAAAGCTTTGTTTATGCTACCATGCGCGAATAACTTAAAATTACAAATAAGCATATAGTTGACACTAACCATTGTAACAATATGCCTCACATATTTTAAAAAGCCCATCAATTCCTTTCTAAATGCTTCAAAAAAGGAACAGATCTTACCGAACGGAATACATTTGTTGTTCCAAATACTTGCCTTATTTCTACATGGATTGTTTAATGATAATAAAGTATGTCTGGGAATAGTTATGCAGCCATATTTGGTCTGGTAACACTCGTTGACTTCTTGCTTCTCAGGATGTTCTGTTTTTACAGACCTGTAGTAAATGCTGTTTTATGCTACATGCACAACTTGTTCAATTCAATTGCTGAAGCAATATCACGGAAAGATTCAATACAGTTAGGTCAAAATAGTCTTGTTCAGAGGAAACCAGTGAATTATCTGCAAGAAGAGCTGGATGTTATGAAAGAAATAGATTCACCATATAAACAGCCTCAACAACCTCCTTTATATACTGAGACTTATCCCTGTTCATAATCCTTAAACTCATTCTCTTGTTTGGTTGTTTGTTTCTGAGCAAACAAAGTTGAAGTGGTTTGCCAACCACCATTGATATTTCATTACAGCTTAAAAAAAAAAAAAAAAAGTCATAAGAGCTTCCAGTCATTATGCAACAAAGAGTGATGTGAGTTCAGGGCGGCCCTGAACAAAATGTTAAATATGTGCACTACAAAATATAATAATAAACGATAAACAAGTATTTCATGAGAGGATTAAGGTTTTTCAATCATGTACAAACACAAGCTGTGCTTTTATTTTATTTATTTATTTTTATTTCCACTTATTTAGAGACTTAGATAGGTGTCATTTAGATGATACTACTTTTCCATCTAATGCTCTAACTTTTTCATCTTGCAATCATAATGCCCTCATTTTCTTTTATACGGCTTTGTCCCTTTCAGTCTGTCTGGTGACATTTAGAAAATTGAAAATGAAATTTCCAAAAAGGCGACAAGGTAAGAAAAAAAAAATCACCTTGCTGTTATGTAAATTACAACAGTGTGACAGTAAATCTCTGCTCTGGCTTTAGGCGCTAACGCAATAACGAAGAAGATCAAAAGATCATCCAATAGCGATGAAATGAGATGAAATAAACTTGATTGAAAGCCTGATTATTAAACAGGCCTGTAATCACATTAGATCATACACACACACAATGAAGTATTTCACTTTCGCAGCGTGATGTGTATACAAATATTTGAACACTGTCTCTCTTCTGGAAGATCTCGTGCATACTGATTACATTCATCACATTTAGGCACATTTCCCCAAGCCTCCTGCGCTCCATTATTCCTCACTTGCTTCAAGCGGTTATTTCCAGTCGCCTCCTTGCCAGAATTCAAATGATAAAATAGCAGAAAGGCAGATACTGCTGCTCCACAACCACTTGGAGGTATTAGCACCACCAGTGAGTGAACTGGTGGTCAAGGGTTGTCACCTGCAAATTCTTCCAACAATTGACATCCCATTCCTTCTTGGGGCATTAAAAGGCACTTTAACCAGAGCTGCTGAACTGTGAAGGAATATAAATGAAACGACAACCCAACTCAAGCCTGTTACTATTCACTCCGTCTCCTATTTGGGGGTTCTGCTGTGTGTGAATTAATATTCTGATGAAGAAGCCGTTTTCAATTACTGAGAGAGGTTTCTTCTGTAACTGAGGCCAGCTAAAGTTAATAAATGTAACGCCTCAAGTCCACAATAATGCAGATTGAATATTTTGGTCACAGGACTGCAACTGACTCCACAGGGGACGACTTCCATTCCTTACAAATGTATGGTATCCAGAATGAGGAACCAATCATTTATGCTCAAACAGTTATGCACTGAAAATAAATTGCTGTGGCTCACATAGCTGCATTGTTGCCTGTTTTAAACAATGACCAACCATCAAACTGAGCTCTCTGTGAAGAGTGCACTCAGTCTGTCCCTTGTGTCAAAGTGGACGTGGAGCTTATCAAATTCCAGCCATTAAAGGACAACATTAACATTAATTGAGTCACCCCTGTCCTTGGAATTATTCTCACTGGTGCCGACAGCCACTGTATTTAGAGATACACAGTATTTTTTTCTCCCTTCAGGAGGGCAATTTGAGCTGCTATTCTTGTAGATGTAAATGTAAATGAATTTCTGGTGTTATAAAAAAAAAAACTACTGTACTTCTACAGACGTGAGAAGTGCCAGAACCTCATCATCTATTCTAGTAATGTGAACGTCCTGGTGTAGCTGTTATTTCACACTCACATGTTCAGGTAATTCATTACACTGCACTCTGACTATCAGTGACTTGACATGGAGAAATCGAAATCCACACCAGAAAAATAAACCTTCAAAACATGTTAGCGCCCTGAACCACGACTGCACTCCTCACTGTTTCAGAAGTGGTCCATGTGCAGGCTGCCTCACTATCTTCTGGCCGCATCCTATTTGACCTGTCTGCTGCATTTGACACAGTCCACCATTATCTCCTCCTGCCTGGCACTCGTGCAGGACTTGGACTCCGAGAGTGCAAGGCTGGGAGAGCATGCTTCATTTCCTACTTTGCCAAATGTACCTAGCAAGATTCTTCAACTTACTCTTAAGTTTCCTAACTTTCTCTCTATGTGCACAGCTCATCATGGTGTGTTCCTACTTTTGCTATGTGGACAGCACCCAACCGTATGTAATCATCCTGCCTTTAAAGACTGAAAGGCACGTCTCTCATGCCTGGCTGCCATCTCTGGCTAAACTCCTCCCAACTGCCTAAAGCTGCTGAACTTAAAGCTGTAATATTACAGTGTAGTATAATTCTCCATGAATTGGACTTTCACGAAAAGTCTTGCAGTTGAAACTAACATTCAATGAAAATTCCAACACACTCTTGTGACACTCTTCACGATACAAAACATTCAAACCCAGTCTCAGTCCAATTCCAAACATTGCACCATCACCCTATCAACTCTGCATCTATTTGCATTCCACTGACATGGTGTGTGGTGTTGGTGGAGCAGCAGCTCAACAAAATACTGGAATTTGACAGGGAAGGCCACTGTTTACTTTCTAACAACAGCCAACATTGATTTCTTTTAACCATCACCATAATGTTGCCCTAACCAAGTTGTTTTTAAGCCTAACTTGAACCATAGCAGTGCCAGGTCAAAAAAGCAACAGCACTGATATGCGTGTTGTGGTTTGTGCAAGCAGGGCAGCAGAAACACGAAGAACTGACCCAAATACAGACAGAAGCAGATCTGATGCAATTCACTGATATTTTATGCAGTAATCACTAAGGTAATCAGACAGGAAGTGAAGACAAGAAAGACACTTTTAACAAAAAACAGCATTCAAATTGTGGAAGCACCAGTACCTTCAAGCTGTCAGTGTTTTATGTTTACTTGTATTTGTATTTTCTGGTACTACCAAACAAGGACAATTTTCATAGCTTGAGATGCACACTCTCCAAATTCACTTAAATAGGCCTGTAGTAATGACACTCACACCTGCTGTAAGAATGTATAAAATTATTTTTCTCAGTTAGCCATCAGAAGCAGGAATATGTGCGTTGCATCTGCAGTTTCCAGTTTTTGATGTATGGTGTATAATATCTTTCCAACTTCCTTTGGAAAAAAAAGGCAAATCTGCTGTGTCAGCAGGACTATTACAGAGTTCTCAGTTCTCTCTGAACATCCACAGCCGAACTCCTGGAGCACCAGCAACAACCAACTGACACTCAAGCAACCAAGCTAAAGACTGAAAAATTAGAAGACAGTCGCATTGAACTCACCGCACAATGCCTCATGAAACACTGAGGAATGGACTATCAAACTCCAGGAAAAAAAAAACCCTCATCAGGGAACAAAGAGGCCTGCATGAATTCAGTGGTGCTCATAGAAATACAGCACAGCAAATAAAGAGACTACTGTTGCCCAGACAGACACCAAAGAAAGAGTTCATTAATTTCAGTTCAGTGCATGTCATCATAAATGCCATTTACTGAGCTCCAACAGCATCACAGGCTGAGAAAACATCTGTCCTTCTATAACATAATACCATGAAGAAACTTCACAGTGTATCTATATCAGATCATCTGCAATGTAACGGAAGCAAAATAATGAAACTACAGGAAATAACATCTGTATTGTTATCTTACATATCCTTTCTCTGTAACCTGTAAACTGCTTGAAGCTGCTCCTTTACTTCAAATCTAATTAAAATGAAACGTATGAAATCTGTGAAACACATTACTTAAAGACACTTAAAGTCTCTGATAAGCTAATAAAATCATAAATCTCGCAATAAATATGCATGAGTAAGAAGGATAAACAAAATGAGCAATTAAGCTTGTGACCCCAGTATAATACAGGAGTTTAGACATTATATATTCATCTGGCGGGCATGATTATGTAGAATTATCAGTCTGGCCCCCGTGGTGATTGAGCATCATTCACGTGTACTAAGGTATGCATACACTTACTCTCACCTAATTGTCTGGCTCAGTTTGTGTGTGTGTGTGTTTGTGTGCATGCACCAGAGCTTGGCACAGGAGTTTGCTTGCACTCTGGCCCACTGACTAATTAGTGACTGTAATCTGCAGACTCACTCTAGGATCTTGGTTCCAAGGGCACCTGGGTCCCTGAGCATTGGTGCCCACCTGCCCGGCCGTCTGCCTCCCCACCGACACACAGATGGTTTGGAGCAGTGAGTGCTCTTCGTTACCTGCTCCTTCACAGAGAGCTGAAACATCACTCCATCAAGGAGATAAAGACCTTTCTAACACATGGTGCTAAACTCTTCCTCAACAATGAAAACACAGTCTGCTATCTCACTGGTTATGGACACGGAAGTCACATGTTCAAAGACAGACCAGTGTGTCCCTCAGCTAGACATTAGACCAGGCTCTAATCCTTGCATGTACCGCTTGTTGAGTCAAGTAAAATTTAATAAGTGGCTCACTCTGGCTCATAGGACGTTTGTGTGAGTTTTCTTAAGCTTTAGGCTGTGATTCAGAATATAAGCCAATTTGCCTGTAATTTCACAATGGGTGCTGTGACAGTGTACTGGAAGTTGTCTCGTCGTTGAAGTGGCTCTAGGATTTGTGACATTATGACATCATCACTGGAGCCTCTGTCCAGGCTAAGAAGATTTCTAATATGGCAAAACTGAGCGTTAAGACACTGTAAATTAGACGAGTGCACAGGTGTGTTTGAGGTCACTCTACCACCAACCTGGATGGATTTTGTGAATCATCAACATATTCTTACTCCCATCTTGTAAAATACCTGGATGCTCTATTTACCCCTGTAGTATCTGTTTTGCTCATGCAGGGCTTCCCAGTCAAGTTGGCATATGCAACACCTGGTTAGCAATGTCCCATTACACTTTCAAAATAAAACTTGGTCCCCTTTGCTTAGGTTTAGGCATCAAAACTATTTGCTAAGTTTAGGAATAGATCATGGTTTGGGTTTAAATAAGTGCATTTGTTCCATATATTAAGCTAATCAGGTAACATTATGCAACTTCACTTACAACAGTAAAAAAGAAATCAGTGTTCACCTTTGGTTTCACATGGGACACGTAGCCTGTCTCCTGGATGAAAGTCCAGCATTTGACTCATCCATATCGACTTTTCTTGCTCTGCATACTAATGTCACCTGACTTGATAATTTGAAGTAGTAGAGTCAGTGATCAAGCTGCTGTATCTGACATGTTGGTTGAGCGAGCACACAATTGACGATATACACAAAAAATATCAGACTGATAGGTCCAGTAGCATGTTAGCTGAGCATCGAACAGATACACGCATGGACACACACACACACATACACAGCCAAACACATGATCCTTACACCTGGCGGAGATAATGAAACTCTACTTTGAAAAGTGCACTGAAGCTCTAATTCTGCACACCAGCTCTGAAAATGATCATCTAGCCACATTAGTGTAACATACAATTTTAATGCAGTGTGTCTGTGGTGTGAATCTCACATAGTAAATATTTAAATGGTGGTGAAGACCATATATGTAGAAACATTTAAGTTGCAGACAAAGAAAAAAAAATCTACACTGTTGCCTTTGAGATCTGGTCAGTTTCATGCTCAAGCCGGCGTATTACAAACCAACCAAGACCTGGTGTGAAGTTCTACAGAGGGACAGGTAACTCATTGATTAGATAGATTTGATGATGTCATACTGCAGCTCTACATGGACTCACACAGACAAATCAGAGTCTGGAGACTGACAGCAATTCATATAGTACTTTACTGAACCTGGTGTGTTTACTTATGTTCCCTAGCGTCACAAAAAATCAACAAATTAACTCAGAGTATTATTATTACCAACCTGTCCCTGTACTTCTGCCCTTTTGCGTGCAGCTTGAGTGGATAGGTTTGCCTTTTCTTGCCTTGTTTCCTGACTCCTGGGTGTTGAGTCTTTACTTTATTGTGTAAGCAGAAAGGTTTCAGATATATATTGATCTGTTTGATCTGACATTTTTGGTTCTAAACCTGCATTTTGTGAGTCCTTACATACCCATGATTAATTTTGTTTGGTTTGGTAAGCACATCACATACTGTGTAAGTGTCCAACCCCCTTCAGAAATTATATTGTCAAAAAACTTTAACTGCTGAAAAATCATGAAGACATTGTGATCAACCACAATTACATCCAGTCAAACTGGCAGTTAGTCCTTCATTTTCTAAAATGCACTAACCACACAATCAAAAATAATAAAGGAGAAATTCCACCGCTGTATTTGACAAACTGAAAACACATCGACGAGGGTGGGCAGTTTTCACAGAAGCATCCTCATATGTCATTGTCTTCTTTGCTGAAAAAAAAATGCAATCCAGGAAATAAATAAATAAATAAATCATTGCTGGCTGAAAGGTATAACTGATTATAGAACTTCAGTCATTCATTCTGATATTTCAGTTGCTCAGAAATTAACAACATTGAGGCAGCCATCATCTGCCTTTGTTGAAACTTTAAGTCTAACCATGTGATGGACAGAAACGTTGAAACTAATATCAAATCAGCAGCTGGGAACTGTTTTGAACTGATGTTGGAAGAAATATTTCAATTTCACAAAATGATAAAAGAGTCAGTGATGGATGGCTGCGGCTGATATCTCAACTTGCCTACATTTTAAGCTTAGACTTTTCTTTCCACATTTATGAAATCACACAATGTTTGCTGGGTTTGCTTTAAGATGAAGACATTTATCTTAGGAGCACAGCGATGTTATACAGTCTGTGTTCGACCGAAAAAGTGTAACTCTGTCTTCTAGCTGCTTCAACAGAGAGAAGAAAGAAGAAATGGCCAAAGGTGTAGCTAAAGAAAATCTACTGGATTGTCAAACAAAAACATTAATTTAGACCCTTCCCCTAAAACATAAAGTCCTCCAAGATATTGTTTTTCAGAGTACAGTATTATTCTGAAACTGCCCCTGTTTTAATAATGCTAATGTCCCAGTCTCTCTCAAATCCAAAGTTCGTGTTTCATGTGCTGAACAAACAACACATATAATCTATATAGACCAGGTGTTCAGAGCAAAAGCAGCTACATTTTAAACCAGCGGATGCGGAGCGTGCATGGTGTGGGAGGGGTGCTCTTTAAGGTACTGGTGAGACAATAAAACACATTCCAGGAAGTCCAATTTCCGTAGCAGATTAATATGTTTAAAAGCTTATCAGAAGCCAAACACAGCACAATGAAATTACCTACTCTGACATAATCTTATACAGTAAAGTCTGAAAAGTGACTGCAGGGCCTGGAGACAAGCGGGCTCCACTTAGTCTTTTCAAAATAAAACTGTCAAAGAAAAAGTTTCACTGTTGATGCAAAACAATTCATAAACCCATAAACAGAGGATATGTCCCTGAAATTTGATTCCTCTACCACCTGGTTATAAGCATATTAACCTTCTAAGATAATTCAGCAAAAAGAAAGGTTCGAGCGGCTCAAACTCATGGTGGCCAGATAGTAATTATCCGCAGTCCAACTCAATGCATGTCTCAGTGTGGGAGGCCAGACTGGACTCCATTACCAAGCTGTCAGCACATCATGGTGGGAAGGGCACTGCTTTAAAAGTGATAATGGCGCTGATGTGATTGGCCTCGACTGACGGCAGCCTGTAATATAAACCACTGACAATGAAAAGTAATGGATTTCTTTTTATGCCCACAACATTTCCAGGTGCCCCTAGTTGTGCTACAAATCATTGCCCTTTGAATATATTGTGAAATAAGACTAAAATGTGCATTGTCTTCCTATTCATCTACTTCCACCTATGAATGTGCAGCTCCAGCGCCGTGTGAGACAGCAGTCAAAAGACCTCTATAAGTAGCTTAAAATAGAGTTTTTAGAGCCCTATTTTGGCGGGCACAGTGCACTGACCAACGCAAGCACAGCTCTGACTGTTGTTTTTCTGACCTTGAAATTAGCTTTGCCTAATGCCACAGAGTGCACGGTGCACTGGGTCAACAATCTTACATCAGATTACTGAAACTCATTAATCCTGTGCCTCCTTTCCAACTTCTTTTAGAAAATTCAGCTGCTCATGTTTTATTTTTGAAATTACCAGGCAAGCCCTGCTGTGTCACATTATACGCTGAGTGAAGAATTTATCACTCAATGCTTAAATGTAAAATTTGCAGAAATGTCCTACGTACATCTGTTGAGACTAACATGGCTCTGCTGGTCAGCTGACAAAACTGAATTAATGTTGTGTTAATGAATGGGTGAATGAAACAAATGAGTGAACAAACTGACGCCTCTTCTGCATTTAAACTTTCCAAAGGTCATGATGAAGGACATATAAAGTCTTCTGACACAAAATTGTAAATGGTTTCTCTGCAAAGTAAAAACCAAAATGTTTGTCCCCTTGGCCCAGTTGAGTTTTTCACTTACTTGCAGCCATAACTGGCTTCTCTGACTGTTCATACATCTGCGGTCTTCAGAGGCCTATATGCTACAAGATATTTAATGGATTGGGAAACAGACATCCCATTTACGGCTCCATGTTCACTTTTTTTATATATATATCTTATATTCAACATAACTCCCCAGACACCTTTGCTGATGCGAACCACTCGTAAACTGGCATGAATGCTGCCTCGGCATTATTTTTCTCCTCACTTTTGCAAATGTATCCACCATGATATCTTTTCCATAAACACTGTGTGACAGCGCTGATTTCCCTCGAGTCATATTACATAAGGTGAAATTGGTTCAAAGTCCCTTGAGTAGTACACTACCAGTCTCTGTGTATTTTGAGTCCAACCTCACCCAATAACTCCTTGTACATGTGCACACAAACACGTACACAGACGCATTCACAGATTTACACGTTCATACACACAAATACGCACAATAAACGTCTCCCAAAGGCACACCAAGCAAGACAGCATGATGTGTCTCCTTTTCCCTAAAGTCCACTTTAAGTGCGTTTTCCTACTGTGAAATAGAACCACCATGGATCTAAGACGCAGGGAAAACAACAAACAACCACATCGCTCAACATTTGGTATTTTCTAAACATTTTCATAATTTCTCAAAGAGACTTGCAATAAGGCATGCTTAATTTCATACATATGCACCACATATACAGTGTGAAACCATACCGGCAGTTCTTGAATCAAGATCATCTTTAACAGGATTCGTTGAAGCATAAGTACATAATACTGCTAAATCACCCTGCATTTTATGTAATAACATACAAAATGGAACACATTTTATGTGTAAGTATGTCATGTATTCATGCATGCCACCCTTCATCTACATAATGCATGTTGAATTTGTAGAACTTTAACACTTGTATATGCTATAGATGCCTCTTGTCTATGTTTACATTTCTACGTGCTGGAAATTTACATTTCTTATACTGTTATAAATATATTCGTGCATTTATCTACAACAACCTAAAACATCTTGATAAGACAAAGAGGGTCTTATTTTGTGGAGAAATATAATGTATGTATGATGTAGCTTTGCATGATCAAAGTGTCATTTCCTTGAGCCACAATGAGAGTAGTTCTTTGCTTAAGTTCATTTTGGCGACTGAAAGTGCACTTGAATGAAAGATCCAGTATCATTAGGGGTGTATCGTTGATTGTATAATTGTTTTTCCACTTGACCTTGATTTACACTGCCTGTAAACCAACGACCACACTCTGACCAGGGGAGTAACACTTTGTGCAGGGCAGTTTTACATCTAGTCTGATTTTTTTTGTTGTTGTTGTTTGTTTTTAAAATAATAGGCCTTTCACACATTCAGAGCTGGCTGCTATTCACTGGGAATCATATCTGGATACCTTGGTGTCCTGACACTGTGGTGGTCTCTAAACATTGTTCATTGTTCTGGTGGAGTTTATGATCATCAAGTGCCAACCTTTCTACCTTTCTGATGCAATTTACAGCTATCCTTTTGGTAGCTGTATATCTACCTCCTAGCTCCAATAACAACAACAGAAATGGATGACTCAATGAACTGTACTCAGTGAACAGACAGCCCACTCATAGCGATTTCTCATTCTTGCTAAGGATTTCAAGCATGCTGACCTAAAGTCAGTGTTGCTGTCACGTGAGGATGCCACCTCAGTGCTCTAAGACACCACTGATTGGGCCATGTTCAAGCAAGCAGCCACATACAACCAAGACATTGACAGGCAGGAGACTGTGACAGATTATATCGCCACTTGCACTGATGATGTGATTGTCACTAAGATCATCATCACCAGGGCTAAGTCATGGTTGGAAGGGAGGTTCACAGACTGCTGTTCACAAAGCTGGTGATGAGGCTAAACTGAGAACAGTCAGAGCCAACCTGTCCCATGACATCGGGAAATCCAAATGTCCATATCCTTTCAAAGACAGCAGAGACACATGGTGTCTGTGGCCTGACCACCACTGGTCAGTGACAGCAACTTCTCTCCGCTGAACCAACTCAACAACTGCACATTTTCAACATGACAGTACAGATGGCATCACCCATCTCAACAACCAGGTTCTATGCTTTTTCTCTGAAAGTGTGAAAAAAATCACTCTCCATGATTAACACACACAAGGCTGCCAGCTTGGACAACATACCTGGTTGTGTGTTTAAAGATCATGTAGAAGAGCTCAAGAATGTCCTCATGGACATCTTCAGCGCCTCCTTGAGTCCACCACCACCTTGAGCCTCCACCATCATACCTGTGCCAAAGAAGTCACCCTCAATATCCACCACCATGTCATGCTTACCTCCATCATTATAAAGTGCTTTGAGAGACTAGTCATGTACCACACAATATCCATCCTTCGCCCCAGCCTCGACTTCTTTGAGTATGCATAATGTGCCAACCAGTCCAGTTATGATGCAATCTCCTCTGCCCTCCACTTAGCCCTCATCCATCTGGACATGATGTGAGAATGGTATTTATAGATTGCAGTTCAGCAATACCATCACCCCTTAGCAGCTGATAGGGAAATTGGACCTGTTGGACTTCAACACCTCACTGTATGCTAGACTTTGTCACTGAGAGACTGCAGAGATCAAGGACAACTACACTGAGCACTGGACTGCACTGGACCCCCCAAGGATGAGAGATCAGTCCCTTGCTCTTCACCCCGCTAACCCATGACTGTGACAGATCCAACCACTTTGTTAAATGTGCTGATGACATAACTGTGGTCGATCTCATCAGTAATGTACACAACATAAAGAAAAAATGAAACTTAAGACACAAAACGGGTTCCTATTCCTACAGCCAGGCTTAAATGAACTGGGAACGCACCATGTTCACAGTTAAGGTTACGCCAATGACCCACCTACAGAGCCAACAGAGGGACAGGTGAATCACACATTAAACACCAAGTGGCACAGAAGGGCTATTTTTTTAAACCGGGTTGTATCAATTGCTCTATTTATCTTATTATCTTTGCTGGTTGTTTCAACTCAGTATTCACTCTCCCAGCCCCGAGACTACTCCCTGCTCTGAGCTGAGGGTCTGACCTGGCCTGCATTACTCACTCACCCACAAGGAACAGTGCAGGCCTTTGAAGCCAATTTGACATAGTGGTCAAACCGTGTAATAACATTTTCCCAGTCCAACAGGGGCCCATAAAGCATTTTTACCACACACAGTCAAAGAAAAAAGAGTGGCTGTAAAACAGTGGATACATTTTTTGTTACAACCTCTATAACATGACTCGTCTCACTATCAGAATTTGATCCATTCGGTCCAATAACATTGGGAAGTCGAGAAGAGCCACAGGATTAAACCATTTCATTATATTTAAGTTAGGTAAAAGCTAAACCAGAGGTTACCGACTCTGCCAGAGGAAGTTTCTGGTGCTCTATGGGAGCTGGGACCAGTGAGAAATTCACCAAGCTCTGGGTTACTGACCACTCGACCTGGTAACTGGAGTGACTTGAAAACCTGACCTGACTCATACAAACTCGAGTCACTACAAAGACCTCCTATTGTAAATTTGGAAATGGCATCAGAAATGGTTTCATTTTTCAGCACTAGAAGTTGCCGCTTGAGTTCAATCCATCGAAATAATTGTTGGGAACAGAGCTCTAGCATGAATCTTATGGCTAGATTGAGAATAAATTGTTTATTAGAGAGTTTTGGCAGTGACTGCACCAGTACATTTTTTTATATAAGATAAAGATGGAGATTGAAGATTAAGCTGTGTTGAATAGAACGTAGTCCATAAGATATTTCATCCCTTTTTCAGCACTTGCGTGACACACATCTAAACTTTGCAGCATGTGTTTTCTGACCCTAATTTTTTGCATTCTTAAACTAAGTAGTCTGTCTTTCTCTTGGGGGCCAGACTGTCAGGAATACTGGTGTTTTGTGACAAGGTCGCATCACCTCTGCTATTGAGAGACAACTTGCCTCGCCCACATTTCCCTAATCCAATTTGTGGACCCTGCAGGGATTCATGTTGCATAATCATATTTTGGCAAATAAATGTCACCAATAAAAACAAAAAAGAAACTTAAACTTCTTTAACACCAAGTCTGTTTCTGCTGAGCCCTTTGGCCAAATGTGTACATGTTTTGATGTAGTGATAGGTATCATAGTCACAAATACTTTGAGTTAAGTTCAGTTTAAGTTTGGGATTTTTTTTGCAGTCCTACAAACAGCAATAGTATTTGTTTTAACAGAGCACTTGTATGATCTATCTTTCAATTTTGACAGACAAAGTACTTTATTTTATTAATCCCTTTGGGATGAACAATTATTTGATTTGTTTTCCTTATAGATGTAAAAAATTTCTTACTCAAGTTTTTCTCTTTCTAAAATTATTGTTAATGTGCAGACTACCTAGTTACTGATGTGTGTCCATTAGCCAACAAACTAACTAATGCCAATACCATTACTTTAGTGCAATAGACATGCATCACGGTTGTGGTTTATCATCATAGTGACTGGCCATGTTGTTGGATGCTTCTCCAAAACACGCTCAATCATTACCACATTCTCTATCATGCACAAGGTGCCTGTATAAAGAATATGAATACTGTCCCTACTGAGCAGTTAAGCACTTGAGCTTAAGGCTGAATAATGACCAATAACAAACACATAACAGGTTGTTGGTTGCCAATGTCAAAAAACAAAAGAATTCTTGTCTTATTTCTCTGTGCATCCATGGGTGCATGGCAAACAGGAACTATTAATATCAAATCCGACAGACTTTTAATGACGCCAATTTGACAAAATGTAAACAAACAGAGGGATAAAAAAAAATGGGGCAGTAGCTGCAGCTAGGTCACTGACTCCATGGCAACAATATATCCCCTCTTTGCATCCCCAAATTGACCAAAAAAAAAAAAGAAAGAAAGAAAAAAAAGAAAACAGGACTGACTAAATCTATGACCATTAAGTTCAAACAATTTTAAATTGTGGTTGCTTTGATTCTGTCTGTGTCTGAATGTCTGACTGCTTCAGTGTCAGACTTTGAAAACAAATCTTTGATGATATAATAACTAAATCATCAACAGTTGTTAAAGATAATAATCATTAACAATTGATCACTTGGTATTTATAGTATTGTCATTTGGCCAATCAAACACTGTCCCAAAAAGTTTTCTTTGTAATTAAAGGGACATTATTAGTTGTTACCACAGTTTTGGTCATTAATGGGTAACGGTTATTGTTAACTACAAACAGGGCTACTAATGGTCATTGCCAGTCAGTCATGGTCTGTCAATGTGACATATCTAGAGATGTGATTCACAGTCACTCCATCCAGATGTCCTCAATGTCCCGTCCCAACCTCTGCAGCCTCAGCAATATTTTATTTCACAAACAGATCAAATCCTTTTCATCTACGGTATACACAACCCCTGCGAAAGTTTCATCTCATCAAACTTTAAAGAAAGATGAAGGACATCAATCCCCTCTAATGCCTTCCCTTCAAAGCATGTTCTTGACATATAGCACTTCCAGATGTGATTCCAGCTCACAGCAGAGAGCTTGGCCGCGTGCCACAGGTGTTTTAGACCTCAGCCATATGGAGGCTGCTCTCCCATGTGGAGTCAAACATGATTAATGAATCGACTTCCTGACAAGTGTGACAGGCCAGGTTGACAGCTGATGTCTCCCTTACAATGCATCAGTCACTCAGAAGACTTCTGCACACAAGACAAGGGCATTAGGCGCTGGCCTCCCAGGAGGATACTGGTACATATGTGAACTAAATTTAGACCTGCTAATCTGGCTTCATTTAATAATTGGGTTTTAGTCTCTAGCTCAGAGGTAGCTTTGAACTTGATTGTTGTCATGCAGAGAAAGTATGATTACTTTAGCTATATAACTTCAAAGCCATCCAGGAATAAAAAAAAAAGATTTCTCTGCGACTGTGATACAAGTTATAAGATATGTGGCTTTTACTTGAGTGGTCTAATAAAAACAGGTTTACATACTCTAATGTGTCTGAAATGCTTTGTCTTCCAAAAAGCTCAGTCTGCTCTGATTGGTCAGCTCCCACAGGCCTGAGCAGGCACTGCAGTCCATAGCTGGTGTTTGCAGCCAGGGAATTACTATAACCCAGTCTAGTTGCACTTCCACTCTGAATATGACCACTTCTGAACCAAAAACGTCATCATCACATATGTTCGAGCAAGAATTTGATACAAAATAATACCTGCAAAATAAACAGTAAACAGCCAACAACAGAGAAATTTGCATACTTTGCTTGTACCTTTGGAAATGTATCCAGACATTTTAGATGCACCAAAAAGCACATGCAGCTCATAACACATTAAGTGAAAGGAAACCCCCCCCAAAATGACTTCTTCCAATGTGGTCTCATAGAGTTCTTTATTCCTTTTGTCCATGCATGTTGGAAGTAGGTGAAGCTGTTTGAGCATTTTCCACTATATGACATTTCAAAAACTAAATGATTAATGGAATAATCAAAAAAGTAATTGTTGATCATGAAAATAATCAGTAGTTGCAGTTGAATATGTAGTTTCAATCCCAATGAAATTATTTCTCCAAAAGAATCCCACATGCAGCCAGTTCTTTTTCTGAATATCCTCACAATTCAGGAAAATGACCCCCTGACTATTGACTAGTTAATCCATTTGAGGCATGTCATGACAAATCATGATCTGCTCATGCTCATTACTGTGCCATCATTGTGCATCTGTCCCCATTTCTTTCTTTCTGTGTCTGTTCATTTCACACTGGATCATTACAGTTTCAAAAGTCCTGATAGCTCTGAAGGTCTGCTACATCTTCTCCTCTGACAAGTGTGAAATTGAGCATTTGGTACAAAATGAAAAAAAAAAAGTCCAACCATAAACAGTAGAGGGAAGATTTGTCATAATAGACAAAACCATCATAAAGTGCACCTGAGCTGAGAGCTAGTATCTCTGAGCTTTCATCTGTTTGGAACTTTCCACAGGTAAACAGGTTCATAGTTTCACGATTAGGTATGAAAGGAGCAGCCTTGAAACATTTTGTAAAACTATTAATAAGTAAACAAAGTTTGGAAGTGACTGGATTCTGTTTTACACAGCAGCCCAACATTTTGGAATCAGTGTTGCAGTCTTGCATTAGGACTAGGTCGTACAATTACTTAAACTGTAGTACTTGCCTTGTTATTTGCTGGGTGACTGGGTTTACAGTTGGTATGAGCATAATTTGGGAAACATCTTCAGTAGTGGAACTCAGGATTATCGGGTGTTTCGGCCATTATCGCTAGACACCCTCACCTGAGATAGGCCTCCCTGAGGTGGATCAGATCTCAGGGTGTGTCTCATCGATTGAGTTGGATTAATGTTCACCACCTGAATCCATCAAACGCTGTTGGGTTGTTGCACTGTCTCCTGTGTTTCATACACCGCACAACCCCAGGAAACTGTGGGCCACACCCTTGAGAGCTTTAGAAAGGAAGTTGGTGTGGGACAGCTCCCTAACTCATGGATTTCACTCTATGTCCCAAGGGGAGGGGTCTTGCTGCAACAGAGGATGATGGGGAAAAAAAAAAAAAAAGAAAACCACAGTTACACCTCTTTTTTTTGTTCAGCTGTTAACCACGGAACCACCAGTGTTCTTGAACAGTCTTGTTATTGACATACCTACGAAGACAAACTTTGCCCAACTTCGACTGGGCAGACCTTAACTTTCCAGCCTCACTGTTCCACTTCAACAAGCAATTTGAAGGGGTCACCACTATGCAAAATTGTGATTAGCATTTTCACTATTATATGACAATGTCCAAAAACATAATCTACAAAAATGCATATATCAAAATGTGTTTGAAAACCTCTTTATACTTGTAGTGAACATAACATCTGTATGGCAAAATTTGTATTCTCATAAATCATACTTATGATTTGAAGTAGCACCTCAAGATACACAACATGTTTCAAGACTGGGGAAATTCATGCAGATGTCCACAGACATCTTTCACTGCTGTTCAGACATAATGGTATTTAAAGCTCCTGAAAATGCTCAGGGACATCCCAAATCATGCGTGTCAGTGTTTGGGTGTCTCAGCATTATGAGAACAGACAGCAAAGGAGAAGTTGAGCAAACTGTGTGCTACAGTGTACTCCTTTGAATCTTTCCTCATGCACAGTTGAAGAGATCATTAAACACAGTTACAGATGCACCACAATGTGTCAGTCTTCACACAGTATCATGAGGAATACACATACACTGGTTTAGCCTTTGTTTGCATCATAACACGTCTCATGAGCAGTGGTCAGTGCTGCACTCACCACCAGCAGGTTTATTATTATGCTGACATTTTGCATTGTTTTTATTAGTTGTAGCGTCTCAGACATCGAATTTAAGAAACTCAATATCTTCACAATATGGGAGAATTGTGGCTGAATTTCTTGCCATTTTCACAATGAGAAAAAATGGAACAGCAGTTGGTTATGGATTTTAACATTTAACATTATTCAGTATTCTTGCACTGTTATTATGTGTATCGCTGAGCTAGAACAGAAGATTTACAATCCTACATTCATACACTCACACACTCACTTTTGTGTGAACAATGTGAAAGGAGAATACAATTTACAAGAATATTTCATACGTCCAAAAAACAAATGATTGGACTTTAAGATGAAGAGATTATGATGAAGTGTTGCACCTTTAAATCCAAAACTGTGACATGTCCTTTTGCTGCTTTGTAGCTGACTGATGTCATTAAATTGTAATTCAAGCAAGTTAATAGAAGCTTGTACTGTAGTGGCACAACGCCTTCCACAGCACTTAATGAGTAATGAAGGAGAAGCTGCAAGCACTGAGGGTAGACATGTCCCCCCATCTCCTGGATTATTGTTTGTCCGACTGGACAGTGTTCTGTCTGAAATAGTGTGTATTACAGGAAGTAAACAGGGGACTGTGCTGTCTCCCTTCATTTTCACCTTGCACAGACTTTCAGTAGAACTCCAGCTCATGTCACTTGCAGAGGGTTCCTGACAACTCTGCGGTGCTTAAGTGTATAAGTGATGGGTGTGAGAAGGAGAACAGAGCACTGGTGGACAATTTTGTGGAGAGGGCTGGAAGAAAAACATCTGCTTCTGGATGTGGCCAAGGCCAGGAAGATGGTGATCAACTTCAGATTGAAAAGCATGGCTTCATAACCCCTGTGTATTCTGGGTGAGGATGTTGACATGGTGGAGGACTGCGTGTACCTAGGCATCCACATCAACAACAGAGTAAACCAAGGCTGTATATAAAAAGAGAATGAGCAGACTCTATTTCCTAAAGAAGCTTGGATCCTTCAACTAATGCTGCAAGATATTGGTAAGTTAGTCAGTTGAGGCCAGTGCACTGTCCTTCGCTGTAGTCTGCTGGGGCAGCAGCACTGGAGTCAGTGACACCAGCTGACTTAATTGTTGTATTAAGAAGGCCTGCTGAATAACTGGCTGCAAAGCATACATATTTGATATTGTGGTGGTGAGGAAGGCGCTGAATAAACCGTTATCCATTACATAATCCTGACCACCTTGTCCACCACCTACTGGACAGACAGAGAACTTTCTCTAACAGACTGGTTCAGCTTGCTGTCACAAGGACAGATTCAGGAAATCCTTCCTCCCCACAACTCTTTACAACATTGCACCTCTGTGTAACAGAGGATTCACAACTCTCAGCTTTCTAGTTTCTGTCTCAACCAAAAACTCTCCCTTCAACAACTTCGCACACAATGAATTTGCACATATTTATAATAACTTTGCACATTTGTCTAATGTATATACCCTGTTATTCTGTGTTTATATTTTATATTTTATTACAGCCTGTCTCTCTATATATTTTAAAAACATTATTACTCTACATACTTCTGTCTTTCAGTGTTGATATGTACTGTATATTTCCTGTATATTTTCTGTTTCTGTGCAATTCCTGGATAATCTGCTGCTGTAACACAAGAATTTCCCTGTTTGTGCTCAATAAAGCACACCTACCCATCTATCAATCTACCGCTGTTCTTGTCTACCCCCTCGTGTACTATCACTAAACATTAAAGTTACAGACCTAAGCAACCTTTTTTTTCCTGAAAGAACTTCTTGATGATCTTTTGAAAACCCAGAAAGTCATGAAATAATGTTACTCAAGCATTCTTGTAGTCATCTGACAAAAATAAATATTCAATTTGCTGCATAGAACAAAAACTAATTTTAACCTGTTTCCCATAAGTCCCATATGTTTACTAATCCAAACAGAAGTGCTATATCTTCTTGTACTTACACTGTGGTCTGTTTTGATTAGAAAATAGACAAGTTAAACATCTTTTTTTCATTATGTAATGGTCTGAATTTTTATTTTAATCCATCTTTTGTCCTGACAGTTGGAATCTTTGATGATTGTGGAGATACCTTCAAAACAGAGTTGTTAAATGACCTTCCGGGTTTTTTCACAGATGGCAAGAGAAGGATCTTTGCTTAGCGCTGTGACTTGAATGCAATGTCAAATCACAACAGTTTCATGCTGCGGCTTGGTTTTGCTAGGTTCTCTGCTTCACAGGAAATGTCTAATGCTTGTGTAATAAGACTGAACAAATGGTAGTCACACATGAAAACAATTTCTTTATACAACAATTGCTTTATAGAGGTGGGTAACTTAATAGACAGGTGAACTTTCATTTCTGTAAATGTCCTGTTACAAACCAATAAGATCTCCTATCGAGTCTATGACCAAAATTTTACTATGTCCAAAATAAGCCAAAGTTAGTACGTGCACCTCGACCAGTAACACTTGTCCCAAAGCCTACTAATCTACTGGGTCATCCTTTCTGACTTTGCCCTGTGGAAGATGTTCCTCTTTAACGAATATGACCTCATCATTGCCTAGCGGAAGTCCGAGTAGCACCAATAGCAGTGACACAGTGTTGAGGGGCCGGCCTGGTGCCTGCATTGCTAAAGGCAACATAACACCAAATGAGATGTGACAGCTGAAAGAGAAAACAGGCCCAGCTGATGGGGCTAAAATGAGAACAGAAGGTCCTTTGTATTATATGCTTTAGTGTTTTCACAGTGGGGGTACAGTACAACAAATATGGATGGCCATTTTTGAATTATGGGGAGTGTCAATGCAGAACGATTTATTTATTGTTTATTTATTTATTTTATGTGTCGTGTGGTTAATGCCCTTCAGTGACCTTGTTATTGCAACGTATGATATGAGAAACAAACAGGCTTCACATGTAGCTCAGGGCCTGTCTCAGTAAAAGATCTGTGCTGTCTGTTGGATGTAAAGGGGGAGGGTTGTGTGTGTGTGTGTGTGTGTGTGTGTGTGTGTGTGTGTGTGTGTGTGTTTTGGGGTGGGGGTGCGTTCTGATGGCCACATAGTGCCTCTGATCTATGATCAAACAGAAAGCTCTGTCCTGCTCTCAGACTACAAATACAGCCACACCACACCATGCATCAAACATAAAAACACACACACAGACGCATGCGCCGACACACACACACACACACACACACACAAATAAGTGTAAAAATACTTTGGGCAATTTGAACCATTACAAAAATGAACAAAGCCTTTAAAATGTGAACTGGGCTGAGTTCTCTCTATCATACTTCCCACGGTTCCCACAAGTCTCAGCTGTAGCTTTTCACAGTTCTTTTGCGGCTTTCTTTGCATCTCCCGCTCCAAGTTTTCCATTCCACTGATTCAAGGCACTCACAAAGCCTCTTATTTCTAGCAGGTAGATTTGAGGGCTCCAGCCAGTTTTTCCTGCACTCAGAAGCCAAGTGAGCGCTTGAACCTTTTCTTGTTGGGAGTGATAACCTGGTTTTGCTCCACGCAGGCGGCTCAGTCAGGAGAATGGCTGCGGTTTCTCTGGACCTGAATGTTTTTCACCTTCCTTTCTGATGTGAGGAGTGTTGCTGCTGATCTGTCTGCTGCCTCATTTCATCTCCTCTTTTCCCCCCTCAGGGAATGGATTTGTCAGGCAGGTGGCCTTCCAGGTTTTTACCTCCAGACTTTTGGTTTCCAGCATTTCTGCCAATTCTTTTGGTAGCAGCTTGTGTAACCATCTGTATTTGTCCAACACTTTAAAAAAATATTACTGCATGATTGGATACAAAGGAGTTATATTGTGTGGCAGAGACCGGGGGGTTCACATGAGTCCTGTCAGTGGTCAGGTTTAGGCAACAAAAGAACTCTGCTAAAGGCTAGGAAAAGATTGTGGTTTTGGTTAAATGGTCATAAACCCTTATGAATAAATAAATCAATAAACACTATCTCATGCGTCAACTATTTTCTGGATTAAATCAGGCTATGATCTTTTCTTAACCTTAACTAAGTGCTGTGAGTGCCCACCATTTCTAGAAGAAATAGATAAATGCAATTTCTGGTCTGATGCCTCTATTGGCCTGTTGTGTGGTTGACAACACCTTCCCATCCTGTCTAACCTCTCTCTTCTCCCTCATAGAACAAGTTCTGCTCACTCCTGTCGACGACCTTGGACTAAAGCAGGGTGTAGCTCAACAATCTCCATCAGCTCTGGCTGCCTTCTTTACACATAGCTCACTGCTTCCTGCTGATGGTTCAGATATTTTCCAGCCTGTTTACACCTTTCAGCCTCTTCTTCCTGCCCGTGTGCACCTGCATATCAACACTGCTCTGACACCTGTACAGTAGCTCTGTAGAAGATTTTGTTTCTTGCTTCACAATAAGATGACTCAGTTTGAATGTAAATGCTCTTTGCGAGAGGAAGCATGATTGTGGTGGTTACACTGACAGTATTGTAACAACTGCAGGTTATTTCTTAAGGCTTAGGATTATTTGAACAATATCAGGCCAAGGCAGTGCCTCCAGTTTTTTTTAATCTACTACTGTAAAAGTTTGTGTGACACCAGCAGTGTGTAGTTGAACTCCAACTGACATCTGTTCCTCTGCATTTAACTTCTTTTTCATGTTTCTATTCTCAATTCTCTTTCATGCAGTAACATCCTGAAGCAAAAAAAATGCTTTCTTTCACACTTCTGTTCAACTCAGAAAAGGTTGATGTTCTTGACCTTTTGGATTCTCACACTCTGCTGTGCACAGGAAGAAAATTCATGCACCACTTCTGCTGTTTTGCTGCACCATATCATCACAGTGGGTCTGCTTCACATTTTGCTATTTCTTTTACAGCAAAATGCAAATGTACAGGCAAGCCTGTGTGTTGAATAAGAATGTTTCATCCCTAACCTTTAACTTATCATTATTAAGTCATCTGCTTATACAGAGTTGTGTTTTTCTGTCATTATGTTGGAGCTGAATAAGATGTACCACTGTTTGTAACATGTTCCTGTTCTGAGTGTAACCATTTGTGGAATTGCTATATAGTTGTGGGAATGGGGAATGTGATTACAAATTTCGAAGGTATCCTGGCTACCCAAAGAGCTTTCTTTGCACAGTGCACATTGATGATAAAACATACAATCACAGTGATAACAAAAAAAAGAAAATGGAAATGGAAACATGTCAGGGTCCAAATTTCTACCACATCGAACAGCAAGGTAGAGGTGTGGTCATTACAAACCACAGCCAGAGCCTGACACCAGCAGGCTGCTCCTGTTTGTTCTATTTCTCCCAGCGATATTTAAAACTGATCAAATGAGCAAGTCAAATATTGCAGAATATGTTCATATCTGCTAACTTAGGGCTGTTTTTATTGAAGAACAGCACTGCTAATGATGCTCAGCTAACTTGTTGATACATACATTGCATTTCCACTCACTTCTTCATAATGAATGTATCCTACCAGTTTGCTTGTGGAAAGCTTTTAATGGGAAGCAACGACCACAGGGACGGTTTGGTTTGCATCAGTAGAAACTTTGCACAGCTCCAATATGAAAGTAGAGGAGGAGTGAAACCAAACTCCAAACCACAGAAATCCGGGATGATGCTGAACACTTTTAAAAACAGAGCTTTTTCTCTAGTCTCCTCTACAGACACAGTTTAGCAGTCAAAGTCAGAGCTAAGGTGAGGCCACTGCCAGGCAGGATCGCAGCAGTACAGCTCTGCATGTCTGTCTCCTGCTCTAAGGCTGTAGTGGAAACATGTTAGCACAGCTTTGCCTGGCATGACGCAGCTAAAGAAGACCAACCTAAGCCAATGGAAAAATAAAAGGTTCCGCTCCGTACATGAGCTGAGGTTAATGGTCAGCACCTCACCCCTATAGGTCACCAACATCCTTAGAAAATAACCAGGACTTAAAGACGGAATGTAATTGTGTTGTCAGATTTTTTTTTTTTTTTTTTTTGCTGTTGCAAGCAAAGAAAGATTACATTTGGAAAAAAGGTAGTTAATGTCCCCTGAGTCATTAGTGCTTGAAGTCACTCCTCACAAAATAGGGTTATGCACCCCAAGGGAAGTGCTTACAAAGGTCACTGCCACTTCCACACACACACACACACAGTGCTAGTACAGAGATAACTTGCACAACTGAATGTAGTCTTTGTGGGCAACAGATGAAATAGGATTATAAAATATTAACTTATTCCATTAAAAGTCATAATTGCTTCTTCTTTTTCATCAGTATTACCATCCACCATATATATTTTTTGTTACTGATGTATTTTGGATGATATTCCCCCTCCCTCCCAGTACTTGTGTAAACAGTTCAAACAGTGCCATGACCTGGCTGTGACTCCAACAAAAGTGAATTCTTTCTGGATCGTGCAGTGAGTTCCTTTTGTAAAATGCAGCATATGAGTTTGTATCACTGTGTTGGTAGGCAGGTCCAACACTCACTGGCCTAGATACAGCACCAGAGTATTGGACCTGTGTTATTATTGTGTGGAAGTGTGTATGGCAGGGGATTGACTTTTTGTTCAACAATAGCAATAACAATTTAAACAGCTCTTTTCAAGCAAGTATGACAACCTACAGTATTCATGATTGTTGCACTAATGACTCATGCTTATGGTTCATACTGTAAAAATTGTGGTTCATTTCCAAATTGACTGAAACAGTGCACCTTTCTGTTTATAAACCATATGCAATAAAATTAATTTATGAGTTTGACGGACCATGGCCTCTGGAGGATCCAGACCCTGAACAACCAAATGTAATCTCAAGAAGGTTTGCTTTACTTGCAAACAACACTTAGAGTCTCACACCAAGTCAGGAGCTCTGTGAGGCTTTGTGCTAAATGAAAACACACCTGTGCTAATATGGTCATAATGACAAGACTAACACATTTTGCAGGTAATGTTTACCATGTTCGACATCTTAGCGTTATCTATGCGTTATCATGCTAACATTTGGTAATTGGCACTAAACACTAACATGTCATTGTATGTTCTTGGAAATGAAACTAAAGTATTGGGAAAATTGAAATTTTCACCAGATGATGTCACATGATGAAAAGTTAAGGGATCATCCAAGTGGTTAAGGGAGCATGAATGTCGGAACCAAATGTAATGGCAATCCATCCAATAGTTGTTAAGGTATTTCAGTCTGGTCAACAAAATGATGTTGCCACCCCCAAAGTGGTTTCAGTGGTTTCTCTTTTTTCGATTTCCTCTCTTCTCTCCTCTGCACAGGACAATACACTAAAATGTAATTGGATGGAACCAAGACAGAGCTGGTGTATGGAAGCACACGCGTACAGCAGAAACCAAATGTCTGGAGGTTAGAATAAATAAAATGTAGACGACGATATAATGAAAATTATCATTGCTCAAAACACTGAATAATTATACTGAATTATATTATTATATTAATGATATATTTTCAATTTGAATTTTTGATATGTACCCCATCTGCAAGTCTTGAATCAACCCATATCCCAGAGCTTTTGGATATGATGGCACACACTCTTCTATCAATGATGTGTAGCCCCCTTTTAGTCTATTGATTAATGTATTAAACTAGATAGATTAATAAGAATAAATGTACATATATTTAAATCTAATGTCAAGGCTGTGTTTTGTATCTATCCCTGTGAAGCATATTTTAAAACCAGAGCAGGGAGAGATCAATGCAACTTCCCCATGGGCAACCGTGAAGAAACAGAGCTTGCAGGTGGATTATGAGATGGAGGTGGGGCGTGACATGCATAGGCAGCAGCAGCTGTAGAAGCAAGAAGAAATATGCAGCTAGTTTGTCTGACTGATGACATCACATGACTGTCAGAAAGTATTGAAACTGAGCAAATAATCTTTCAGGTAATATTGATGTGAAAATGTATTTGTTCAAGAGCAGTTTCAGCCTACTTTTAAAGGAAGAAATATACACACAAGAATAACAGTCAGTATCTGGAGGATCGATACAGGGAGCCCTCATACAACTGCAGGATCAGTTGGCTGACTTTACACAACCTGCTTCATGAACATCACACCATTCTAACAGTTGCCATACTGATCTGTGACCAAAAACAAGAGTTAGAGAATGGTAGCAACAAGCCTATGAACCAAAGCACATTATTCTTACTAAGGTGTTTCTTTCTGCATTAAATCTCACCTGTGAGTGTGGAATGACCACACTGTTGCTCCTTATAGCCACTGGGGAGAAAAATCACCCACTACAACTAGGGTGAAGTACCAGCGGGCATTTTTGGTCCTCCTGGCTTCAGGTGGCAGTAATGAGCTTACTATGGCTTGATGCATCATAGAGAGGCAAAGAACATGCACTATTAAGCTTACATGGACATGTGACACAAAGATGAGAGCAACTGTAATTCTTAGTTTTACAAGAGAAAGGACCATATGATGAGCTGCAATCAAAAGCATTTGTAATGTTGATGTGGCTAATGTTTCATCAAACTGTCACCTAATGTAAGTCCAATACCTGTGATCATCCTAGCTCTGGTTTGGTCTTCATAAACCACCATAAAGACTGATGATGAAGAAGTGAAGTACAGTAGATTAAAGCTTCCTTTTATTGAGAACAGCTGCCTGCTGCAGACAGAAACACCCCTGATGAGAGCACTCAGAGTGAACAGTAAAGTTTCAGCAGGGAAAATGAGAAACAGTGAGCTGAAAGAGGCTAACGAGCTCTGAAGAGCTGAGGACTGCAGAGTTGGTGATCATTCTTTTGGGGGTTCATCACTATGAACGACCAGTCGTTTGACCCATTATTCTTATGAAAATATCGATTAGTGCAGCTACAGAGACTTCAGAAGCTGTAACTCTACTCTGTTATACTGATTCACATGTCCCTGTGGCTGTTATTACACTGCTGCCCAACAGACTGGATCAGTGAACACAAACACTCCGTCAGAGCGAACTATTGGAACTAGCCAATGGCCAAACATTTTCAAGTAGTTCATCAGTAATGAATCTCTTTTACAAGCATTGAGCATGTAACAAAATCAATATCAGGAAAAGACTTCACGCTTGTTCTCATGCTCCGGCTTCAACATCACTGAATTTGAGTGATTACGAAAGAAGCTCATTGACTCTGCTTTATTCCATGACACTAAAAATGTTTGTCTGGTCTCTGTGACACTGATCCTTTATGTGACTGAGGTTTGTGCCATCTATGGCCCTGATCATGACTCTGAAATATCAGTAGACTAACTGTGCTGTGTATTCATAAATCCATGTTGCTGTCCCTGGTGCTGAAGTAGCAGACGTACCTGTGTTTTTATTGTTGGTCAGTTACAGTCGCCTTCATATAAAAAGCAATGATTGGTGATCCCTTCAGTCATTAATATATGATCAGACTGCAACCACCACATGCCTAATGACTACACATACACATACCCCCTGTTGAAAACCAACAAATCACAGACTAAAAGTATAAAAAATACCATCTTTAAAGCCAAATTAACAAATGAATTCTACCATCCAACAATCATTTCAGTAAATAATGGAGAAATGAGTCAATGACGGTTTGTTCTGAATGAAAACGGCCACAGATGAAACTGAGCACATTTGTATGCAACAGGAACACTGCCATACTGTAATACCAATACCTTTCAAACCAATTGGATTCTGGTTCAGCAATCCCTTCTCATATTACAGCCCCGCAGCCTCATGACACTTGAATGCTTGTTCTTGCTTGTGCCATTCATCCCCTATTCAGTGACAATCTATTACTTGCATCTATTCAGGGACTGTGAGGCTCTCATTGAGCCAACAACGTTCAGCGAATGCTCGCTTGGGATTGTTCACTGATGCCAAGAGACAGTGTTCTCACAAATGTATCCCTTCTAATGAATGTTAGCCTGTGTTCGCTGCTGTTACAAAGCCATGGCTGAGTGTAAGTAGTAACACGCTGTCGATGATTGTTCCATTGTAAAGCTTTCTTGACAATACCCCAAAGTCCCAAATCCCAAGTAGATTATGTGTTATCTGATGTGATTGGCGGTTTTTGAGCAACACTTTAAGAAACTCTTCTTTGATTTGTATCTTTGGGACTCATTCCCCGAGGGCTGGGAGCATGGACTACGAATGGATTGGGATTTAGGTATTAAATTCAAATCTCATGTGAGTTCATCTGGTAAAATATTCAGATGCGCGGTTTCTTTAAATAGAATTAGCTACATATAGTATTTGAGGGTGACAGGTGTGGATACACTTGACTACATCTCAAGAACAACAGCGACAGGACAGGAGAGATGCGCAGGCAGCTTTGCCTTTTATTGGGGTTAACAGCAAAAAACTGCTAAGCACATTTGATATATTTCTGGAGTCTGAAGAGCCTTGCTTCCCTTATACTGACAAAATATAAATGTGTCATAGAGCTGCATGAGTGATGTGATTCCCAGGAAGAGTGTCAAGGTGATAAATTGTCACACTTTTCATCTCCTTTACAGACATAAGTTGTGTCAACTGTGAGTAATATGAGGCCATAAAATTTGACATATCATACATTTTAGTAAACAACAACAACAAAAATAACTTTAACTGCGCTGTACTTCCAACTGTTTTCAAACGGGGCTCCCTGCCTCCTTCTGTGTGATGAAGGGCACTGTGGTTAGTGTGATTTACAATTATAATTTAGGCTAAGTGACAATTTATGGAATAAATATTAAGAAGAAACGGATGCATACACTGATCTTCAACAGCTAATAAACTGAAGCTTAATTCTCACAACCAATTTGACTCTCAGATAATTGCAATCCATCATTTTGAGTCTTTGGGATCAATGGGCAGAAGCGAGCGGTGATGTTGTCTATAGTCGGCTGTAGGCGTGTCATTATGATAAATGACTCTATCAGCCGAAGTTTAGAAGGCTATACCTTATGAGTCACACACAGATCAGAAAAGTTGAGGGAGTTTTGGCCACAAGTTTATCTTGTGCCACTATAAGTTTGATAAATATGCAGCCTCGAGGGAAGCATCTCGTATTGAGGAGGAATTAACAGTGTGGAAAAGAGTTTGCCCCGAGCAGGAGATCGTTTGAAGGATAACACTGGTGTAAATCGTTTTCCTATTGTTAGTAATCCCAGTGAAGAGTCCAAACACACCAGTGTATTACTGCTGTCTGTTTTAATACAAATTTGTGCCTCACCTCTGGGAGGCAACTGTCTCCAAAAACATTCTTTAACTATGGATGCTCATAGAGACAAAGTGCTGCCCTAACTAATATAATACATCAAATACAGCAAATTTCTGTTTAGTTTGCTCTCTCTGCTTTAACCCTTTTTTGGGCAAGTGACTATTTTTGGTCATTTCTGCACTCTGTACAAATTACCACACGCCACTGAAAAATTTTGAAAAATGTTACAACAGAAATAAAGTTTTGTTATGTCCTCCAATAACACTCTAAGGTAGAATTTTTTAATTTCAAAGTATTTCCATGAGTGCCCTTTAAAGGGTTAATTGATTTTTCAAGCAGCAGCCAATAACTTCTGAGGGGTAAGATAGACCAGAATTACAAATGACAGTAACAACTTCTGACTATGACTAGTACATGCATGTAAACAGAGATTGGAAGGTCATGTTATTGATCTGACTGATAACCTTCATTACCAATGACCTAAAGCCACCAATGTACCAATACAGGCTGCAGTCATTCAAGGATATGTTAAGTCACCACCAATGTATTACACTGTGAAAAACTAAAAAATGATGCTTCTTCTATGAAATATATGAGAGCTGATGTTCATCTTCTCAAAATAAATGCACAATTTAAACCACCCAATAAAAATACTGGATATTACAATAATGCACAAACATGATGCATGTAGGTGTGTATGTGCATTCTGTGTGCATATATGGCCTTTAGTTGTATCCTGGACTTCTCATAACCGTTGTTTTAGTTGTGCATAATTAAGTAGTTTCACTTTTCACAGCAACAAGGTCTCCAGGATCTGGGCACAAAGCAATTGTGCTCCTTAATGGTGTTAAATTAAATAGAAATGAGCTGATGAAGCCATTTTTATGCAATATTCTTCAAAAAAATGTGTGGTTCTTTCAAAGTATTTAGTATCAAACGATGTCAAAATACACATGATACTCAGCAGTTCTTATAAATTGGACTGACATCAGCAAAATACTGCTTTGGGATCATCAACTCTCCTCGTAATTACACTTTGCCCGAGTAATGGGAAAGAATAGGTACTTTCATTCAGACGAGCTCACTTAAGAAGTCAGATAGATTCCTTCTTGTACAAGCCAAAAAAATTGAATTTATTTGAACATCTAAACTTGGACTGGACTTGGACAACTTAATTTGCTGATGCAAATGAGTGTTGTGGAACTTCTTCAACCCGTCTGAACTCGGAATGCACAGGGTCATTTTCCTCTGTTCTTTGCAAATGAAGGCAAAGCTTTTACAGGCTCAAAATACAGCCAGAGTGACAGTCCAATTAATTCCAATAAACAAAAGATAAACAAAGCCAAAAGCAGTGTGTATGTTTCAGAGAGACATGTCATTCGGCAAATACACACCCTGGCCTGTATTATCCAACACACTGTCGCTGGAAAATGTTTGCATTGTTTTATGTCAAAGTCAGCTCTTTCTCTGTACTTCCCCATGACACACACACACTGTAAAGTCATGGCCAGCTTCAGGGTGCCTGTCTTGCCCAACACTCTCCTTTGTATCAAGAGCTATACCAACAAGGTGCCCTTGAGCAAGGCAGGTAAGAAGCAGCTGCTCCGTCAGTAGATGTGAGGTAATGGTCCTGGGCAGCTCCCAGGTGTGAAGGTATGTACAGAATGTGTATGAATTGGAAGCAGAGCAACACTGAAAAAGAACATGCACACTCAGCAAAACCCTTTCCTGGACAATAAAGGAGGCAAAGAAACAGATAAGAGATACCAGATAAGGATTGATATTTGTGTTGCACTATGAAATACCAACAATTCCCATCTGCAAAATCACAACATGCTTATAAGAACATTCAATAACTGTAATAACTACCTGACAACAGTACATGGGTACATGATAACATTGTGAATAAAATAAAATGTTAACCGTGGTTGGAAGTTTACAGCGTTCACTAAAATACTGCAATTCTTGGAAAAACTTCGACATTTCCAAAAATATGTTTCTCTTTCTTGACGTGGGTTAGATGACACAGTCACGTCTGTTTGTCAAGTATAGTGAAGCTGATTAGTTTAACTTGGAATAGAAGAGTGGAGACAGGGGGAAACATGAAGCTCAAATGTCCAAAAGTAACAGAATCCAGCTATACCAGCACCTCTAAAGCTCACTGACTAACATGTTATACATAATTTGTTTAATCTCCCTACCCCTTTTGTGCAGATTACATGTAGGGGATTACATGCTCGACTCCCCCTTGGGCAGGTGCTGTGACTTCCTGAAGTCACAGTAAGGTTGCCAGGTTGCACAGTTAATTAACAATTAATAAGCGTTTTACGATCCTGGCTGTGACTTTGTAATTAACGGGAAGATACAATATGACTTTTCCCACCTAACACTCTACAAGAAAACATATAAGTGATACTGTCATCCATAGAAGAGTGAGAGTATCAGGACATGCCCTGAAACGCCACAGATGTAACAACAAGAACAAAAGGAGGAAGCCGGGCTACAAAGTTCACAGAGGAAGGAGGTCGGAGTCATTGGATCTCCAAGTTAATGTTGCTTTTTTTGAGCATATCCACTGACCATTCCCTACCCCGAACCATTTTACCTTAGAATAACAGCTTCACAATCATTCTGATGGTACACTGACATGTAATATGAAGAATGATTACGTTCCCACTCTGCAGCCCGAACAACAGTGTTTACAGAGGTTCCTGATGGGCAGATCGCTTTCCTGACAACGCTATAGTAATGTAACCTGTGCAGCTGGCTGACTCTGCACAGGCCAGACTGGGAGCTCAGAGCAGCGAGGGAATGTTGGTCTTTATACTGCTAGCACAGGAACTTTGGACCGCCTGGAGGATCATAGTTGACTGAGCAGTTGATGCTGGTGGGGAGCGGTGGTGGAATGGGCACCAGAGCCAGGCGAGCCGGCAGCGTAACCGGCCTCAGCTTCTACGGATGTCATGGCAGAGGTAAAGACACCAAAAAAGTTCAGCTCAATTCAATTTTATTTGTATTGGGTCAAATCACAACAGAGTCCATCTCAAGGGACTTTTTATACAGAGCAGGTCTAGACCAAACTTTTCATAATATTGTAATGCTGTTGACAGAAGAAGGTAGCTGTTGGCGAGAGCTATATAAAATGCTGCAAGATAAATGCTAAGCTAACCTTATTGCTGTTGGACAAGTAAGTACTATTAGCAGGCTAGTTCAGTTTTGTGTTGTTTTGACTGTAGTAATGTGATCATAAAAAATACATGTCTGTCAGTATATACTGTCCATATTCACGATGGTGGTGTTTGAGTAAACTGCACTAAGAAACTGTAGAGGTATCAAATTGCAAGAAAAAAAAAAACTATTCTTCCATAATGTTGGTTTAACCACATCTTTATTATTGTCAGTGATTGTGAGGGGCACTGTCACAAAGACCATGTTCTTTCCCTAAACCAAGCCAAACCTCAACTAAATACTTGCAAAACAGATTTAGTTCGAACAGACAAATCACGTAATCCAACTTGCTTCATGTTGATATAGTTTCATAAGCAGCACTGTGTGTGTTCATAAAACACTAAATAATGTATTTGCAGTACAGTTGAAAAAGTGCACTCACATTAGTAACAAGCTGAGCACACATGCAGTCTGAGGTGTGCACATACTGCAGGAGGTCCACTTTGGGCAACACAAGCCCGAGACAACTGAGAGAACTGATGTCAAAACAAGCAACATGAAGATATTTCATACCCAGTTGAGTTGTTCCAGACTGCCATTTTTTTGTTTTTGGTTATTTCTGCTTGCTTTCATATTCTGTCTCATTCTATTTCTCTTTGAGCTACAGCCAAACTACAGAACATTTACAATTGGTCTTATGCTCAATTAAGCTAAAATGTTTGTTTTCCTTGCAGGCCCCATGATTTGCAAGATGACGTTTGATAATGCCGTCAAATGGATTTGATGAGGTTTTCATACTAAATGACAAAAGCATGCGTGGTGTGTGTTTGCTGTCAGTCATTAATAATGTCAACAAAAAGGCAACAATATAGAAAAAGAGAGCAAGCCTCATCCAATTATTATGGGTTACAATGCAACAAGACCAGTAGTGTTACTAATTACTAAGTGATTAGGAAAGTAACAATCCCACCACTGTGCACATGTACAACTCCTACATGCACACTCCACAGGCTTAGTAATGCCGTCTGACGGAGACATGGCACTTATATGAGATTGATAAAGGCGAAGGCCATTGATCAATAGCCTGATTTAACTATAATGCAACCTGCCAAATGCATTAGCGCTGCAACAACTAACAAGCACCAGAGCCAATCTGTCACACTCCGTCCAGCCTGGTAGGAGACCACTCAGTCACTTATGTGTGATACAACTGCCATGGACATAATGTAGCATTTGTGGAAGGCATCCAACACTGTGATATAAGTACAAACTGACACTGAGATTGAATGTGTGGCCAACATTTATGTTTCACCAACACAAATTAAATTATACAGTGATAATGAATTGGGCATGACATCTCTCATCACTTTGTCACTAACACCAGGTTTAAGGCCAAAGAAAGCTCACTCACAGACATTGTTTGCAGGACTTGGTACCTGAGTTGGGAGAATTTAAGGTAAATACATACACCCATGCATCACATTATTTCCCTGTCAGACTCCTTCACATAATCCCTTTGAGAAGAGAAAACATTCCTCTCACTTCAGGTGCTTTGGGCACACATTTGCATTTTTAGACGTCAGGCTCATTTAACATAATTTCAGGACACTGGGCTCCCCTGTGACACCACCGGTGAAGCTGTTCTTACTCACTGTGACCAAGTCCTGGTTTCCCTGTCAGGTAGGTTTCTCTTCTACATGAGGGAATTGAGACTAAGGTTAAAGGGCAATGCTGGCACTATATACATGCATCAATGCACTCCTCAAAAAAGCACTCCTGCACTCCCCCACTCCACCTATCAACACATTTGCTCACGCATGCTACTACATCATGAACATGCTCCTTCAATATTATTGACATCTACATACATTGTTGTTGATAACCGATCAACATTCCTTTCAAACTGACAGCTAGTAAAAATGGATTTTCACATAAACACGTATCAAAGAGAGACTATTGATGACCCTGAGCTTTAGAAAAAAACATGAAATGCTGTAACTACTTTGATTCTTTAATTCACTCAAAGCAAAGAGTGATTGAGTTCTTGCAGGAATTTATGTCATTTTCCTAAAGACTGACAAGGTGACGAGAGTGTGAGGTGGAAGGAACTTTTCCTCATTTCTTTCCTTTTAGAGAATCCTTGACGGGACTGAACCAACACGAGAAAGCAAGCCAAGCAGAGTTACACTGACAAATGATTTGTAGTAGAAGTAGAAGAAGAAGAGTATGAGGATATGTCTCACAGTGCACCAGTCAGTGTTAACAGGAGCCACAGATAAGCAGACTGAAGGATGTAAACATAGACATACATAGAAAAGACACAGGGGAAGAGAAGAAAGTCTTACCTGGGAATACAAGCACAGCAAACACCCATGACAGGATGATGAAACATACCGAATTATACATGCTTCCTAAGCAGTGCTGATTCTGATCTGCTGGTTTGTTTTATAGATAATCTTTTTTGTATCTTCCCACAACAGGGCTTCAGAGAGCTGCTCACTTTGCTTATTCTTTTCTTTATTTTCTCTGCCTTTTTTTCCCCTGAATGTCAGTTTGGATAGCTTTTCATCCCCATTTGCAGGTTGTACTGAAGATGCTTTAAATCCAGCGCAAGTAGTAGTTGGCGGCACACACGCACAGAGGCTGGCTCCTCACGCAGTATTCGATCTCCCTGTCTTCCACGGCGTACTACAGCACACAGAGGGACTAGCACTCTGCAAGATTGGGGGGTAGAGGAGGGGGAGGGCTGTCTCTGCTCAGCTGGCATTGGCTGACGCTTGTGTCAATCACCTGTGAACAGTCCTAGCTCTGTTTTTTTCTTCCTTCCTCCTTTCCTTTTTTTTTTGGTTGCTTTGAATCCTCAACCCTACTTTCCTTTCTCTGCCCTCTGACAGAACTAGAGCAGGATTAAAAAAGATGATGCAGGATTGATATTCAATTATGGCAAAATAAATATCAGCCTCCTAATTAATGCAAAGGGTGATCTGGGATTTGGGCAATATTCAGATTTTTTTGGTGTTATCTGACATGTCTTCAATGTGTTTAATGAGGGATTTCAATGCAGTGTTATGACAGCATGGACTGCCCTATCCAGCTGAAATACACAGATGTGTTCATTTTTGGAGAATATAGAAACAGTGCTGGACAGAAAGGGACATAATGAGGTGACACTCTATGTATGAAGAGATTCTCTCTCAAATTCTCAGTGGTGCTATTTTGAGTGGAGTCAATGTAGCTGATGTGAGATTCATTTTTAAACCTGACTGAAATTCCTTGCCACAGAAGTGTTATATATATCCTTGTGCTGAGAACTACCCATTTTTCAAGTTGGAGTTAGATATGATGTGTTTTTTAAATTGTATTCCAAGAACAAATATCCTTAAAAATGGCATTTTAATCAGCGATCACTGTGTAGAAGTGACTTTATTCTGCTCTTTATCAGATGTTAACTATATGTACCTTTGCCAAAGCAACCAGTTAGTATTCATCTTTGTTTCATCAAGTGTTTCCAACTGTAAAAACCAAAACACACTGTTTGAAAACACTTCCACTAAAGCATAAGTCTTACCTTTGTGTTGGTTGTCCAAGTGGCTGTTGAGTGTGGAATTGGCTCATTGCTGCTCCTTGAGGCAGAGGAGGGGAAAACAAATAAACACAGCTGCTTCCATTGCCTTTTCACTGCAAAGCATCTCCTGTGCTGTGGATGAGACATTCTTCTGATTCTGTGGAATCTGGAACATGCGTTATTTAGATTTTTTTTTCTTTAGGTTATAAACAAACATTTTTTCTTCAATACATTTCCAACACCATGTGAGCTCCCATATAAGTGAAAACATTGCATTGATGAAGTGATGTATAGAGTAAACTTCTCTTTTGTTGGACAGTGATCTTACTTTACTTGAACTGGACACGCTGTCATTAAAGGACTCTTATTCAGAAACTGTATGAGCATTTGTGTTGCACAGAAGAAAAAGCACTGATGCACCACTGCTGCTGAGCCCAGGATATAATCCTTGATAGTGGAGGTTCCAGCTTGGATGGGCGCTCCAGTAAACACAACTGGCATTGTTGGAAGCCAGTCAGAGATCATGATCGTGTGTCTGCACTACTGACTTCTATTGGTTGGTCGGGTATCTATGTGGAAGGGAATTGGACCATTGGGGGAATTTGGTGAAATCTCCAATGTAGCTCCTTGACAGTTGGTGAAAAGGTTACTTCATGTGTGTTAAAGGAAAGTGTACACATCCTTGTATTTTAACAAAATGGCAGAAGCATTAAAGTATGTGCCATTTTGCTCGAATCCCCTAACGGACCCTTGGAGCTTTCAAAGTATTCTGGGAACCACCACCTTAACCCTTTAAAGGGCATTCATTGAAATACTTTGAAATTTAAAAAAAAAAAAATCAACCTTAGAGTGTTATTGGAGGACATAACAAAACTTTATTCCTGTTGTAAATTTTTTCACAATTTTTTACTATTGTAAATTGTGAGGAAATTACCAAAAATAGTCACTTGCCCGATGAAGGGTTAAACACAGCAGACTACTTCACTTTGTGTAATTATATTATTGGTAAACCTAATTTTCATTAAACCACAATAACAACGTTTGACAAAACTTGACTTCAATGCTCAAGTGGGCAATGATGGCAAAAGCTGGGGGCAGGGCTTGAGCAAGACCTGTCATGGAACAGTTTTTACGTCACGAGACAACACCACAAACCTATTTCAGCACTTGAAAAACAAACAGCTACATGACAACTATACGGCCAAAAGTCAAGTAAGAGTAATTCTGCTCTGGTCTTGGCACAGAGGATGTCCCATACACCAACAAGAGTGAAGACTGAAGTTCAGTGAATCCAGATGTCACATGCAATTTAAGTTATTGTATTTTAATGACTTTGATCAGCACCACTGACGTCGGGCTTCAAATTGCAGCAGAGCCAGAGCAATCCACTTAGAAGATGGAGAAGTGGTCAATGGGCAGCTTCTCTATGAGGAGTCTCACAGTGCTGTCTGCTTCATCTGCTGTGCAGTTGGACGACACCATGGAAGCTGAGCTAAATAGCTACGTTATGACTCCTATCATCAATGGAGAGGAAAATCCCTTGGTCTGGCCTCACCTAGTCCTGTGCACTCCAGCCATGACTTCAGCATCAGGGAGTGTTTACTGTGATGGGCAATGTAGTCACATTCATGTCTGAAACCAGCAAAAGCTGACATGCTGATTTTCTTGACCAAAAATCTGTAAAGACTGCAATGAGTGTTGAAAAGATGTAGCGATGTCAGGGAAGCATTGTTAGGTGAGGCTTACGTTGTTTGGAGAAAGGTCAGTTTTGTGGCACATCAGTGTTCTGGAAAATGGCTAAAGGCAAACCTGAGTTTTCTCTGAAAGTCTGTCTCCCATAGTTTCAGTTCCTTTGGTGATACATAAAGGCTCAGCGTTTCTCATTTTGCAACTGAAAGCAGAACACGTCTCTGCTATCATTTTAAATATAGAGCAACTTTGCTTGCAAAACACCGATACGTAGCTACACCCAGCTTCTCCTCTGATACTGGCTCGTTTCACCGTAGCCCCACCAGCAAGTTGATGGGATGGTTCCTCAGGTATGTTATGCAGAGAACCCTGGCTGCAGTTCGAAGGTGGAAAATGCTCAGCTGTGGTGATGACTGCTTATTTTGCTCATCTTTGAACATAGTCCAGTTTACATGTGGAACTTGACATGTTGAAATAAAAATGACCTTCTCTGCAAAAACGATTTTTAGTGTCAAAGAGTGACCTTAGGCTGAGAGCAGGAAAAGGAGATGCGAAAATGGGACGGTGATACATCTGTTGCCATGGCCCTGGGTCTGTTTGTTTGTATGTTTTGAATCTCTCTTTCATGACCTGAATATTTTTCGTCATACCCTCTCTCCTTTCCATTGAGGACATCAGTTTAAATCAGATTTTGCTTCATTGTGCTTCTATCATTGATGGTGCATTTTCTTATTGCCAAAAAAAAGACAGACCGAATGACAAAAGTACTTTCTCCGCTTAAAGCCAAATGCTTGGCTTTTTTTGTTTTTGTTTTTGCTTTTTTTTGTGATTTATTTAGTCAGGTATTATTTTATTACAAACAACACAATAAACAAATAAACAAACAACAAACAAGACTAAAAACAAAACAACCATAAAACAAAGCATCATTGCACAAACGGTGTCATAATATGACAAACTAAAAAAAACAACAAACAACACAATTAACCCTAACAACAGACAAACACTGATAATGTACCATATAGAACAACAAAAACAAACAACAACAATTTCTATTTATTTATCTATTTATTCATTGTGAATGCTACACCTTGAAACTATAACCCCCTGCAGCCACATACATGCCCAACCACATTCTATTTGGTTCTATTCTATTCCATTCCATTTTGTGTGAAATATGAGTTAAGATTACTTTTCTTCCTACTGTGTTCTTTCTCTTTTAGCTGACATTAGTCGTAGTGAGTGGCAGGAAACATGAGGAGAGAGGGGGATGACATAATAAAATAAAGTATGGTTAGTCATCACCGTTATTAAAACAGTACTGTCACGATGCTCTTTAATAATAAAGGAGAGTCACGCTTCACTGTTGGCCTGGGAAATGCTTTGTTTACTTCAGACTCATTATCATAACCACCTGCATTCAGTTGCACAGTTGAAGCCAGTTGATCTGCAGCAGTTCAGTTAGACAGTTGGCCAATCCTCCTCTATAATTTGCTACTGATAGCCTCATTATTAATGCAAAGGGAAATTGCTCTTGTTGGCTGGCAATCTGACAATCATGAGCCTTCTCACAACTGAGATGCAGCCATTTTGAAATGCATTTGATTAGTATACAGTCACACAATGATTGAAATCTTGAAATGATCTCTCTTAGGTGAACTCATCCTGTCAAGTACACATCGGACTGAAATAGCTGCAAGCCATTAATGTAGTGTGTCTCTTATTTGCAACCAGATGAAAAAGCAAGTTGCTGCTTTTATATATACAGTATATATAAATATATATATTTTTTCATTATTTGCATCTATGAGACTTTGCACTCCAGCAGAATAATTCAAAATTGAATTATACAGAGAGCACAAAGTACACTGAATCAGGGGAGAGATGCATTTAGGAGAACAAGTGTAATGACATGCAAAATTGTTTGGAAAATATAATAACTGCTGCGCCTTTGTTTTCAAGGCACAGTCATTTGTTCTTGTTCTCGCATGCTGTGACATGCCAGGTCGCCGGTCTTAATTGGATCCCGATCCAAAAACGCTCTGTCTAACATATCTGAGAGGTAGTTCACTTTGAAATGAATACATTAAAACAGGAAAATGAGCGATGAAATAAATAATAATACTTCCAGCATGTTTCGAGCAGATAGACTGATTACCAGTGTCACTTGATAATTGTCACACTTGTTTGCTAAGTTAATTTGATCCTCAGTCTTACATCATCCTTATGTAAGAGACTCGTGATGAGTAACTGTCATTCCTGATAAAAATGTGTTTGCTGCAGTCTGTTGCTGTCTCTGGTCTTGTTTGGTTTCGCCCACCAATAATTAAAGCATAAACATGCCCCACAGAGAATACACATGACTTTCCCAAGGTGCTTTGCTTCCTGAAGTTGGCCTTGGCACAAACCTACTGCGATGTGAAAAACAATGTTTGTGTTTTTACAGTGTAATTAGTAAGAATGCTTTGAATTCTAGTGCTCATATCCCACTGATGGTTTAATTGTTGCATATTTAAAGAGAAATTATTTGGCCCAGTCCAGATCTTTCTTGGCCTTACCTTGATGGAAATCTTTGTCCATTCAGTTTGATTCTGCTGATTTTGTTTTTTACTATTTTTTTTATCTCTCTTGAGCTGTTTACAGCAACAAATGTTGACAAGGTTAGTGCAGTGCAATGGGAACTGCTTCTGAAAAGGCACCACTAGAAATTGCTCACTGGAAATTTCAAATAAGGGTGTTCAAGTCACATGAATGCAAACAGATGGCTTACTTAAGTTTCAGACATATACAGCTGTTATTTCCCTCCATGAACAAGTTGGATGAGCAGTGACAGATGTCAAAGCTGTATAGATAAAGAATAGAGCACCGCCTACAGACACTGAAACCCCACTAATAAAATATCCTATAGTAGGAGAACACACTCTTTATATGTTCGAACAACAATTACTTTTGGGTACAGAAACTAAAGATGGTAATAAAGCTGTTTTGGCCACCTAAACTGTGTGCACACAAGAAAACAATTTTTCTGTCAATGTCCCTTTAGGGTCTCCGTACATTCAGAATAGAGGTGCTACTTTTATGTTAAAATAACACCTTGTTGCTATCTGTATGGATTGATCCACTTGTTTTCAGAATTTTGGAATTTGATAAAACTGTGAATAGAAGATCATATGGTCTTATTTATTATTCAGGCCTCTACCATCATATCAAGGGTAGGGTTATGAATTGAATTGCATTTTAAAATGCTCATTTTGTTTTTCCAATTTTCTATCTTTAAATAATGAGCAATTCAAATAATGTAGCTTTTGTCTATCTCATGTGTATTTATCACACAGCAAATCACACAACTGAGGACACCCAAGCCTGTAATACATTTAGCAGCAATGCAAAGACTGGTTGTATTTACAGTATTATGCTAAGTATATAAAACAACAAATCACACAAACATGGGGCTACAGCTAACAATGATGGTTTGGTCTGGAAAAAGTGAAACATTGTGAAACTGTAATATTAACCATATTGCAGGACAGACTTGCTCAAAACAATGTCTAACCTCATCATTCAAGGAAACATATCGATATCATGTGAAAGTCCATGTACAGCAGATACAGGTGGTCTCCACTAAATCAGAGAAATCAGAGTTTATGCACTGGAGCTCTACAACTTGATGCTTCATACTTTCACTCAGTGGCCAGCTAATTTGCCCAGTGGTGGATTGTATATAATTTATTTGCAGTGCTTCATTTTTACTTTTGCAAAGTTAAGATTCCACTTTCACTACAACACAGAGGAAACAGTATGATGCCAAGCTGAAAAAAATGTCCTCAGAACAGTTCATGGCTGACTTGGGGCTCATGATGTCCTTAATGAGCTGGACCTTCAGTCTGAATGCCTCAAGAGGGGCACAGCCTCTATAGTTTCCACACATAGACTCAAATTGCAGTACTCATTTTGTTGAGTTATACTCGCAAGAGCTGCAAGTTAAGTTTGACTTTCAGTGATGCTTATTTTTACACTTGTAAAGCAGACTGATCCCTCATGCACTGTGGTGCTGAGGATAAAAAGCCTTCAAAGCGCTCGCTGCTACTTAAAAAGCTTCTTACTGTGAGCATGTGTAATAACTGTGAATGACTTGGATGAGCCATTTGATTTTGCCTTGACCAACTACCAGTGACTCACACACTGATCCACTGACTTCACTCCCAGTATGCCCTGAGAATGTGCTAACCAATGTCCAGTTAGCACTCAGCCTGCTATTAGCAAATGCTATCTGAATATCACAGCAGTGGCTTTTCCTTCAAGTCACTTGTTATCACAACGCATTTATTGTTTTTAGTGTGTCATTTCATGCATTTAAGTCTGACTTCTATTGTGCAGAGATGGCATGTTATTTTCATGCTTGTTGCCACGAGTTCAAAATAGCCTATACAAACTATTTTGTTGTTCTTGGTTGCATAGTCTGCTACATTCTGCTTATAGATTTAAAAAATAAACTCAAAAAATATCAACAGAGGAAACAGTCTTACACACGGTTTCCTCATTAAACAGAAAAATCTAACTGTACACCTTCTTTCACCAAACTAAGAAAAGCATAATTGCCTTGTCAACTCATCATAAAAGACACCTCATTCAAACAGACAGAAACAAAAATAAAGCTCACCAAAGCTCAATTTCCTCATTAGTCATTCCACTGTTCCAACAATTAGCAGCTCTAGTTAGGTCGAAATAATTTACAGAGTTAGGTGTGAAAATATTCCACAAGCCTTTTCAGTCAAATAAATAAACAACTCTGTTAAATACCACAATTATACAGACACAAGCAAAACAGTCGTCACGATCGTACCTTTCAGTCTTTCACTCCAAGTCGGTTACCTGACCTGCAGCTGCTCTCACTTGTTCTACGGCCGAGGGCCTGTGTACTGTGATTACCGTGATTAGAGGGTGTTAACAGTCCTTTAAAGTCATGGTGTAAATTTGACCACAAATGGTCTTGCAAAGTTCAGGATAATTTAAAACAGCAGATGTTATGTTGAGTCATTTCCAGCTCATGAAATGCTGATTTTTAGAAATGTAAATATTAACACTAGCACTGATGTGTGCCATCAACATTACAGTCAGATCATTAGTTACATGTTAGTTAACAGCTTTGGCAGTTAGTTAACAGGTTTGGCAAGTGAAAATACATGTTTCTTTTATGAAACACATGAAGACACATCACTTTCTTTCACCTGACAGAGAGTAACTCCAGCAGGAGTTTAGTGTGGAAAACCATGCAGACCCCAATCCTCGCCACACAGGCTCCCTGACCACAACCTGTTTATCATCGAAACATGACAACAATCAGTGACTTTCCATGCTCACTCATCACGTCTGAGATGTTCACAGTAAAGGAATGGCAGTGCAAAAGAACATGGCACATTAACAGAGACGACGACCCTGTCAAAGGTTTGAAGAGAAGAAGAATGTAAAGCTAACGAAGAAGCAGTTGCAGAGAGAGACTCATCTACAGCAAAAACTAGAAGCAAAAGAAGGAAACCGAAACAAAAGAGATAGCAATGCTCATTTCACTTTAGACAGTCTGGTATTTGGCAGTTGTGTCCCATTAAGTGATACGTTTTGGACATTTGGAGAACTGTGCTGTGAATTGTGTGCTTCTATCTTGAGGGGAACACAGAGCGGCATCAGTAAAACAGCACTGAAGCAAAAGAACAGGAAAACCCCCCTTGAGCCATTAACATGGAAAATAATGAGGCACAAGGAACTGGGTCAAGGACAGAAAACACTCTTTTTATTTTATTCTAACAAGAACAATCCTAGTTTAAATCTAAGCTGAAAATGTAAGACACTTAGAGCAATGGCTATGTGGCTATATTAACCATGTATTAGTCTTTTAGTGTGGTATATTATAATTCCTTTGTGGTCCCATCTGCCCTGTTTTAATCCAGAGTGGTCTGAGTTAGACAGAAGACATTTCAACCATCTTTGATATAATTATGTTAAGCAAAGTGATTCTACATTCCATCAAAATGTGCTCAGTGCACTTTATTGTTCTTGTTAGGATCCTTTCGGAATGATGACTCCAGAGCATGTTAGCATGCAGGATGGGTTACCATTGTGGTCTATCTTAGTTCAAAGTGAGTCAACTTTGTAATACTAGAAAACCTCAGAAAAAAAAAAAAAAGTCAAACGCAAACATATCTGGTTAACCCACTAAATCACAGGTCCCTGGTGACAGGCCCAACTAGGAAATGATGAGCAGGTTTGTTGGGTCCCGTCATCAGCTGTGTTGTTATTAGTAGATACTGCATCATCTTATCATCATTTTCATTGTTTTTCTAATATTATTATGAAAATCACATTGGAACCTTAAGCACAAGGCTGCTTGAATATCCTGGGGTTGTTTATGCACATTTAAATTCACCTGTTGCATCAAGTGCTTGCTCATGATGGGAACTGTTTGGTCTCTGTAAGTAATATTATGAAGAGTATGGTCTAGACCCGCTCTGTATGTAGAGTGCCTTGAGATGACTTTTGTTGTGACTTGACGCTATACAAATAAAATTGAAAATTGAAATTGAAATATATAGCTACATGCATATGCATGTGCATTACTCTGCACTTCACTTCTGGTTAGATGCTAAACAGCATTTTGTTGTCTCAGTAATTGTTCTCTGTGTTCTCTGTCTTCAGTGACATTAAATTTGAATCTAATCTAATTTCATCTAACTTAGTCCAACAGTGAGAAATTTTAGCAAAACCTGTAAAATGAAGTCAGTCTTCAGCTGCATTTCTGTCTCTTGTTATTTTGTGCTGGGTGAGGTTTCTCGCTCTGTGTGTGTGTGTGTGTTAACATAATAGCAGATATTGTTGGTTTTAATAAAATGGTTGGCTGCCAGATAATTAAGTAAGCAGGATTGTTACAGCAGATATAGGGGGGTCTTAATGAAGGTGGGACGTGCAGAAAGAGAACGAGCGAGTTGGCCCTCGCAGATAGCCTGTCAAGCCTACAAGATGATTACAAGCTCAATTTCAAATTGGACCCTTTGAACTGTCAATTGCAGCTGAACAGAGTTTCCTTACTGCCCTCTTTTTTCCTTTCACACGGCCACACACCAACTTTCAATTTTAGACTCGGATTCTTGGCTGGCACTCTGAAAATAGCAGATTTTATATTTGAAGCTGGCGAGGGAAAAATTTGTCTGCACACACACACATACACACGCAGAGCGACACAAACATCAATCATCACAAACAAACACTAACATACTTTATTGCAATATTCAGTTTAAAGAGAATTTCAGAAGGCTACCATGTTGTAATGATGATGTTTTTTTCCTGTATGTTTTGTAGTATTGTGTTGTGATTGTTTATTGATAAGTTAGCTCTTGGCACGGTCTTTGAGACAAGCTTGTGAGAAGAATGAAATAAAAAAAGGGAAAATGAAGCGAATGTTGGGTTGTCTCCTCTTAATACAGAATAGAAAGAAGTGACAACATATTTCAGTAAATATCACATTTTTCTTGGTTTCTTTTTTTAAATGGAGAACTGTAAAAAGAATCCTCCTAGTCTGGGGGTTAAATTTGTTTACCTGATCTAAGTAGCAGTGAGATGATAATCTCATGAATGCACCTTAACTAAAAAAGATTAATTATTGTCCCTGGACTAAAAAAAACCCCCACAAAACATAATGTGTAGAGAAATAAACTGAAAAAAAAAAAGTTCAATTAGCCATTTAAAAAAGCCAAGAAAGCTAAAGAGAGTAAATTGATAAAAATGCTGGCACTGTTTTGCTCTTCAAATTTGTCCCTCTGGAAAAGGAAAACATTAGGGGCCTGAAGAAAATACACCATGAGCAAAGAAGCCAGGAAGAAAACACTGTTTTATGTCTTTCACACACGATACTTTCCGGCTCCCATGTGGGAGGTGTTTAAGATCTCACTGGTTCAGATTGTCAAAAGGCAAACCATCCTAAAGGAAGGCACTTTTTTTGTCTGTTAGCTTTCATTAACAGAGCAACCAGTGGCTCTATAATGGCAAAAAAAATAAAAATAAAAAAATAAAAATGCTGTTCACTTTTATAAACAATGTTTACTGATTTTTTTTGTCACTTTTTCATTTACTTAGTCTCTTTGGGTGGTATTGGTGTTTATTTGCTATAAATAACATTGAAATACTGCTAATTAATTAAAAAGAAAAGCAGTATATCCTCACATTTGTGAAGGCAAAAGTTTATGGCCAGTTAAAAAATACTTTGATAATTGTGGTTTTTCTTTTTGATCCACTGAATTCGTTTTCAGTTTACCAGCCATTGGCAGATATGGAAAAGTTCATTTTGGACAGACTGCTTATATGTTTGTACATAGTTATGTTATGACTTCACAGACTTACATCACTTACATCAACAAAATGTTATCTCTTTTCTTTTCCATTTTCACAAAGAATTGCCAAAAAAAGTCAAAATGGTGCACGTTACACATTAGGCTCATGAGATTTCATGTTTAAAATCAGTGCAATTCCAATTTAATTTGTGTGCTTTTGAATTCTTTAAAAGTGCTGTACGGTCTTATCTATCATATTTGTACTCCTGTGTAAATGTATTTGAATGTACACCCTAAAAAAGCTATAAGTCCATCATGTTCAAAGGAATTGTGTGATCACATGTTCTTGTCAAAGCAAGCAGGCTACATTTGTCCAAAAACATGTTAACATTATTATTATTATTATTATTATTATTATTATTGTTGTTGTTGTTATTATTATTATTAAGAAGACTTTAAATATTGACAATGAACTCTAGTATTCTCTTTTCACAACACAGCTCACTGATTTGACAGCCGAGCACCTGAAGCTCTGTGTATGAGAAAGTAGAATGGCACTCCACAACCTCTCCAAGTGAGTCTCTTTTTGAGGATTGCTCCTGGGGGAAGAGGCTGTCCTGATTTCCCATCAGCCATCACCACACAACCACAGGCGGAGGGTGGTCGGACTTGACCAGAATCTTAACACCACCATAAAAAACCTACTGAGGATGCACTGACAACAAACACATGTACAGGTATTGGTTAACACACGGGCAGAATGAGCGCATTCACGGACAAATAGAGACTGATGACAACTTTTGAAGAACATGTCATTTAATTTTTCTGCCTTAGGCACAAGGCTACTTTAGTAAGAGCAAGGAAACAATTGGAACTTTTTTCAGAGTGATTCTAGCTTCTCAATGGATTTACTGTAGGAGGGCAGGGCTTCGCCCATCTTCCCCCCTCATTCCTCTTAACTTGCCAGCAACACATTAGAAGTAAATGGTTTGTCCGACTGAGAAGGCCGTTTACGACTTGGCTTTCCTCACGGGGTTAAGAGTGATGAGATTTTGATCCCTTGTGTGGAACTATTAGCTCCTCTCTACCCCTCTTGCACAGATGGTAGTGCACACTAATTCTCCATTTGGCCATAAAATGGGAGGCTGGAGGACAACCAGATGAAGAGGCGAAATTGCAGGCGTGAGAGAAGGAGGCATTTAGAGTAAGGATGTACCCGAATCCAAATATGTTTTTCTGGAAGGCGCAAATAACGCAATGGAAACAGATTACTTCCACCTGAAGTTGCTAGTTGTTATTGGAAAGACGTCAGCTCCATGGTTGAAATGTCTGTGGGTCAGCCTTTATGTTTCTTCAAATGGATTCAGTGTGGGTGCACACTTGGGCCGGGTCTAGCAGTTAACAGGTGCATGCTGGGTCTGGCTAAATGCTGAACACTGAAATGTTTACGTCACATCATTGGTGACATTTCTGAGGAACTTCACCTTCATTGAGATGTATGAGGCCTTTCTGCTGACAAGTTCTGTCACAGTTGAGGTCAAGCGACTGTAGAGGAAAGTATATGACAGTCAGGACTGTGGTCATCCTTGGTCTACAATACATGGCAGTCTTCTTTCGCCAATTCTTGCATAACAAATTCTGTATCTGTGATGAAGTTGTTTTTCTATCTCTCAGGGAACTAAGCATGATGTATTGATCTTCTGATATTGTGGTCACTTTTAGTTCGTCTGATTGTCTTTGGATACAATTGATCCAGTTTCAGCAAAACCTTTAGTCTAGCCAGGATTTGACCAAGAAAAAGCACCTCTTTGTTCAGAGTAACAATATGACTTCAGATATTTTCACTGATGCCATGTTTCCCACTATCACAATGCTGCTTATTGAGCAATGATCTGTTGGAAACGTGAGGCACAGCCATATTTAGTGGATGGTTATGTACAGCTTTCAAACCTTAAAATTATAATCTATAATAGACTTCTCCAGAAGACGTAGTAATTAGTGACTGTAAGTGCATCACTTTAATACTGAACTTAACTGATTAAAGCAATTAGTTGATCGAGAAATCATCATGACAGTAATCAATTAAACTTTCCTGTTCTTTAAGTATAATTGCCAAACATTTTCATGTTCCTGCTTCTTCTGTTTTACATCACTGGAAATTACATATTACTTCATATATACATATTTTATAGACTTAACCATTAATGTAAAAAATAATAGACACATGAACCAGCAATAAATAAGAAAAGTTGTAGTCCTTATTATTTTCTCTGCCTTTCAGTGTGTACCAAGATTTCAGTTGCTTGTAGTCACTGTTGACCTTCCAGTCTCTTGACAGTTCTTCTCCTCCTCTCTGCCTGACATTATTAGCATTACTTTATTAACATCATGCCTAGCTCAGATTGAACACAAAGCACAGTCAGATGTGGTTGTAAGGGTAGCCGTGCTGTTTCGATCTGGGAAGCGTTTGTTATAAAATCACCGCTTTTGTGTACAATTAACACATGTGAAGATGCTGCAGGTGTGTAGGAGTTTGCATATAATACAAAAGGTGCTGATGTTATGACATGTATCCTACACTGCTGAATACTTCACTTAGAGAAGCCAATTGCTGTCGGATATGAAACAAATAAGGGCAAACTTACCAATAGGCTGCTTTGGTACTGTGGTTTGACGCTGTGCCTGGGCCAAACAAAGCTAAAGTCAGCTCACTTTGAACAAAGCAACATTACATTTCAAGCTAGTTAGTTGGATCATAGATTGTACCTTACATTATACTTTACAGGGGAGCAATAATAGATTTATGTAAATAAATATATCGACTAAAATGTAAAGGTCCCAAAGAGAAATATCAGTAATCAGTAATATAATGGTATTACAATTTTGTTATGCACTGTAGAAAAAAATAACTGATCATCCATTACACAATCCAAATAAAGACCTGTCACTTTCGTCAAGCTTTTAAAAGCAATGCAGCTGTATTTGTTCAGTTCACCTTGTCTCGCACATGAGATTTCATTTCACATTCCAGTATAGCTGTTTGTGTATGCCTACATGCCGAGCTTAATTGCAGTCATTACAGTCATTTATCCACAGAGTAATTCATTAAGGTGTGTTAAGTATGTGAGTAATGATGGTCAAGAACTGCTTGAGCACCACTGGGAGACAATGGCAGACTTGACAAAGAAAGTGCATTTGGAAGTTATGCCTGTTTTGTAACTTATGTTTGATAAGATAAACCTTTATTCGTTCCATGGTGGGGAAATTCACAATGTTCACATGTTGTTATATTCACCTGATGCTTCTTTCATTTCAACCACAGTCACTTAGAATCATTTGACATATTTTCTTTTCTCAGCTGTGCCAGCACTAATCCCTTAAAACAATATCCTCTTTTTCTCAGGACTCAATAGGTAAGCTTTCCCCCCCACAATGATCCACTTCAAAGTCAGTGATGTATTGTGTTTATCTATGGTTAATGCTATTTGCTTTTTGGTGATTTTCATATAAAAAATGACTGCACTAAATGCAGAATTCTGCGATAAAGAGAAATTTCAGCAGTCTGTTTGTGGGCATTGAAAGTGTATCTGGCATTAAGCTCATTTACTTGAACATAATTCCGTGAGGTGCGGGGTTTTTTTTTTGTTGTTTTTGTTTTGTTTTTTTAGACGAAATTGCTGATGGTGTATGCAACATTTCATATAGTGTGTATTCATGATGCTTGTAAATAGTGAATCTACATATCTTTTCAGATAGTGTAGCCACATGGGTGAGAAAGATAAGACTGTGTTGACTTGGGAAAATGTGAAGCTCCTCATCTCAGACTGACTGTATTGATATGACTAGCTGAGGGGTTAGTTCAGAGGCGTTTCTAATAAACTGCTCACTCCCTTAACCTTGTGACTAATGATTCATATATACTTTCACTGTCACATTATGAATAATTCAGCTGGCACTAGACTGTAAATTAGGATTTAGACAGACTCAGACTTGCCTTACTCCCAGTTTATTAAACACCACTACAGCCTTTAGCAAGTAAAATACAAACTACTGAATTCTTTAACATGCTATTTAAGTTTGGAGGTGAAATCAGTGTTATTACTTCAGATTCAGTTCACTGGCAGATGTTCAACTCATTCTCGAGCTGATGTATTATAAACAAGTCTTGGTTAACTTTCCAACCATGTGACACTTGCAAACTCTAGTTATCCAATACAAAAAGGTTAAGGAGTGTATGCGCTTCAGTGACTGGAAAACACACACCTGTGTATGTCAGTGCACTTCAGTGTTTGAAAGCGACCTCACTTCATCATATCATTCTATCATACATGCCACTTGAAGTTAAGCACAAACACTGTTATTCCTTTCCGAATTTTATCTACAAGACAAAAACAAAAAAACAAAAAACCTGCCAGTCGTGCATTAAAAAGTAACACTCAATAATACAGCTATGCTATGAGCACAACATCTGAATCACTGCTCCATGTAATTGACCTTGCCCGCTCAATAAAGCTGGGAACAGCCCCTGTGTTGAATGCACGCAGAAAGAAATGCCTGTGTGCTGGAGCGCATTTGAGGGGATCCTTACATAATTACATAAGGTTCTGTAACCAGTCAAAAGCTATACAAAAACCCCAAACTGGCGGTTATTAATTTGGATGCAGAACAGAAGGCAGATGGAGCGAGTAATTGTAAAGAGTCGCCAAGCACACAGCAGAGTGTTTAATGGAATTAAAATGTGATTTTAGCCCGTGGGCAATAAATCTTATCTGGTTCTCACAATATTCCCTTCTAGCTGTGTCTGCAGTGATGCTGCATGTTAATGTGCATACGACTCTGTATGTTTGTGTTTCCTTTGCAAAGACTACATGCAGTAGAACATCAGCAGCCTTGTAATCTGTCTGAGCTCAGTGGTGCTAATTTATTGGAAGATGTAAGATTCTTTACTCCAAAAAAAGTAAAAAGTGAAAGTATTAATGCCACTAAATAACATAAATGGTGTAACATTAATGAACATCTAGCATGTATACTTGTAATGTAATGCAAGCACTGTTTTTAAAAAATGTATTTGCTTTTAAGTATATAATATAAACATAATTTCAAGGAGAGGTCAGACCTTAGTTGTTGAGTTTAATGTTTTGTATAATGCCTTGACCGTTGACACTGACCATATTTCATTTAGTTGCTAATGTATGGGATGTTTTTAAAAGATAGATTGAATTGGTAATTTTTTAACTGGACGAGGAGAAACTAGAGTGTCTCCATTTTCAACAAAAATTACAGAATGTAGTTATAAAATATGAATTGCCATATGATGGCAAACATATACAGCAACATGTGAATACATTTGGACCACACTATGGTAGATGTATAGGGGCACATACACACACCTCATCTACACTATGCTGCATGTTTACATCTTTTAAACCAATGGTACGTGCTATGTGCTTAATCCTTGCATGCAGTAACTCATTAACAGCTCAGCAGGTAGAGTGGTTGTCCACCAATCGGAAGTTCGGTGGCCCCTGCAGTCTATGTCTCGAAGGGTCCTTGGGCAAGATGCTGAACCCTGAGCTGCCCCAGATGGCTGTTCCATCGGCATGTGAATGTGTGTCGCTTTGGATAAAGGCTAAATGAAATTGCATAAATGATGATCATAAAATACAATATTTTACCTGGAACACTGGACAGACACACTTCAAGAAGCGATTCTGGCTGTGAGTGAAGGTCTATAAAAAAGGACTATAAAAGGACTGTCTGGTTTAATGTGAGACATCTGGCAGTGACTGCCATACCGTGTACTTCACTTGATATTTCCCAGTAGACGCCTTGTCTTTCTGTCTTAAGCAGGACAGCGTCCATTCTTGAAAACATGAAATGGGCATCAAGCAGCTCAGAATGGCGGAGATTCCTGAATTAACATTCAGAGCTCAGTCACCTTAAAGTTCTGTATGCTAAACGTTTTCCCACATAGCTGCGAGGAGCCTTCAGTAGTCAGTATCTAGGGGAGGTGCTCACTGCAGAATTTATATGAAGTAGGATTTAAAGAGTTATGAAAGCATTGTAAGTTACTGGGTTGTTGTTTTTTTACAGTCAGCTTTTCTCTACTGACTTTAATGGCCAAGTGAACTCACTGAACCAGGACAAGGATTTCATACAAGGAATACTACTCAATGTAATAAAACAGAAGTATTGTTTCTGTAGCTTATAGACCTATATTTCTTTCACCAAGGCTTAAATCTGCAATCTAAGATTTCAACTTGTAATGAAGGTATAATATGGAGTTGAGACCACAAAATATATTATGGACATCATTTGTTTATGAGAGATCCCATGATCCTATAATTGCTCCAGATAACAGTACGCTGCATGCATACTGCCTTAATTTGCTTGAAATTTATTTAAATTTAATTTCAGGAACTTATCAGTTCGAGAGGCTGTACTTATTTTATTGGTAGTCCCTTAGGGCGTTTAAGCTGACAGGCACAGGCTCAGCATATGCACATCGCTAACGTGTCCTGCATGAGTAGTTTTGGAACCGGAGTCAACGCCGAGAAGCAGCGAGGGAAAGATACAGGATGAATGAACTCCGCACAGCCCCGACAGTACTTCGATACTAAAAATAAATTCCTCTGGAAAATGTGTCAAACCACAGGTGCATCAAATGAACGGTTATCTAAACTGAGATATCAAAGTCCCACACCTCACTGTCAGTGAGTGAAACGGGGTACAGTTCCAAATTAACACAGCAGCACATTGACAAAACATGCTAATAAGATCTATTTGCTTTGAAGAAGAAAAATAATGACGGTCCTGGCCCATCAGATAAATAAAAGCCTACAAACCCAATTAGAGCTGGCTTTTATGATGGATGAAAGGCACTGTAATGGTTTGTTAATAATTTGTGCAACTGCCAGTTTGCACAACAATGGTCTAATTACGGGAGACTGTTGGGATGTGACCCATTTGTATAAAACATCTGCAGCCGCTCACCATCAGTGTGATTCACTGGTGTCTGAAACGCCTAAATTGTGACAGATGAGAGGAAATAACAGTAGGTAGCAGAGCAGCCCTGTGACTGAGTGCTTGGCATTGTGGGTAGGCAGTCATGCATGTGCTGTGGGTGGACAATGTGCCAACATGCCGGGGGTACAATCGAGACTACAGGGAGATTGTTGTGATAAACTGAACTTGCTTGTGGCATCGTTTATCAAAAACAATGACTAATCAGTCTGCATATGGAATAACTGTCAATTATCAGTCATTTTGTCTTATTGTGACACATGAATGGTGAACAAAATATGGAAAGATGACAATAGAGTAAAGTTACTTCTGAAACTTTTGTGCCTTTTCTGTGAAGAAAAGCAAACAATATGGATCACTCTTGTAAATATAAATTGATTTCCACTTGATTGTGCTCAATGTGTCACGCAGTTACGTTGCCGTCTGTCATTGTGCCATGAAAATGTGAGCACGTTCCAGGATGCTGAGCAGCCTGCATTTCTGTCCGCATGAGTGAGGTTAAGAGTCCTTCTGTCATTCCTCAAAATTTCTCTCTCTTTGGGTTCATGTCATATTTATATCATGGTCAGAGACATGCACTGTTGTAATCATGTCCCATATCCACATATCTTCTGACAACCGTTCAGAACATGCTCATCCTAAGCTCTTAACTTCTGATGTTGAATTAATATCCAACTACCATTGAATTGTCCTTTGCAGTAATTTTGATCAAAATCTTATATTAACAATCAAACACAGTTGCCTGTCAGTGTCTAGTGTTTTTGTTACACAAACTTAAAATATCTCATTGTCTTCTATGAGTCCTGCCTCCCTAACCCAATATCATTAGTAGGATCAACTTTGGCATTTCTTGCTATTGTGTGAGGCTGAATGAAGAAGGCACCATCCTTCTACTAACAGTTGATGTGTTTCAGCATTACAGTTTGTGTATTTAGTAGGTGACCGTGGACATCTGCAACAGTAAGGTGTGACAGATTCTGAGTTTGTCATGCTGGGAGCTGGACATGGTTTGATATCAGAGGGATACATTAACTGGAAGAATGTTCTTGTTGTTAGAAAAGCAAATGCCACCAGAATGCATTCACGGTTACTCTCAAGAAGCAACCCAAATACATTTACAACTCTCAAACGTTTGGACAAAACAATATTGTAGGTTCACTACAATACCTCAGTAGGCAGGGAGACCATGAGATGCAAGATCGGAATCCGAATCAGCTTCTTCAATTCTAAACCAAGGATGCTGTCTGTCTCTTTAGTTGGCTAACTCGTTCTCATTGCTATACCTCTCCTCAAGTGCAAAATTAGATTTTGCAATTGTTAAGAAATTGTTTTGTCAGAAGTCGCACTGTGCATCAAGTCTCTACCAGTGGCCCATGTGGCCCATGGCCTGGTACCACAGGATGTGTTGAATGGTTTGCATGCAATTTCAGGGACTATTGGAGAAGAGACTGTTAGATGGCCATGGATGTCCTCTTGAGGCTAAATATTCCCATTTCTGGTTTAAAAGATCAGACACATGATGGAAGCAGGACTGCAGAAACAGCAGCCATTGGCTAGCCAGCCCCTTGATACGTGATAGCTTGCAGTGGGTCCGTGAGATAGAAACAGGGAGTGAGCAGTCTGGAAAATTCAAGGCCATTTTTTCAGCAGTAGCAGTAGGATGTGAAGGACCGTCGATATCACTCAGACCACTGTGCCCTACCAGGTGGACAGTGCAAGGAAAAGCTATCAGGGCCACGCTGTCTCTTGCAGCTTAGAGGGAATTACACCAAATGGATCTAACACAGGTAAAAAAGGCAAATGAACTGTGAGAGAAGCTGGAAAATGGTAAAACTGTGCTTGGACTTATTTTGGCATTGGAAGTGAATGTCTGGAGCTGGAGTGTCTTACAAGTCCCTGCAAAAATGGACTGTACTTATTGCAGGAGTGCTAAGTGCAAGAGAGTGTATCAGATCCACTCTGAGGCAAAAGGAATGAGGAAAGCTGAGTTTTTTGACAAAGCACTGGCAATGGTTGATCACCTTGGGATTGAGTCTATTCAGATGCCTTTAATAATTAATGAAGACAAAAGGTTGTAATGACTGGAGCACTTTGGTTCTGTTGGTTCAGAAGTTGTACTAAATAGGGAGCTGTTTCTTGAAAGTAGTCAATCAGTCACCAAGATACCTGGGGACCATGTCTGTAACAAACCTAGTGCCAAAGTTGTTGTTGGGACATATCGATCTGGTCCAAAGCAGGGAATCAACCAAATTAATTTTGAGTTCTTCGATATTGGCTGTAATTTTGTGAACCAAAAGAGGGGGAAAAAGTAATAATATAAAAAATAACAGAATGTTCCTGCAGGACACAGTGATCCAGGAGTCATTCAGTCATTGTCATTGACAGAGCCAGGCCGCAACCATACCTTTCAATTCATACAGTGGACACATGTGGTTACCAATAACAGAAAATATTATTTGTTTTATTTAGGTTTATGCATTTTGACGTGAACACACATATCGAAATAAAAAAAAGTTTGCCCCAGCCCAGTTCTTCTCCTATGCATATGCTGCTGCCATGTTCACTGATCCTGGTCTTGAAACATCTGCTGGTATTAACTACACAGGCAGATCACAAGGACGTCTGAGTTTGTATATCACAGTGCTTGACTTAGAGGTAATGAGGCCTATACTTTGAAAACTCTCCTGTTCAAGGGTATGTAAGCCGTATTTCTTGCTCACACCACTCTGACATGTTTGGTAATTCTCAGGTGGCTAGATTTCACCACAATGTCCTTCACATTAAATAGCAAGCTGAACAGGGAATGTGGGCACAAGCTTGGGCAAATGCCAGATATTAGGGAACTTGAATGTGTCAATTAGCAATTAACAATGAGCTAGTCAAACTCAGTAAGAGGCTCCATCTGAAGTATATCAGTTTATCATAGGACATACATTGAAAATAATAAAGTGAAACACGTGTGTCTGCAAAGCAATGTCAAAAGCAAAGATTCAAGTTTAGATACTGCTGTAAATTATATAACAAAGCTGCAGCTCAGTTGTATTATCTGTCACATCACATCATCATGCTGTAGCCATGGCATTATTCATAGCAAGCAGAGGACTGAATGACATGAAAGGACACAGGAGGACAAGCATATCTCCAAGAGAAAGCAGTTTCTGCCATTTGGCATTTGGGTGACGTTGTCATCAGCTCGGTGTGCACTCCCACCGTTCATCTGACATAACTCCTGCCCATATTTCCACCCAGAATTAAGAGCTGATTTCCATCTGACGGACTGTTTGAAGGGCATGTTCATAATGAGCCTCCAGCCATGGATTGAAAGAGTACTAGAATATTTTAGTCTGTCCAAATCAACAATTTATTCTTTTCTATAAATGGCACTTTGCAGCCTATGTATAAAACTAATTATCAACTACACAAGCATCTTCTTCAGTGATGCCTCACTAGAATCAACCAAAAAGAGGACAAAACTCAGATTAAACAAAAGTGACCAACAATAAATAAAAGATTTATGGACATTGGCAGGTGCAACATTATGAAGCCACATAAATTTAATAACCTGCCATTTCTTATAGAATCAAGTGTCAGCAATGCAGACAACGTGGACGTGTGAATGATTAAATTGTACAGTGGCTGAACTACAGACACACACATCATAGTGAAAAGAAAGCATCATAAATTTACATACTGCCTAGTGCACACACACTCATAACATGACTTCTCTGGAGGAAGAGTTCCAACCACTTTGAGTTTGTTGCTGTGCTCACCTGTCTGAACGGCTTTGGCTAAGCCTTGTGCACCATGAAATCCTGCACAATCCACTCGAGGTTCAACGTGATTATCAGTCAAAAACAGCAGAAAGACCTCACATACATTCCTGAAAGTAAAAGTTCCTGAGTGAAAGCAGAAGCCACCGCTGGAGGATCCACCATAAGCATTTTGCCTTTCCCAGCATGCACCTGCTTTCTCACGCAACATTGTGGGTGTTTTTGATTTGGGTCACTTAGCATGTTCCCCAGGTTGTGCATTAAGCCAGAGGTTAATTAAGCTGGATGACCTTTCTTATGCAGAGGTACAACAATGCTAACCTTGACTCTAATGACTAATTTGTTTTTACATTGTTCAAAAATTGCTAAGCATGGCCTGTTTGTGACTGCACCCCTCGCACCCCCAACACTGGTGCAGTGAACCTACTCATTTAGAATATGTGGAACATGAGTGTTATCTCTTAGGACATGGAGCTGCAGACACACCAGTATCATAAGAGAAGATGCTTTTAATGACGTTGGTGATCATTGGAATTTTCCTCTACCGCAACCAGCAAATGGACAGTTTTGCTTTAGAGTAAAATGTATTAAAACTATTGGATGGACAACTTTCTCCTGACATTTCCTCATGGGCCCCCATGAAGTTGCCATCTATGTGTTTTGGTGAAATACCTGGACAACTATCGGGTGGATTTCTGGGAAAATTGGTGCTAAAGTTCATGGTCCCTGGGGATGAACTGTGGTAAATTTTAGTTCAGTGTCAGTTCAATTTGACCTCATGATGTCTCTAGATGACAAGTCAGAGGATCAGTTTGTGCGATACTTTTGAGAACATGAATATTAATGATTACTTTTATGAACCATTATACCTGCAAAACTACATTGATATTTCCTCACCTGTATTAGTAAATGGGCTTTTGCTGCAGAGACTTACAGGGATGTTCACACATACAGACTCAAAAGATGGGAAAGTGATAATCTACTTTTCAATGAGAGCAGGACATGGCATTGCAGCCCGCTGCAACCGATTGACCATCAGAGACTTCCAAGGCATCCCACGGCACTACAGAGGAAAGCTGAGAAAAGCTGAACTGAAGCAATGCGAGTGGCAGTCAGGTGAGAGCCAATCACATGCATTTTGATTCCTTCAAAAGAGAAGCTCAGAGTTGTTCATGACTCAGCTCCAAAAGAGGAGTGGGGATTGTTTCCAGTGCAGGCACAAGTACGCAGTCTCGATAAGCCTTGCTTGCTCAGACATCATTGTTATAGTAAAGCAGCTTCAACAAAGCATTTGCATGTTAAAAAAGACAGAAATAACAAAGTTTGTCTACACCTGGGGAAACAAACTGCTGCAGACAATGGCACTACTTCCTTCTGTAGCACAGCAACTACGTCACAAAACAACTTTCCAGTCAGAACAGAGTGTGTAGATTACATGCTCAACACAACACACCCACAGAGGCACAGCTTCATGAGAGGCCAGAGACTTGCCTTCTGTGCCTTTGGACTGTAATCCCAAGCAGATGAGTTCACAGGCAGCTGCAGACACCATGCGCGTGTAGTAGTGCTGTTTATTAGGGATGAGCCGGATACTCGTTTCAGACGAGTATCCGTTACGGATAAAGCATTTTGGACGAATACGATTATGATACGAATAAAATCCGTCAATATCTGTGCTCGTGCTGAAGGAAAATCCTCATTGTGTAACTGACTGTCTTCGCGCTCTATGATTGGCCAGTCACACACAGCGCCCGCCCCTGCCTACACAGAGACGTCTGTGCACGTCTCTCCCTGTGGTCTCTCCCAACATACGCGCGGTGCATTTGACAAGACAGAGCTGAAAACGGCTCGCGTCGCGTCGGTCAGTGCCTCCGCCCAGGTCGGACTTTTTTTTTTTTTTACCGTCTGCTTGCTCTTAGTTTGGCTGGTGATATTTGCTCGTACTGAACGCGGCGCTTTTGAGACACAGTGAACAAGGCTGACATATTATTTCCCTGTTTGCCATCTGGATGTTTGCATGAATCATGAAGTTCACACAGATCATTAAAAAAATAAACAGTCTTACAGACCACTTACACACATAACCACATATAGCTGAACATACAAATTAGCCCATATTAATATTTTTATTGTATGTGGCTGCAGGCGGTATCTGACACTTTCTCTCTGCAGTTCATGAAAATAATATTATAAATATTATTGAGATATACTGTATATAGGCTTTGAATACAGTTTATTAGCAACTTCTGATCAATCCATATCAATTTCAGACTTAGGCCCGGTTTAGGCACCGCCCACTCCGAATACAGATACAGATACAGATAATGTAGATGGTTAAACAGATACAGATACAGATAGTGGTGTACTCGCTCATCCCTACTGTTTATACTACTTTCTCCACTTGGAGGACATGTTCCACACATGTGTAGATGTATTCCACCGTTCTTTGTGGCGGTCACATGAAATGAGCCTACACATACACCTTTCTGATGAAATTTACGTCACACAGACCTTTGCAGTCCCTTGCCTACTTGTGGACACTTACGTGGATAATTATACCTATGTCTTCTCCTTTTTTGAATGATCATAGAAGGACAGAAGGAAAGATAGATAGATAGATAGATAGATAGATAGATAGATAGATAGATAGATAGATCTCTGATGCTGGTCTAGTTTTTCTCTCTGTTGGTGTGTCTCTCTGTGTTTGTGTGTCTGTGGATGTGGTGATCCTCTCACTCTGCTGGTAAATCAACTCCGGGTCTTCATCCACTCTATGTCAGATCACTGCTCACTCTGCTAGAGCTGTAGCTATGCAACTAGGCCTGCTTGTATTATGTCACTACGCTCCCCCTAACGGGCAGTGTAACGGGTGCCTCTTAGTTTGTACATACAGGTGGATTAATATTCCTCAAAATCGCATGTATGTATCAAAGTCTTTATCCTCAGTTGTTGATTGCTGATGACTTTAAGGTGCTTGTTAATGATTTTTCTGATGGTTTTGCTCCTGAATTTTTAAACATTATCATCAGTATTGAGTCTTTTTATTCCATGTCTCAGGACCTCTTTGTTTTACGGGACATTTTTATGTCTGACCATCAATGTCTTGTTTTTAACTCTTTTTAACCTTGGAGTCTCAGCTCAATCGTGTTTCATTCGCTTGAGAAAAATCTCCAGAATTAGATCTTTTATTTCTTTTAATGGTCATTAAAGAGTTATTCATGCTTTTATCAATGTGTTTGGATTGTTATAATGCCATGTTTACAGGCCTTGGCTAAAAATGATTAGTCAGATCCACAGTGTCCAAAACACAGCTGCAAGCCTCTTTATCAAATCATGATCTTTTCTTCCCTATTCAACTGACTGGCTGCCTGTTTGTTTCCAAATTGTTTTTTTGTTTTTTTCATCATGACCCTGCATGGCATGGCACTCAACTGCCTGGCTGAGCTTCTGAATCATTACTCACCAGCCTGCAGCTTGAGGTTCTCTGTTATGGCCCGGTTAGCTATTCCTCGATTGAGGCTGAAGACCAAAGGGTGATGGAGCTTTTGCAGTTAAGGCTCCAACCCAGACTAGGAAATGCTCTGCCCTCTTTTGAATCATCTCTCAAAACTTATTTTTGCACCTTAGTTTTGTCTCACTTATTTTATTCTGTTACTTGTTTTATCTGTTATTTTATGTTTTTTTTCTAGAATCAAAATCAGCTTTATTGGCCAGATGTGTGCGCACATAAAATGAATTTGACTCCAGTTTCTCTTTGCTGTACTTACACAGAAGTAGACTAACAATGAGATAATCATAGGCATTTGACTACTAAACAGTGCGAGAATTTGGGCTGTTTCATTTGTGATTTTTTTTTTGCTGACTGTGATTTTGACTTTAATTGTTCTAATGCTCTCTGCTCTTTGTCCTTATGTGTGATGCATTTTGTAATGGTAGTAATGGTTCTTTCGTTGAGAGACCTGAAAGAATGTACGTCAAAACGAAAAAACTATGGATCGTATAGATAAACTGAATGGATAATATGAAAATAAAGTATATATTTGTCGCTAGAAAATGAAACTAAAGCCACAAGCTGTTGTAAAATATAGCAATTTCCAACAAAAATAGAAGGGATGTCTATTACTACGATTACTACGTTTTGCACTGTGGACAAATGTAGGTATTACATAATTTGGAGTGAGACTGGGTTGACGTTCAGAATCAGTCTTTATACTATGCTTAGCTAACCATCACCTGGTTCCAGCTTCATATTTTTCATACAGACGTGAAGATGCACCTGTCACAATTATTACATAGTCATCTGATCATGATGATGGTAGCTGCAGGTGCAGAGTGGATCCTACAGATGTGATTCCTTCAGCTGGTTTAGGCAAATAAACTGTCAACTTGAGCACAAGGTTCTTAATGCCAGGAAGCAAACATGCAACCAGAAAGCTTGGCTGTCTAGACCTTAATGCTACTGGGCAAGTTCTTATGTTTTCAGCTTATATGAGAACATATTTCCTGCTTTCTGAAAGAAGATGATGAAAGAGAGGTGCCAATAACGGGTGTCTTTATTTATAGCAGAGAGACCTCCCTACAGCTGCATCAGTGTGTTTGACAGCTCTGGGCAAAGTTATGCTGGAGATCATTTACAGCCAATCCTTTGCTGTTGCATTTCGGTCTGCTTAAACCCACAGTAGAATTGTTATGCAATGTAATCAAACAACAGATGTCATATAATATTTTCTATAACATTATTCACCAACTGTGTTTCCATTACCTGTTTGTCTTCTAAACTCTTTATGGACAAAAGGAAAAAAAAAAAAAAAAACTCAGCCTACATAAAGTCTTACCACACAACCTTAATGTGATCATGGTTTTCATCAAGGGCACAGGTTGGTGAACAAGGAGACTGCTTACAATTCTGCTACACACCCTCTTCTACTTTTACTTTATCTGTATTGTTCTTCTGTGAATGCATTTGAATTCATGATGCAATTTTGCGATATGGAAATAATCTACTCTCGTCCACTCTGCTGCCTCGTATGCCATGCTAATGAGAAATTGTGCTCAAAAAGACTGATTTACCTGGATAAGTCGAGGTTGGATGCATGAATAAATGAAAACTTTGGTGGTCCCCAATGGAAAAGATGAATATGTCTTTTTTTTCTGACCTTTGCCTTTGTGAGATGAAATCCTGCTGGGTGATACCTTGCTCGAACTTCACTTCATAATACAATGAGTAACAGCTGAACACAAGCTTCATAACAGCTACAAGGCACAGCTCTAAAAATAAGTTGTTAGCTTTCAGAAGGTATGCAACTACAGGGTATTATCTTTTTATATATCTCTTCAATCAAGAAAGTTGTATCTATACATTTTCAAAGAGAAAGTCTGTCTACATGCAATGCTGCTTTACACTGTTTGAGGTTTCTATAGTGCAACATATGTCAGGTATGTTGGTTGTTGAGAGTGGATTCTATTTTACCAGAGTGCTCAGTGAGAAAATGAGACTGAACTTGAGTGGAAAGTTAGGCGAATGTTAATTACACACACAGAGCAAGGGCAACACATCATTGAAATCTAATCAAGGAGCTGAATTATTTAATTAGATACACTGATATGAATATTGTGTTTTACAGATTTAATGAGCTTGATAAGGACTATGGAACAACAAATCGTATTTCCTATCTCCAAACTAATAAAGCATGCAAAGTAACAGCACATGGTGTAAGGATTTATGATTCTAGGCCAGTTGAAAACACATCAACGCTTATTTACTGCATTGCCTTAGACTGCCATGTGTTGTCTGAGTAATGAAGGGGGTTATGTTAACTCTGTTAGAGGTGGTGCTGGTTCTGGAGAATGATTTGCAGCCCAAGCTACAATACCATTGCACTCATGAAAACATGGCTGTAATGAAGTACAAATATTTGTTAACGTGTTTCATAGATTAGATTTTTACACATTTTTTTTTTGAATTCTGACGTCTCTGACAAAACATCACTTAACTTCAGAGTGCTAAGGTAATTTCTCTTGATAACTCAAGTCTGACTTATTCTTCAAGCCCTCTTAAGGCTGAAAATAACATTTTTTCTTTTGGTCTTCAGCTGCACTGAAGAGCTTCTTCTTCTCAGTTCCCACGAGTATGCTAATGTTTGCAGATGAGTCCATGTGCATGTGCTTCCATTAACCACTGCACATTACTCTCAAATTTTAAGTATGCAGTGTGTACCATAATCCAATATGCATTTGTATTGAAAAGCAATTCCACAGCTGTCCCAGAATCCCTCAGGGACAGTTCTGGTCTGTACGCCGACCTCTGTGTTGTGACTAAAGTTAGATCTGCTGCCGAATGAAGAACTAGACTGAAGATCCAAACAAACACTTTGATTGCCACACAGACACTCTTTCTGAGAAAGCTTTCAAAGAAGCTGAGAGGCCACCAATTAAAGAGACAAAAGAAGTTGTGAGCTCTATTTGCTTGAGCAGAATGTCTCTGCAAATCAAAGTGTTTCTGTGTGACAGAAAAAAAACAAGCTGTTGTTTGTTCTTTCCAAAGTTCCCAAATGACAAATCAGCATTACTAATAGATTTTTCAGCCAGCAGAAACTTCCTGGTGGGCTTAACGTACCATGGTCAACAGGCCCTGCAGTCTGTCCACCACTCTCCCACCTGAGATTGGCAAATTGCCTCAAACTGTATTACCTGAGAGAAAGAGTCTCGTCTTACCTTCTCTTTGTAAATCAGGGGTCTGATAGAAACACAAGTACACAGTAATCCCTCAAATCAGATAAACAAGGCTGAATCAAATGATTCACTCACTTCTGGGTTGCAGGGAGTCAGAAGACTCAAGAATTAAATATTGAAGGAAATTACCAAAAGTAGTATGTGATTATAATATAATTATCATTTAAATCATATTGTTGCTAATTTGTTTGTAGCATAAAGATTTAATATTATAATAATCTTGCTGTAATAAATGCTTAAGGTGGACTCACAGAATTCTTTCTACATTGAAGACATCAAAACTGGCCTTTAGTTCTCTATCTAAGACCACAATCTATTACTAACGTTGACCAAGTAGTTTTTGTGACTAAACCAAGCCAAGCCTGAACCATCTACGAGGCAGACCAGAAAAACATCCATGAATCATTTTTATGATGGTTTTGGGAGGCACTGACAAACAATGTCCTGTTGATATGGTAATCAAATGAGAAGACGCTTAAAGGGGTCATTTTGGAAGGCAATGGCAAATGATCCATTTAGCCGTTTAGATCGGGGGACTTGAGTCTGATAGGTCTTTAAATCCAATGCCAAACACAAAGTGGTTTTTCTCTTTACTGCGGGAGAAGCAATAGTTGAAAAACACAAGCAAAAGGTTGAGAGAGCGCAGCTGCCGTCACCTGAATGCCACTGACAGCAACTGCACAGAAAAAATGACAAGAAAGACAGTTTTATCACATACAAAGGCGACCATATCTGAGCCTAATCTAAGCACCTATGTAAAAAACCTATCCGAGGTGAGAAGAAGATATAGATCTTTTCTTCCTTTTGACTTCTAAATTTCACTTTGACACTATTTCACTGCATGAGACTTACTGAGTGTAAAAGACGGATGAAGATTGTAAAGGCCCCATGAAAAGAACAAAAGAAGAAAAAATCCTAAATTTAATATAGCTCTTGTTGGATGAATTGTGGGATTGGACTGGTAAACCAGAAGGATATCAGTTAGGATGTGAGCAGATTTGATGAGAAGGGTTAGAGTTGTTCGAAATTTTGTGTTGGTTTAAATTTCATTTACACCTCCCAGCAAACGTGATGGAATCAATTCATTCAGTTTCATTCATCGCCCCATGGAACCGTTGAGCAACAATTTATCAAATAATAACCAAAGAATGCATTTTTAGGATTTTTGATAAACAGTACTATTGCTATGAGAGACAATGAGCCTTTCAATTCAACGCATCCATATGCACGAGGCGTCGCAATCAATGACATCAACTCCATAAAAGCCTCTGTCATTTCCCTGTCAGCTGCTGTGGATTTCCAAAGGCCACACAAAGGCAAACATGGTCAATTAGCTTTCGAGCAAATTAATATGTGTAATCATCCTGGCTTACATGGTGTTTACCTTACGTGATATGCCACTTAGCACAATATTTACAAGGAAAAACTGATTGTACAGCCCCACACTGTATCTCACATACGGACCAGGATTTTCAGCGAGAGGGATGAGGACAGCAATCTCTTTGTCTCACAAATGTTTGAGTAGGCAGTCATCTTGGATGCATATTAAAATATTTGACAAGAGGAACAGCCTGGAAATGACAACGCCAAGTGATTCTGCATTTGTAATATCCACATTAGGAATGGAAACTGCCTTTCGCCCGGCTGGAGATATTGGCAGAGAAAAATTAGTGTAGTCGCTTGTTAAAAAAAAGCACAGAAATCTGTAAGTCATGCTTATAGACTATTGATTGAGATTAATGCCCAGGCTTATGGGAATGAGCTCTAAAACAATAACCCATTACATTGGGTAATTGATCATTTGAAAAATCTATACCAATCCTTTCCCCGGGCAAGAATTAATGTCTCTGTGGACCATAATTCATTAACTGCTTGGCAAACCAGTTGGCATTTTTTCAAGACTGAGAAGTTAAAATGCCTAAAGAGGAAAAGCTCCTGCTGACCTGTTATGTAAAGGCACCGGACTTTCCCTGCTGTATTACAAGGCCATCTTAGCTTTTATAGTTTCTTGTAATGGACAATGATGTCTGAGTGAGGGGTTGACGAATTGTGCACTGTGTGTAGTGTAATCCAGGCTGTAATAAAGCGTAGTTATGAATTGCAGGATACAATTTACAGGAAGGATATGATTTTAGTGATAAGTGTGGTTTTCTTGATTAAACTCTGCATGAAAGATACTTGCCGACACTGTGAATCTTATTCAAGGACGACATTTCCCTATAATGAAAGTACGATGATGGCATGCACAACCTCGTGTCACAGTGGAAGAAATCTATAATCATGCCTGGTTAGTGGCCAGGTTGAAACCATTTCATCGTGGACTTGGATGACCTGCCCAGTGTCTGGCAGCTCAGGCAAATTTAACTCGCCCAGATTTTGTGTTCTCAAGGCAGCGATCAAATTTCAAATGTGGGGCACATCCTTCGAGGGTGCTGGAAAACATGCTGATGACCCAGCAAGTGATATTACTGCCATAAAAAAACACTCAGTCATGTCAAACTCTTGTGTGACGGCGGCGAACCGAGTTCAAAAGTTCAGGGATTACACTATGTGTTCTATGGCTTCCGATTTGTATTTGAACGTCAATTAAAGCTACCTTACAAAACGAACAGCTGAGCGAAGGATAAGCTGAGCTAAGTGGCCTCATTTAGCAGGAGGCAGGCGGGGAATTCAAAGACTTCTGCAGGCAACAACATCGGTATATCCAAGATGTCAACACACCCTGCAGGCACAAAGGTCTTTTGGAATCAGCAAGCAGGCCAGACACTTTAATCATCAGAGGGTGAGATAAACAAACACACGCCCCATATCAAACATGGACATTAAGAACTGGCTGTCAAAGGTCTGATTAGTAAAAATATAGTAAATATGATTAAAAAAAAAAAAGTAAATACATCAAAAATTCCTTGTGTGCATCTGGTTTGGATGATGGATATCTGGATTCTGATGGAGGTAGTTGTTTGATTCAGAAGAAATTTCTATCTTGCTGTCATGTTATGTGTGTCAGCATGTGTGTGTGTGTGTGTGTGTGTGTGTGTGTGTGTGTGTGTGTGTGTCTGTGTCTGTGTGTGTGGGCAAGGAGGCTCTGCCAGCCTCCTTCTGAGGCACCGAGAGAGCTGAGACTGACATGAAGGATGGAGCAGACTGAGCAACAGAGACTACTACTACTCTTGCCAATAGTTCTTGACAGCAACACGACCAGACTGTGATGCAAGAACCATGTGCTGGTACTTTATGCAGCTCCCAAGCAGCTGACATCCAAACTGATTTGCTGGCCAAGTCTGAGGTGCTGAATTGCAGATCGACTGAACTCATGCAATCTCTTTACAAGAGGAGAACATTTAGGCCAAGTTGATCAGAATGGCTGAGGGGGAGGATGAATAGTCTAACTTTCAAAAGAAGACATTTGCCCTTCAAGTTTTCTCTCCGTATTATTGAAATAAATAGTTTAAAAGAATGTTTACTGTATAGTCAGCTGCATCTTTCTGTTCTGATTTAATCAGTTTGATACTTTACATATCAATCAATGCCATTTCAATTAGGCCTGTTATTCAGGTATGATGTCAGAGGTCATATGATATTTATTACTAATTCAACACATACATGATCTAATTCATTATTTGCTATTTGAACTTCCATCTTCACTTCCTGTTAGTGAGGATGATTGCTGCCTCTTGAGCTCCAATTCTGAATGTCCTCTCTCCTCTTAACCTTATGATTTTGGTAATCAAAATCAATTCATCATTATTGCCTTTATCCTTTTTGTACTTTTCCCCATTATGCATGCAATTCAAACTCTCGAATATGTTATTGTCCTATTTTCATATTTCTTCATTAAACACTGTTAGGATTTTTTGAAATGCCCTTGCAGTAGACTGTAAATGAAATTTTGCAATGCAAATATTATTCATGGTTATTAATAATTTGTGTAAGTCTGCCTGATACGCTCTTTAGCATGGCTTTAATGTAATGTAATTTAGTATAAATGAACATTGTGTACCACACAGAGCAGAGGCTCTCTTAAAACCAATTTTATCATTATTATAAATTTTGTTAATACTTTTCTTAAGCCTGTTTTCTGTTTATCTGCTTCTATACTCTTTGCTGCTGTGCAAGGTGAATTTCCCCACTGTGGGACAAATGAAGGTTTATCTTATCTTATCTTATCTTATCTTACCTTACCTTACGTCGCGCGATTAAAGCACACTTATATCTAATCTCACACTTTAAATGACGGTTTTACATTTCCTTCTTTACTTTTTTATAGAGTATCTGACTACTACTTTGTGTAACTCCTTTTCTATTGGCTTTGAGTTGATTGTTTGTTTTTCAATCTACTCACTCTTGATATTTGGAATTTTCTACAATCAGCTGTCAGCCAGCTGTCTAATTTCTGACTCCAAAGTAACCCAGCACATAGTACACACTGACTCGACATGTATTGCTGTCTGCCATGGTGTATACTTGGATACAACCACTGGGGGCACCAAAGTTCTTCAAATCTAACATATAGGGGCTTTCAGAAGCTATTGTTGAGCTGTCACTGATTTTTATGTGTCATATTTGTATAGGCTTGTACCTGTAGTAGTAGAAGTAGTTGTAGTACTTTTATTTTTATTTTGTGGGCAGGAGAAGTGAGAGCTTTTGTTAGTGTCCGACTCAGAATGCTAAAGGCTGTGGTTATTTTTTGGAAGCACTTTGTATTCGTGCAATACAATACATAATTCAATATTATTCTTTTGCCAACCCTCCATAGTTATAGTCTAAATAACTTCGTATTAATTAATAATTAATAATATCAATAGTAAAGTATTGTAATTATGTCATAATCATTCAGCTGATTTGAAGTTTGGTTGAACAGGTAATCCGTCAGTCCTCTACCACAAGTGAAACTTTCAGTTGATGGAAAGTGTTGCACACGCAATCTCAGTGGGTGCATTTATAATCCTATGGTGACATACTTACTCTTGGCCAGAATCCCAGTACTCCAGGAGCACATTCTTTTCATATATTTCCTGTAATTAAGGCATCCATGTTTTTGAAATAAGCAAGAAAGGTAATACGGATTATTGGTAGAGGAGGCATGGCTGTGTCACAACTCTTGAAGAAAACATTCAAAGTCAAAAGCAGCAAAGGATGACCCAGATGTGGATGTGTATCTGCAAAAACAGAAGCTGTATTTGAGAAAGTGCCACATGGTGTCACTTTGAGGTTTCAGTCAAGAGTAACAGCGAGCCCGTTTTCAACAGAGCCAGTCTTTTGCTGTTCAGAGTCACTTGATAAATAGCTGGATTGACTAGAGGCCAAGGGCATGCAATCAAAAGAAGAGAATGTGCTAAGGAACACATGACAGAGGCAATAAGCATCATCTGTGACGCCAACGTATACAACTATGCTTAATTCCACCGACCTAACCGCTGCCTAATATGGAAGCCGCACAATGAATACACACAGTGCAAACACCAAGGACTCTACACTTGCAGGGTTGCTGGTGTTCTGTTTTTCTTGTTGGCAGGAGCAGACTAAATCCCCCAGGCCTTGAATAATGTCACATAATCGGTAAAAGTCTGAGAACAGATGCTATAACTGGATGAGGTTCTCAGTTATATTTGAGAGGCAGTGTTAAGGAGGTAAAATGCACCTTCACCTTGAGCACTGAGATATAGTGAAACCTTTAATGTAGCTGATGTACTATTCTCCTTACAAGCCATCTTTTTGAAGTCAGTCATGGTTGAAAGAGAGAAAACTGAGTCACACAGAATAAAACACAACTATACCTTTACCTTCACCTTTTAAATACTGTATGTTACAAAGTGCTCTTGAAAATCTTTCCCAGCCTCAACATGCAGCATCACTGTGGCCTTTAATGGCTAATTACCCCGCTGATGTGCTAAGATATGTGCTTTGAGTACAAGGACATCAATCAGAGCACATAAATGTGCACTTCAGGACTGCTGCCTGTCTACCACCTCACAGTATACACATAAGCATGCCTCCACGAACACAGGCACAAACACGCACATCTCTGGCATTTGATGCATCACGACTGTTTTCAGATGAAATAGCACCTGGCACATTTCAATCTTTCCTTCTCTCCCTTCTTCCATTCCTCTCTCTCTCTTCAGCAAGTCATCAGCCACTTCATTTAAACCACAACCGAAACTTGTGCCAAAAAAATCCACACACAAAAATCCCTCCTGAATAGTCAGTGAGAAAAATACACAACAGGACATAAAAATTTAAACTGGTCTTTTAGTGCAAAAAACGGCAAAACAAACATCAAAAAAACTCCCCAGGCATTCCTATTCTTGTGGTCATTTTCAGTCACAAAGAATACAACTTCAACTTCCAGCACAAAACCTATGAAGTCAAATCTACAAGGCAACATTTGGGCGTCTGTTATGTGCACAAGATGCCTATGGGGTTTGCCATTGTGTATTGGAAACACTGAAACAAGATGGATGATCAGTAGGCAATGCCAGAAGACAAAACAACACTTGCAGTAATGAGAACAAATATTTATTAGCAACACCAACCTGTTACAAGATGGTGCCTTCATCAGGGTTTTTGAAACAATCAATTGAAAAACAGATATAAATTCATTACACTCACTGAATTCAACACTAGATTGAACTGAAATAAGAGCCATATAGAAACAGAGAACAGGACCATGAGGTGACTATGATGAAGATGGGTTGAACATTCTCCTTCTAAAAAATACTTGTTAATAATTCTTGTTACTTGTCTGTAATTAGTTGACCTATTCATAATTAATCAATTAATTAAAAGGACAATTACTTTCACACAGTAAAAGCACCCTTGAACTTATTGGTCATACAGGTTTCAATTGAAGCCAAAGGGGACTAGTGCAAATATGGTGGTATTGTTAGTCTGCTGATTGGTTGTGGTTATACCTTTGGTGTGTTTCAATAGTGGTTCACTTCCCCTTAAGGGAGTCCCTGTCCCAGTGTTAAGTGGCATTCTATTGCTGTGAAAACTCAACTGGACTTCTGTGACATCAAACCCCCCAAGGGTTTGTGGAACAATTAAACAAAGATGTCGGCTCACACAGTGCACACTGTCCAGCATGCATTGTGTGGATTTGATTGATTTGAACAAATTTAATGTTCATTCAGTGGTCAATATTGTGTTTTTTTATTTTTAAAATCAACCTAACTTTGTTCAAAAATGTGTGAAATAAATACAGTTACTATTCAATACACTGATTTAACAGTGATACTCACCTGAACTTCACTGCAAACTAGATCCCTGAGACAAAGTATCTGCAGTATACAGACAGTTAAGCAAAGGGCTATTTAACGATTAATCTTTCAATAGTATTTATGGACTGTGCACTTGAGCTTAATGCGCTCCGTTCTAAACCTGTCCCCCACTGACCCTGCCCCCATTTGCCAAGTAGCTTGCATGTATAGTGCAATATTATATCAAGTGCTGAAGGAGAGTGAGACAGGCAAACAATTATTAAAATGGGGTGGCTTATGCTAGGAAATAACTAGTTCATGTGATGTGTTGTTAGAAAATTCAAAGCCACAATGAAAAACCGGCCACCATAGAAAGAATGGCGTATGTATGGTGTGTAATTTGCAGATAGTGCAGCACATGGAGACAGTCTCTCCATGTGCATGTTATACTTATTTGGACACAAATAGTGAAGAATGAAAAAACTTGAGAGAGAAGATCTCCTGTCCACAGCTGAGTAGTCACTGAGTGAACTGGGTGTCAATGTTGGATTGCTGGTTTTGAAAAGTTACAGAAATTATTGGACTCAGCCCCCCAACTCAAACGTCAGACATGTGGGGGAGGCTGTTCCTGAAGCTGGTTGACCATCCAACCCGCACTTCTAATAAGGCACTTCTAATGATAAAAATTGCATTTGTTGTCGTCTATTTTGTTTTGGTATTCATGTTATTATTGTGAAAATGTATCTGCTAAATAGTGTCTCCAAAAATTCCACGATGGAATGAAAAAATGGCACGAACACTACCTTCTACCAATAATCGCACAACACAATGAGCTGCATTTTATTGCTGAGAAAATGACTGGTGTGTAACTCTACAATAGGCAGTGCTGATACAAAAGTGTGTTTGAAAGTTGTGTTTGAAACCACTCCCTTATGAGCAATCATGAGCGGAGTGGTTGTCTGTTTTATTCCATGCATTCTTCTTCCTTATCAAAACCTGGCATCTATACTACCCACAGTGCCACTTCACTGCTGACGCTTCAGTCGGAGATTCAAAAAAAGAAATGAAACATATATAACACAGGAAATCAGTGATTGGTTTAAAGTTTGTGAGTCCACTGTGCAATGTGATAAATGTGATAAATTGGTTGTGCTCTCTCCTACTGATACTACTGGACACCACAGCTAATTGAATTTGCAGTTACAAGGCAGAGGTCAAACTCTTTCCAACTGTTCCGCTCATGCAAATGAGTTCAGGCCTTTGAAAATCCTCTGTCATCTGACCAAATGGATCTGACACATTCTCCAGCTCATGAAGAGCCGCATAGCGATGTACCTGATTCAGCATGAGCAGTTACACCACTGATGTGTAAAAACTGAACAGGGGTGTTACTGAGATGTGTTCTGCCATGTCTCTTACAGTGGTTTTGAAACCTTCTACAGACTTGTTCTGTAAGTGTGATATATTAGATTCTTTTATTGTTAATATTTAACATTTATACAGGTGTTGAAGTTAGGTGAAATCTGGCACACATACAACACTGTTTTCATTTCCAGGTCATCAAATACTGACATTTTGTTTTGTCCCTTAAAAGCATGCACAAAGACCCTTTAATGTCAGCATTGGATTTTCAAGTACCTGCTACATAAACCCATCCCTAGCAATATTAGATACCCCAAGCAAGGTGTTAACAAACACAAAGGAGGCTGGGGTGAATGGATGGGCAGAACACAGGACTCTCAAGTCTCAAGTTCTGTCAAACTGTATTTTTAAAAAGTTTTCTAACAGCTTTCCCCTAAAAACATTTGATTGTGCTTTGTGATCTTTCAATGCCAAATTGTGTACATATAGCCTTAAGAAGCTACACATTCTGTTGTAATACCCTATCTTATACAATAATGCTTTTTACAGACACACTAGTAAAGGTAGTTGAGGAGGTGGTGAGGAGGATGTATATTGCTTATCTGAAATTACTACAAATTGACACAAGGAAATGAGCAGTGTGTGTGTGTGTGTGTGTGTGTGTGTGTGTGTGTGTGTGTGTGTGTGTGTGTTAATAAAATGTGAATTAGCAGCACATAAGCGCGCAAGCATCAAATAAATTGTATTTCTTCTGCCAGGAAGGTTATATTTTCACCCATCAATTAGTTTGTTGGTCTATCTGTTGGCAGGAAATGTCAAGAGCCGAAGAACGGATCTCCAATGAAATCTGGTGGACAGATTGGACTGATTGATTGGATTTTGGTAGTCATCTGGATGTGGGATTTCCTCCATTTAAGGAATTAGCATTTTTCTCGCCATAATTATGAAGCTAACAGAAGCAGACTTGTTTCCAAATCTGAAGAATATGTTGGCGGAGTCCAAAAAGATCCGCTCGAAAAGATAAGTGATGAGAATGAAGGATTTGAGTGCAATTGGAAGTTGGAATTGAATTGCTCGGGGTGGTGGTGGTGGGGTGGGGGTATTGGGCATTTTGTCTTTATTGGATAAGGACAGAGGCAGTAAGGCAATAAAGGTCACAAGCTGGTGTCTGGTGACTGTGTTGCCATGCAGCATACACTGAATACTTTTTAACTTAAACTGGATTTTGAAAAGACATCTCAATAAAAATAGCTAATAATTGTCACATTGATATTTTCACCAAAACTGAGCATATATATAATAAAGAAAGCTATGGCAACATGCAAACAACAAATGACAGTAGCATTACAGAGTTGCTTCTGTCTGTGTGTGCACCTTGTCTCTGTGCTAATGTGATGTCAGTTCTTTACTCAAACAACCAGCTTATTACTTTGGAGCACATGGTGTAAACGACTAAAACGCATAAATAAGCTGAAATGATATCCCAGCATTTGGCTCAGTGCTCTGCAGAAGTGGAGTAGAGAGGGGATGTATAGCGGCACCTGTCAGGACATTATCAGTATAAGGAGTTGACAGCGCTGACTGAAATACAATGTCAGCCACTCTTTTTCTGTGTCATCCCACATGCTTACCTGCTGACAGCTGTACTTGACTTTGACACCTGAGGTAAGCAGCTTGCCAGTGCTGTGAGTCAGGAGTGAAGAGTGGACTGGAGTCACGCTGGAAAATCACACTTGAAATGACTGGTCTTTAAATGTAGGTTACATTTCAGAAAAGAGAGCATGGGAGCATTCTGCAGCTTTTTCATATGAACACATTGTGTTTTATGTCGTATTTATTAATTTGTAGATATGAAACAGACATGGTACAAAAAAATGACATCATCATAACAGTCTAAAATGATGAATCATTCAAAGGCAGAGAAAAAGAGAGAGCTGTCATATAGAGTGCAAATATCATGAATTAGAAGCCGTCATTTTTTTGAATGCAAACCAATAAATCATGGTTTAATTTGGCTAAAATAACAAAGGGGAGAATATTATTTATTTTAAGGGTAGTAAACTCCCAAAACAATCTTTTATTATGGTATTGTCAAACAGGTCTTTGGAGCAAGCTCTTTGGTTGGTTGGATTTGAGACTAAACGCGTCCTTCGAGAGTCTGGAGGTGCGTGAGCAGGCTTCAAGGTGACCGAGGAGAGAGGTCCTCTGAGACAGACCTGCTGTAGGTCCATCTGTTTATGATTCTCCATTCAACAGTCCTGACCTTTGGAGCAATGAGCTATTAATTTAATTTGTTCAGACTCACTTGTTTCAAAGAGGAACAATTCTTTTTGAGATGTGGGTTAGACTTCTTCCAAGACCAGCTAAGCCTTGTGGACATATGTTTGTAATGGACCCATGCATTGTTATATTGTCAGCTTCTGCTCCTTTTTGATGAGCCACATTGACCACAGAATAATCAAGATTATACATATTGATTGACAGGTCCTTTTTGTTTTTAGTCAACCAGTTTGATGAGGCATCAGATTATTGTATTATTACTTGCTCCATGAGTCCAGCTGAACTTCATAGGGAGTACAAGGATTTGCAGATTTACACAAATTTCAAAGGATGATAACTAACTTAAGGCATTTTAAGTTATAGCCAGTTCATGAACTTGTTCTGTTTTACATTTCCTACAGCGAACAACATAGCTTTGTGTTGAAGAGGAAGCCCTGGGTACTTCACATTGGTAACGTTAGCCAACATGCCTAAACAAAAGGAAAAGAAGGCCACTCGTTTTGAACTTGATGAACAGAACACCTCAGGAAAAGAGACGCAGATTAGTCACTCAGATGAAGGGAAAGCATGCTTAAAAGGTAACCTGCGAGTCAAATGTGGAGTGAACATTTATTCCACCCTCTGATGATGAAGAGCTCTCCACACTGAGAGGGGTCAACGAGGACTACTGCAGATTTGGCTCCTTCTTCTTTTTGTGCGAGTTTCTCTAATTAGCCACAGTCTGCAGTGAGTATTATTGAGGGTACTGTGTAAAAGTGCTGAAGCAATGACTGCTTAAATTATTAAAGACATTACTAAAATCTATGAGAACCTATTTTGAAAATGTTGGAAATATTTTAGGTGGATTTATCATCTTAAGAAATACGTCTAATATCTTTGGATGAATTCTATCATAAGTCCCACAATAATCACACATCGCTATGGCTACGGCTTTTCGAGACCTTAAGATCACCTTTTTTTTTTTTTTTTTTTTTTTTTTTACTGCGACCTTACTTTTAATTTAACGTTCTCTCTTCAACGTGTGAACAAGGAAGTGAGCCGCAGTAGATCAATCGTGTCATGAACTGGAGGTCACCTCAACTGTGGTTAATGGTTAACGGTACTGTCAGCTCCCGTTTGGCACACTGTCACCACTTTAAACTCGCTTTAAATTCATCAACAATCTGATGTGTAGGCATCTGACCTTGACTCCTTTACAGAATGCAATCTAAATAGCAAAACAGGGTGTTTGTAATTCCACAACACAGTCGACGCAAGCTGTATTTCAGGTTGCTATAATCACCCACAAGTCATTCTCAAGATTGACGCTCGCCGCCACTGGACGATTCAAGACAAAGCATTTCACCTTAGTGTGCAACTGTTTTCACTGAGTATCCTGCTCGTTTGATTTTTTTTATTTGACTCTGCCTGTTTCTCTGTATCTCTACATCATTACAATCAAGGGAAACCTGAACAAATGAATGTAGGAATATGTAGATAACATATGTGCAATATGTGCGTTATCAGTGTAATATTTAAGTGATAATGCACAGGTAATATTACTGTACTGTGTAGAGCAGTGTGCAATCTAGAACATGGTATACTGTGTACAGCTGAGTTTATGAGAAGACTCATTTATTTATGATGGTGTGCAAAGGATGTTGTGGGGTTGAGTCACAGCCTGAGGAAAGAAGTTGCTCTGTAGTCTGGTGGTAGAGCAGACTACACAGCAGTGCATATTTTCATGTCACAGGCTGTGGCCAGGGTGCGGTATTGTCTTTTAGTATCCTTTAGACTCTGCACTTCCACTTCACCTGCAATCACCCGCTATAGAGCCTTCTGGTCCAAGGCTACACACAGGCCATGCCAGTGTGCTATGTTTCCAGTCTGGATCCTGTCTATTGCTCCTCTATGAAAGTTAACAAGAACTTGGGCCAAGAGTTTTGTCTTCTTATGTTTCCTTAAGAAGCTCAGTTCAATCACTTGGCTCTCACAGCGAGCTTGCGACTGTGCAGCACCCTTAAGAGTTGTGTAAACCCTGTGATGATATCGGCCCAGCATTGTTTGGATGTAACAGAGTCATCACCATTATCCAGGCACGCCGGAATGACAGTGTAAAGTAAGCTAAGGATGTCTTTGATCTCACTCAACCAAATCCCGCTTTAAAGTGTGAGCATTATGCCCAATATTTTGGGAAACAGTGAGTGCAAACAGTGGTAGTTGGTGTCCAGCCTGCTGACATAGCTGAACTCAATGAAGATTGCCAGCAATTTCTTGATTCCAAAAGGCAGTGCTCCAATCACAGCAACACCAGCCTCCTCACACTTACTGACTCTGGGAAATTGGCTGCAGCACAGAAGCTTTTACAGACTCTGGCAGAGGAGTCTGGACCTGGTGAACGCCTGATAAGGCTGATTTGAATGAGACTGCATTCTCTTTTGTTTTGATTACACGAATTATAAATATCAGCAGTGACCCCACTTGTGATGCAGCCCTAAATTAATATATTGCAGCTATCAAAACAATGCAGGCAGTCTGGTTTCAGCGTGACTCAATGATGCCCTCAAGTGGCCTGAGCCGGCCAGCTACAGCTATACAACAACATTACCATCACAGACTTAGATACTCTGTATGATACTAGGTTTTTCGCCTATGTGTCAAGCTCTGAATGAAGTTTGCTCTTATTCAAAATATGCATTTTAGAACATTTATTATCACCCTCTGTCTGCTTTTTTCCTGCTCTGTGCCAGATGGATGGCGGGGGAGGGAATGACATGCATGACCGTTGATGGCAAGAAGATTCATCAGATATTCTATAAAGTTTTAGACTGGAGCAGCATGACAACCTAACCATTAATTTAGCATAGAGAATGTGCAAGAGCTGAAAATGTCCTGACTATAAAGTGGTCCATGGACCAAGACTTCTCAGTTCAATAGAAGACAGTACATTATTTTTTGTGGTGACCTGAATTTCTTCAAAACACACACACATACACATCCTTTGTAATTGGTCTTCCAAAGGGGGGACTTCATTATAAGTTTCAGATCCACATTGCATTCCTGCTGTACACAAACGGCCCCTATTACGCACTAGGCAACTTGCCTGCCTTTGTCTTCGACTACATCAAGATAATTGCATGCTTTATTCTGTGGATAATTCACTGTTGCCGCACAGCAGTACAACGGTCACACATGGTGGCATAAGTAGAACAGTTTGCTACATATATTCTTTTGCCAGGGTTGGTTCATGTAAGTGGCAGGGGACCTCTAATTTGTGTCCAGCAAGGCCTCCCCTCAGATAGCTAGTGGTTGCTCTAGAGAACACAGTTAAAGGTGGATGACATGCGTTTACTACCTAATGGTTACTTGCTGTGCCATCTGTTTAATGAACACTTATACATGAAGATACAAACAGTTTGACCGAAAACAACTCTCAGTCAACTAACCGCTGTGCTGAAATCCTGAAATGTACTTCTTTTCACACCCCACATGCCTCATTCTCATGAATTTGATCATGCAACATTTGCACTTTTGAATAAAAACTTTAACAAGGACCTTCAATGCTTCTAAATACAACTGCCAGTGAAAAATCATACAATAGCTAATTTTGTAGTTTTAATATTTTTTACCTTTTAATGTAGGTACCTGTACCTTACTGAGAGCATTTTATCTGAAAATAAAAGCACTAAAAAGTGGCTCTCCCAAAACAGATAATTCAGTTTGATTTTCTGAGCTTGTTTGTCAAAAAGAAAGAAAGAAAGAAAGACTTTTAAATGTAAATCACGTGACTGCAAAAATGTTCTGGGATATTTTGTAATAATAGATTAATGAGGATATTCATGAGGCAAACACCAGCAATTAATTACATAAACCTTATTTATTTTGAATTACATATAATACAATACACTTATTTAAGAAGACAAAACAAATTTAATTAGCTGATAAAGTAAATAACATTAAAAGCAAGCCAAAAAAAAGAGATATATAAACAAGTACAACAAATAAACAAATATCCTACTTTACCTCATGAACAGACACTGGAATCTATGGTTGCCAATGAAAATGTTTTTCTGTCTCTCGATTTTTTTTTTTTGTGGTATATGGTTAGACAATACTGTCTGTTCTCGCACCATAATTACCAGAGCCCTTTCACTTGCATACGCTCTTTGACTACAAGCCACCGCTGGCTTCTTTAAAAACACATCGGACCAAACTGAAAGACAGGCTGCAGCACCTGCAGATGCACATGCTGATAATTGACAAATCCACTGACATTTCCAGCCACAGCAATTTGCGCTGTAATTCTAGAGTTTTTTTTGTCTTCGGATTGAAAAAAAAACCCTTGATAGGTGTCCACAGTCTTAGTGTGTGTGTGTGTACGACACTCTTGAAAATCTACTGTAGAGTGTGCCCCCACCCCACCCCCCATTGTTATCACATGATTCAGTCTGTAGGAGGGCTAGTAATGACTAAATGGTGCAGTCTCCTTCAACTCATGGTACCCCTGGTGGTTTGGCTCTGTGAAGAGATAGAGAGGGCAGTTAGAGCTAGGAAGTACCGCAAATCTATCTCTTCTACAACAGCCAATGCTTTCAAAACTCTTTTTAGAAATATAAGTGGTTCAGTTTGGTTTCAGAAAGAAAAAAAACAAGCAGGACAGTTACATACAGTAAAGAGTAAAAATGACAAAACAATTTGAATTTACTGCCTACTGTTGCACATGTTTCTTAAACTGCTAAACTTGGATATGACCTTATTCTGTTTTCCATGGCTGTTCAGAACTACTGAACTACTTATGCTACCTTAAAGCACTTGTTATTCATTTTCAGAGCCTGTGTCTAGTCTGAAGGTCACTTAATAATTTTCTGTACATCCCAAATGATATAGACAAAAATAGCCACTAGCAGGATACGTTTGAGAGTGTAGACAAGTGTTACGGTACCAAGGCTCATATTCTGCTCCACAAGAGGCCTCTTCTCGCTGCAGTTTACCACTCTCCCCTGTGCCGCTCCCAGAATAGTCATGATATCCACCAGGTTAAGCTTCCCTTCCTCCTTGGCCTCCGCCACCTCCTCCGCCAGCTCCATCGCAGCCTCTTCACGCTCTTCAATTTCCTCTTGAGTGAGCATCGCATTCAAGCCCTGCCCTGCGTTGGCGTTACCCACTTGCGGTGGCGCTAGCGAGCACAACGCCCTCACCTGCCCGTAGGACTTCAGGTGTGCTACATTGGCCCGCAAGAAGAGCAGAAGAACGTTGAGGTCATTCAATGGGCAGCCTAGCCTACGCTGATTGATGACATCCAGGGCTGGAAGGACCTCGTAGACAGAGATGAAGGTAGTGTCCCAGACAAAGAGCCGGATCAGGCTGAAGAGGACTATGGGAGCCAGCAGGACGTAGATGGCGCCGTTGGCCACGCTTATCACCTGAAAAACCAACTGGCCAATCATTTTACACTGAACCAGTTCAGGAACCCAGTTCTGATCCCGCAGCATGCCCGTTCGGACAAAGCAGCTGAACTCGTCCTGCAGGAAGGCAGAGAGGTGGAAGTAGGCCAGGTAGAGACAGGCGGCAGTCATGAAGGTCAGGAGGAGGAAGCCCCGCAAGAAAAGCATGCTAACAAGGAAGTAAGAGTTTTGTTTGCACTTCATGTATCTCTCCAGTAGAGGGTACTCGAAGTATCGCTTCTTCTTGGCCCTGCAATTGGACAAAAAGAAGAAACTCAGCACCATGTTCTGCTTCATGTTCATACAGCTGTACACAGTCCCAACTGAGAGCGTCCCAACCCCAACCACAATGTTCTACTTTTGGCTACAAGGAGCCGCCCACCAAAACACCCGGTCCACCACTGAGACCGGTGGAGGTGAACAGCCTGCAAAGGAATATCAGGGAGTCATGGTATTAGTTGCTGAGGGACAGGAAAACATTACTTTTCACTTTCCCAAAGCACATTATCCCAGTTTACCAAGAGATTAAAAATGTAGCATAAGATCACTTCTGTAACCTTTGTAATAATAAAAGTAATATTTCTCACTGCAGATTATCTTGACTTGTTGCGTGGAAAGATTTCTTTACAGGAATCATTAAAGTTTAAGGCATATTGTAGATCAGGGACAAATCAAAAGACTGACTCAAAATATAAACATGGACACGGAAGCATTTCATCTGAAAAAGACATAAAGAGCAATGAATATTCAGTCGCTGTTTTTTTCACCTTTGCAGTTCAGCCTGAAATGTGAGGGGATTCTTGGTGTTCTGGCGCATATCCAGAATGTTCTGAGCCAGTCGAATCGAGCGGTTGTACGACTTGTCCAGTTCGTCAATTATAAAGAGCAGGTCCGAGCCCAGCGTGGGCATGACGAGCTGGCGCCAGATCAGAGCCGGCAGGTACATCAACACCGCCATGGCCAGGAGAGAGTAAGGGAACATCTGGACAGACAATGAGGATGACAGAGACGGGATGCAGATGGAGAGAAAGAGGCAGGAAAGAGTTGAAAGAAGCAGGTGAGTAACAGGAATGATGACACCACAACCCAACATTACAAATGAACAACCATTAGAACTACTTTTTGTGACTGGCCCTTAAATATGAACTGCTCTGGGTCTGAATACTTTGCAAATGGCTTTAGCAATAAAAAGATCTTCTGCTTCTTATTAGAGAAGAACTCAAACATATTCAACTGAAGTTTTGCAATATAATACAAGTTAAGCAGCAACTTACTTTGTGTACCCAAAGAGAGCGCTCCTCAAAGTTGCCATCGCTGTCAAACTCATGATGCATGAGAGAATCCCAGCAGTATGTGTCTACATAGCTGGCCTGCTTGATGGTGAAATTACTGGGAGGGAAACAGCTGATCTGAGGTCCTGCAGAATAAACACATGATATGATACAATACATTGATACGTAACATTATCTGTTAATATGGTCAATGACTTTCTTCACTCTCTTTCGATCCCACTTTATCAGTTTGGCTGTAACCAGTCTTGAAGCACTTGGTATCTCTCACTCTCTCCCACATACACACAGGGCTGAAGGTTCACGACACTGTTCGAACATGTGATCTTCTGTCTGCCCTTTTCTTTTCAGTTCTTTTAGAGAATTACACTGCATAAATCACATGTTTCAAAATGGCAACCTGGCATTTAAAAACCTCGGCTGACTCCATTGCAAAATTGGTCTCCTCCACCTTATATTTAGTTCACCTTGATTTATCCACATGCAGTCCAACCACTTGAATCCATGTTCAGCCTCCATCTGTCATTTCCCAACTGTGCTCCACCCTTAAACAGAGAGCTTGGGAGGGAACACACCAAGGGTGTGCCCCCCCCTATTTCTGAGCCTTACAACAGTAATATGGAGCTTCTTTTTTTTTCTTTTTCACAAGCAACCTCCACATCTGCTCAGCTTTCTGTAAGTAGAAACATACTGCCTCTAATTTACTGTTAGGATGTGATTTCTCCTGCCAGTCCACCTTATTATAGGCAACCATCCCATGGTCCAATTATACATGTAAGCATGTGTGCATGATTAATCAGCCACAGTTTAACACATTGATAGTGACGTCTAAAATATAACTATGGTAGCTGAGGTTATGATGGAGTGTATTCATTTTAAAAGTGACCTTGTAGACATGTACAGAAGGAAGAGGTTACAGCTTGTATTTTTAGACACTGAACTGGAACTAAACATGTATTGTCAATGTTGTCTCTTATGGTTAGCCATGTTAATTTTAGCATTTATATTATTTCACACACTACTGGTGAAAACAAAATACACAATACCATAGAGTACAATTACAAGGCAATCTACAAGTAGACTTGCCATACCATTCTTCAACTTCCACTTAAGAAGGGAGGAGAAAAGAGAGCTATATTAAGCAATATATGGAAGCGTATCTTGGAAATGCATGTGATGCTTATGATTAGATGAAAAATATATGTTTGTAGGTGTATTGGTCATTCGAAAAACACGTTTCCACAGAACACACACTAATGATGAGCACAGATGGTCTAAGAATTGAACAAAACAGTGGTTGGTTCATCTTCATCTATTATTGACAGCCACATGAATGAAATAGTGTAACAGTGTATAATGTCAAAAAAGGCTTTGTTAAGCTGTCTATCAATGTCTCTGTCCCCAAAGCTGTCACCTCCCAAACCTCTAAAGACACTACAGTGGAGCAAATCATATATATCTGCTTCCAGTTGTGCAAACATGTTAATATGAAACAAATCAGTGAAACAAGATTTTTAATATTATTAGAATCTACTGGATATATGTTTAGCTACCAAATGAGTCGAGAACATAATGTTGTTCGTCTTGTGCTTTTTGGGCTTCCCAAGAATTAAATCTTTAATTATTGCTCAACTCTATAATGGGAGCTATGTTGGTACTTAGGTTGAAGTTATATTGAGTGCTCTAGTTATAATACTAAGTGGCACCAATGTATGTTCTCATGCCGCTTACTGTGAGAATCTATTTTTCCACTTTGCTTGTGACTGCATGTGTGGGCACATGCGTTGACAAGTCACCCTAAATACAAAACAACAGGCCGTGCTTTCTCATGAAATCTTGTAAAATATTCTCCCTCTCAGCTCCCCACCCCTGTGAGCCATTTGGCAAAGTGAGGAAACCTACATTTCTGCCACTGCTCCTATCTCCTACTCCCACTCCCCAATTAACATTGGCAGATCATCCACACATTTGTGCTTTGTACAAGAATTCTTGGCTGAGAGTCCAGGTGCAAGTAAACCAGACTCCAGACAGCAGCGCAATCAAGCACTGTTGTGAAACTGACAACCCGGCAGATAGGCAGCCAAGATCCATCAGTTGAGCCGCATACCCCGACACCGCATCATGTTCTACGCCCCCCCTCTGGTTAATCAACATATCCTCTCATTTGACTCAAATAGGGGGGGAGCTGCCACAGAAGAACTTTGCCTTGTAATTACAGCGTGCCAGCGTTAGTGAACGCTGCTCTCAATCATCCCCCATGGCAATTAGCATCAGGAGCACCAGGCTGATTGCAGACCAGCTCTGAAGAGACGATGTTTAGTTCAAAGTCAAGGGAGTCAGCCTCCTCAGCAACAGACTTTAGCTGTACACTGCTGCCACGTACAGAATACTTCCGATTGTCAGCTATGCATTTTGTTGGACAGACAGGTTGTGTGCATGTTTCGTGTCCACACTCACCAAACTCTATTCATTACATGTGTTTTCACTTGAGTCTAAAACACAAACGAGCAGTAAATGAAACAGCAGAACAGTCGATAAACTTGTGAATGGAGTGGGGAGTCCATGGCAATTTTCTGTTTTGAGTAATTTGCTGTTGTCATATCATTGTTGCTTTTGTGGTATCTGTTATGCTGAGGAGAACTTAATGGAGTCAGCAGTTAATGTCTTCCTTTTATGAGAGGTGTCATTTAAGTGTTTTCTCCCTCTTGCTTCACTGCACCCTAATTTTGTTAAGGAAAGTGCTGTGTAATTACAGTTCGCATTGTTATTGCTCTTAATATTTAGCTTCTTCAAGCAGGAATTGTAAGGGATGAGGAGATATAACAGAGTGCCGAGATAAAAGCCTGCTGGGACGGAGCACAGATATGCTCACTTGACGTGGTTCAGGACTTTTAAATGTCTGAAATGAAACGCATTTGCACTTCTTCAAGACCTTAAAAATTAGATTTTTCTCTAGACCTTTGTAACTTTGCATTAAATACCATCAGCCACAGGAATACTAAGTATCTTGATATTAGTATGTATGATATTATTCTTTCACAATTTTAACTAACACACTAAATAATAAGCAATTCAAGGACAAACAGCACATGATTACCTTACAGAGGATACTACATAAAACTGCAGTTGAAACACGGAAAGACCACGAAGACGAAACACAACCACGGATTAACAAATAAGCACTCAGGAGTATAGGGAATAATTAGTGGCAAAAGCGAGCGGAAAACAAGGCAAACGTTCTGACATAGTTTTATAAAAAGTTTAGACATGGAGAGTTGCTCACCCAGAGAGATCTCACGGGCAAAGGCCATGCACACCAGCATCAGCGGAAGGCCGACAGACACAAACTTGATGACCTTGTCCAGAGGAAGCTCCAGCTCCAGGTGGTTGATCCGGTTTATCCCGGGGCTGTCCTGCAGTAGGGCATCAGATAGCATGGCCTTGGCCGCCGCCTGGGCGATGGACATTTTGAACACCTACCCAGTGATAAGAAAAAAGGTTGGGGTTTTTCTTGACACAGTAAAGTAGAAAAGGCAGATATCGTCCTCTTGCAGTGCTGTAGTACAAAACAGACTCATGACCTTTGTCACATGTCACTGCTTGCCTTTCTCTATCTTATCTCCTCTGTCCCTCTTCACAACACATGAAATAATAAGGTAGAAAGCCTATGAATCCACAGCAATAAAAAAGAAAGGAGAAAAACTCTAGAGCAGTAGATTGGTTTTTTTTCCAATTACAAAGCAATTCAGTCAGAAATACAATTAACATAACGCAGGACATAAGGAAATGTCCTCAACATATTATGAAAGCTAAAACCAATTTACCTTAAGTTTTCCAGCTTTCTATGGTGATACTATTAGGAATTTGTTTGCAGAGCCAAAGAGTTCCTCTAAAGGCCTGCACTGTGTTGGAAAGCTCCTTAAGTATTCAGGGAGGGCCTCTGTAAATGAGAGGTTGGATCTGGGCTGTACCGGGCCAAGCCGGGTCTGACTCTAATTACAGAGAGGACATCTGGGAGCATGTAGGCGCCCAGATGGCACTGACTACAGCAGACCTCCAGAACCCAACATTGGTCCTTGGAGTTGTGTGTGTGTGTGTGTGTGTGTGTGTATGTATATATATGTCTCTTTTTGTGTGTGTGTGTGTGTGTGTGTATGTATATATATATGTCTCTTTGTGTGTGTGTGTGTGTGTGTGTTTCTCTGGTCTGTCCACACTGTGAGGCATAGATGTGTGGATGTGGCCCACTTCAAACAAGCGAACCATCGCCAGTGGCTTTTTCAGCCTCTGTCATTCTGAGACTATTTTTACTGCACTTCAGCCTCAGAGCTACTCCTCGCTGAGATACTGTACCATACAACACAGATAGTCATGTTTCTGACCTTTGCAGTACATGTGTTTGAGAGAAAAACAGACAACTGCATTGTAGTGTTTCTGAATCTGAATACATGAAGAACACAAGTGAAACAAATCAAGCCGTCAAGTGGAGTTCGTCTTACAGGTGATTAGTTGAACAGAATTAAAGCAGGTTTTAATTGCTGTAATCATTCCTCCTGTCTGTAGCTTGTGAAGTTGTGAAAGCTGATTCAAATACAAGTGATCGGGGACAATATCTAGTTCAAAAAATAATTCAATGTAAATATTCTTTTTAAAGTTCAGTTGAAGCTAATAAAGGGCTTCAGCCATGTAAGTATCTCCACAAGTTGAATTCTTTGTGGTGTAGTAATGGTAGGATCTGTCACACTTCTGAAAGCCAGGCCTCGTTGGTCAGCCTTAAATTTTGTTCTGTCACAATCTGCCTGTCATGTTTTTGTTCAGCCCTAGTCATTCCCTCCGATGTCTGTGTCCAGTCTGTCTGTGGTCATGTCTGAGTCCTGCCATGTTCTGTCTTCATTCCTGTTCAGCCTTAGTCTTAGTTAAGTTCTGTCTTCGTTTCAGTCTCTGTCCTGTTCATGTCATAGTTCTTTCAGTTCTGTCGGTCTCGTCCTGTCTTATCATAGTCCAGTCTTGTTGTAGTCATGTCTAAGTTCTGTCTGTCAGTCTGTCACTTTTCACCTGCCATAGCTTCTCACCTCAGGTCCCAGTACTTTTCTACTCACCCCGCCTCTGCCTCACCTCAACTACCAGCCACTCCCACCTCATCTAGTCACCTGTGTTCCCAGCTGCAGCTCATCACCTTCAGGACTCTATATAAGCCAGTTCATTTCATTCTGCCTTTGCCTTCTGCCCCTTCATGCTTTCATGTGTGTCAGTGCTCTTGATCAGTTGGATCTGTTTATGTTTGTGGATTTTTATTTATTTTTTACTTTTCTTTGACCCGACCCTGCTGTGAGTTTTTTGTTTAAGATTTCTTTTGCCCTAATTAAAGGCTTTTACCAAGCATTGGTTTCCCATGTGTTGCGTTTGAGTCCATATCCACTCATCCTAACAGGAATGATAAAACTGGTGGAATGGTAACAGAAAGTGGGAATTTGTACTCAAAACACGAGCTTGATTTGGCTCCTATTAAGCGTCACTTTGAACAGTGAGCACAGGCCTTCAAGTCTGTCTCTAAACTTGCCCAAGTAGTTTTAGTTGACTCAATTTAAAGAAACCTTAAACCTGCACTAACTGATTTTTTGCCACTGGGGGCTGCAGAGACAAGCTATAAACACATTAGATTACATTGACATGTGATCGTTAAAATGAATTTGACTAGTCATGGTCGTGTCCACCCATAGCTTATGAGAAACTTACCCAACTAGTTTCTGATCTTCTTCAATACAGTATCATTTTCATTTTGTAAATTATGATTCCATTTAGAGTAAAAAAGACAATACAGCAGGGTATACTTTAGGGCGTAGCTAGTTTGTCATGGATAGGTTACTACCATGGCTTGCCCTCGGGTTCTCAGTCAGATTCAATCAGGATAGAAAAAGGTGTATCCTTCCCATCCTCACCATGTTGTCTAAATATGGTCACTTCTGGCTCCAGGAAACCAATATGATGATGGCTATTGGGCCAAACATGGAGCTTCAAACAGTAGTCAACAGAACAATAGTTGACATTAATATGGCTCTGTCCAGTTTTTATTATACAGTATATGTGTCCACCTGATGAATGTAAGTCCAACATTCACTCTTGAGTGGGATATCCGGCTCTTCAGCAGATAGATGCCGCACTATGGTCTAGATACTCTATATGAAATGACATATGATGACATATTTGCTGTTGTTATTTGGCGCTATAGAAATACCACTGAAATTAAGAAGAAGACCCTTTATTTGTCCCACTTTTTAGTCATGCACACACAAACATGCTACATGCATTGGGAAATTCAATCTCTGCATTTAACCCATCCGTGGGTACACAGCACATGAAACACAACAACCGCACAGAGCAGTGGGCAGATATTATTGGAAGCGCCCAGGGAGCAGATCTTCAGGGGAGTAAGGTGCCTTGCTCAAGGGCACTAAGACGATGGGCTGGGGAAGGGAGTGTCCATCTGTTGCTCCTCTTGGGCTTGCAAGGGCTGGTCTGGTCCATCTGGTCCAGGTATCTTGTTGCCAGTCCGTGGCCTCGAACTAGCGACCTTCCAGTCGATGCCCCTCTTCTCGGACCACTAGCCCACCGTCTCTCCCCAACTGAATTGTTTGGACATGAGCAGTTTGTATTCAGTGGGTTTCAGGTGCCAGAGAGAAGATGAAAAAGGATTCTTCAGTTAGTCCAATTTGAGTGATAGAGCCGTAACTTTGAAGGCTTATGCGATACCCAAGTGATGCACAGAAGTTTCACTAACAAAGACCACGTCAAAGTAGATATGTTTATAACAGTTTAATATATATTTCTTAGATAACAAGGAATGGAGAGGAAGGGGTAGGGGTCAAAGGAAGGAGGGATGAGGAATGGAAGGATGAGGGTAGGGGGGATTAGGGGATAGGTTGAGGGATGAAGGGAAGGGAGGATGAGGGTTTGAGGGTATGGGGTTGAGGGATGACAGGAAAAAGAGGTTGTTGTCGGACGGATGGGGAGGAGCGTAGGGACCACTGGAGAGAAACAGAGGAGTTGAAACTCTGGGTGGGTAGCTGTCTCTGCACATCCCTCATAGAATACTGCCTCTCGTGGTTCCTGTATTCTTAACAAAAGAGAGGAGAAAGACAGAAGAAAGGGTTTGGGGTGGGGGGGTTAAAGCTGAGTGAAAGGGCAAGGAAACAGCTTTGATGTGCTGAAGTACTTCCTGTACGGAAATGAGATACGTTTGAGTCATGGCTTTTGTTCCTGAATCTATAAAACTTCATTATTTTTTTCTTGGCATTGCTACTGCATCAAGACAGTGGTGCCATTCAAATGAACGAGGGGGCTGCCTTAGAGTGCAGTGCTCCTGTCTGTCTGAACGTGTCCCTGTGGTACACTGGAGACCCATCCCGAGTACATAACAGATAAAATCTCTGTCTGTTCCATCATATTTCCTCATATGCATATTAAAAGATTTTGTCCAAACGGTCATTACATTACATTCTTACATTCTTACAAGTGTTGTATTCATTGAACATGTAACCCTGCTGGCGTGAACTGAGCCACAGCAAACAGTAACAACCCGACTCTGTATTAATAAAAAAATACACTAGATGATTTATGAGCAGTTCTGCTGCTGTGACTCATGCCATCCCATGATAAATGAAATCGCCGTTCTGTATGGGATTGGTTATTATATGTACATTTTATTTCCCTTCCCCAACTGATGTTGAGACAGAGACATGTCAAGGCTGTTTATGACATCACTTGTATAAATATGGGCGATTTCCCTCCCACATATGAGAACTTTTTGGCATTGCTTCCTCATGGTAATATCAAGTACCTAATCACCTCATGTTGCCTCCATCTAATACACAGTATTATGTTATAGCTCTGCATCGGCACTCTGATTCAAATTCCTCCTACGAGAAAATGTCACTGAAGGAGGAGAAAAGTAGCACAGTCAGACAATAACATATATTTAATAAATGTTGCTGCAATTAAAGATGGACCTTTTGTACGGGGGCCAGATAACAATGCAAGTATGCAATTACACACAAACGCACAAGCTGTGTGAAAATAATACAATGTGGCTCGTGCAGCACACACCCACAGGAGTGATTACCATTTACTGCGAGGGAGCAGAATCCACTTTGCAGAAGTTGAAACCCCCGTGGCCATGCACTCTGTTGGCTTCTGCTATGGTAGCCAGCTGAGAAGGTGGGAGAGCGTTTTGGGTGGGCGTCTCCCAGCGAGTTAAATCACAGGCTAGAGCAGTAACCAGAGGGTGGGAGTCTACACATGTGACAGGAAAAAGAGGGAAGTTAAACCAATATTTATACTACGAACTCTGTAATCTGGAAATATATAATGAAGCAGGGCCTGAGAGGGTTCAGAGGAGTCACACTCACACAAGTCTATTCTGATCCTGCCTAGGATCTGTGTAGCAGGGAACAATACTCATCTTAATTACCTAGTGTTTTGTTCTTTTTGTTTAGTGCTTTTCATTTCTAAATATTCTCATAAATCAAACTGCCGTCTTCCTGTTTGGGAATTCATGGCCCTGGATGCGTTTGTTCAGCGTAAAACACATGCAGAACTTTCATATCACAAAGTCAAAATCAGTACCTTTACATGTTTTAATTATTAAAATTGGTCTATTGAAACACAATAGATTATGACAACAAAGTGTACAAATGAAATAGAAATATTCCCTATTGTCTGCCATCTTGCTCTGGAAGATCCATTTAAAAAAGTAATCGAGAAGAGAATATTAATGAGCAACATACTTCACAATGAACAATCAGAACATTCAATATAACATGGTTTTTCTTTTTTCCCTAGACATCTTCACATTAGAAATGGGCGACTCCATTCGTGTGTTTTAGTACAAAAACAGAGAGCTGAAATTGTTTCACAGTTTCTTCAAAATCCTTCACATAAAATTGAAAGAGACAATACTACTGAGTTTTTTTTCTCTTTCTTTCTCATTTTCTTCAAAATTGTCCTCTTCCTTGAAAAAGTTTGTCAGTAAATGACATTGGCTCTGTCCTGTGGGGATTCCAAAATCACTGTCCGTCCTCTGTGATTCCTCTGGATGTCCAGATGTCGGGTGAGACAGTTTGCGGTGACTGGCAGCGCTTGCCATTCTTTTATTTTGTGACAGAATCACCCAAGGTCACAAAAATACACAAGCTAATTTTCTAAGAGTTGATGGTTGTAGTCAAGTATGTGCGTGGCCACCAGCTAATACAACAGCCTCATTCAGAAAGCCTCATCTACAGTATATGCAGAAGTCATTGTCATGTTGTTCCTTGAGCTATACCCTCTGCGGCCACGCCAAATAAAAAGTGAATAAATATGCAAACCTTCAACACCAGAATGCAAACATATGAAAAATCTAATATACATATGACATGTGCAGTCTGTATACACTGGTTTACTACAGGGTTCCTTTTTTTTTTTTGCTCATGGGATAAGAAAAAATAAACTAAAAGATTGTTTCAAAAGTCATGCTCGAAAAGGTTTGCTGCAGCAGTGAGTCAAGTGTTTGGCTCATGAGGAAGAGACATGCCGAATGCGAGTGTTGTTCGACCTGAGAACCTATGAGTCATTTAAAAGGCGTGAATGACGTCCCAGCAGCGGAAGCCAACATACACAGTCGCTTCTACAGATATTTGGACAGCATTGCACCTTTTTTTTTTTTTTTTACTCCTTCCTTTTGGCTTCTCACTCTTATTTTAGGAAGCAAAATGACACATTAACTGAAAAGTTAAAGTGCAGACTGTCAGTTGAAAATTGAGAGTACTTTGCGTCACATGAAATGAACGGTTAAATAAAAACTCATTTCATGATGCCAAAATATTACATTCAATTGAGTAGTTGTTTTACACACACACAGTCAAAACTTTTCACTGCGCAAAGATTTTTATTTTTTTGATGCCTCATTCTCCTGTCCAGCATTTCCTTTTTAAGTTCCCCACGACCTGAATTCAAAGCAGCCTCAAAATGTCACAGCTCTCCGAAAGCCTTACATGTAATCATCTTTTTAAACTGTTGCTGGAAAAGTCTCCAATTTGAAACTGTCAGTAATCTTTTCAACCTTTTAGTTCCTGTGCCATTTCTTTCCAAAACAAACCCCCAAGAGCTATAGAGTAAAAAAAATGTGCTACTATCCAAATACTTCTAGAGCTTCACTGCATGAAAACATACTATATTAAAATGAAACAACACATATTCATCTTTGAACTCATATTTGTCCTCTATAATCATGATCATGATTATGGTCATTGTGTCTGATTAGACTCCACAGTGGCTCTGCAGAAGAGTCTCTGATGAATTTGGAGAAAACCTAATATGCCCTTAAATGCTCTCAAGAGTCACTTAGAATTAGAATTAGAGTTGTCCTAGTTGAGTTTGAATGGAGGAGGGGGGGGGAGACAACTGAGGTCAAAGTTCATATAGTCTTTTCCTCTATTCAACTACTCCAGTTCCTCTCTGTGCTCCATGCTCAGATCTCTCCTTCCAACACTGGACATTTGTCTCCCCCTGTCGTTTTCCTCCTCTCCGTCCTCCTCTTCTTCCTCCTCCTCCATTCCTTCCTCCTCTTCCTCCTCCTCTTCCTCTTCGTCCTCCTCCTCGGTGCCATCCATGGAGTCGTCGGCTCCCAGCATGGCTTGCTGCATGGCCAGGGTGGCCGAGTCTGACGACAGCGACTGGAGGCTGTCCATGCTCAGCGGGTCTGAGGGCAAGCAGGGAAACAGAGGAGGGGTTAGGAGGTAGCATGTGTGGTGACATACAAGGCCATTAACATACATACACATACAGTGACATGAACCATGTCACTGTGATTTCTCTCATCTAACAATTCTCAAGAGAGTTGGACTTTAGTTTAAATACACAATAAAATCCAAGTTATGATTCCTGTAGAAATAAACTAAAATAAAAGCCAATAGTGGCACCTAGTGGTAAAGACTTTAACATCTATGATTAAAGTTTACTTCTTAACCTTTTATGCATGTATTTAAATAACAAGTACAGTTTAGGAACTTGTGAAAAACCAGTGGCGTTTTCATGTCTTGAGAAGTGGTGACATACTGTCTGAGTTGTTTCCTGTTTGAGATCTGTGTGTCTGCAGAACTCCAGCCACAATGGAATCGGGCCAGAAGCGCTGTGTTGGACGGTGCTGAGACTTCATCTTCTTCGCTTTAGGAGCTGGGTCTGGGTTGCTGGCATCCAACATAGGCTGGAGGATACGTCGGCGAGCGTTGATGAACCTGTGATAACAAGGATGGTGCATGGATTGAGGAGGGGGGATTCCCATAGTGTTTAAAATGTAAAATGTTTAAAATGTATGAAATTATTGATAAAATTTTATTGTCAAGAAGAATGTTAATAAAGATCATAATTATCACTAAAAGGTGGGTAAACTAATGTAACTGTGATAGGATAGAAGACCAGAAGGAATTTTTGGGAAGAGTGATTTCACAACAGTTTCTAACTTTGAGAACAAACACACAAACACATGTCTGAGGTTTCTGGTTTCATTGACCAGTCATGTGACTTATGTATCACCAAAGATACCAAGTATACAAAACAACATTACCCTCATCATTTCACATTTTCTTTTCTAACATGCAGAGTTTACTTGAAGTGAATACAAAAATTTACTAGAGTAAACTAATTGATCAGTACAGAAGTACAAAACATACATTATTACAACCAACTTTTCATCAGTGGGTATTCTGCTGTTTAAACATGAGTGTTCTGAAAAGGATATTTAAATCTCCAACATTTCTTAAAAAATAAATAAAAATCTTGTTCCTTGACAACAAAAATATAAAAGTAGAGTGAATGCATGTTAAAAAGGGAAACACAATTTTGTCTCATGTGTACTTGATACACATGACCAGTAGATGGCGCCACCACGTCAGCAATGTGCATACAAACCCCACTATGTTCAAGTTCAATTCAAGCAAAGTCTCTTGTCATATTTCTACTACAGTAATATCAAATGGTGTATTTCTGTCTGGATGCACACATGAGGAAAGCCTCTTACCAGTTGTTCACTTGCAAAAGGGTTAGATTTGTTTGTGCTGCAATCTGCCTTTTCTCGTCTTCTGTGGGGTATGGGTGCTGAAAGAAGAAAAGAATTCATTGTGTTTGATGTGTTTCATGCTGACTTCTCGTGTTAAAACCAACAAATTAAACATCTAAACACTGAAATTTCTTTCTGTCTGACCATCCAGTAAAACTCCACCATTCATTCATTTAGTCTCCAATCTCCATGTAAATTCCATACATCCTCCTCTCCTTCTCTGCATCCATAGCCACCACTTCCTTTGCAAGTCCAACAAATGACCATCTGAGATTAATGTACACGCACCAACACACACTTGACCTCACCATGAGATGCTGAAAGAGCCAAGAGCGCATGATGTTGGTGGCATGTTTGGGCAGGACACCCCTCTTATTCTTGGACTTCTTGTCTTCACTGTCCAACAGGGATGACAGGTCCACGTTTACCTTTACAGTAAACACCAGGATGGGAAGAGAAAGGAAGAAATGAAGAAATGAAGAGGAGAAAAAAAAGAGCAGATGGTAGGGCTTAGTTATTGTTGCCACGGAAACAAAGGGAGACTACCAATTACCTATCTTTTTTTTTTCAGTGGCAAGGGCAGAAACACCTCCTCAAGTGTCACCATGGTAACTGAATTTGAGTAATGATAGGCCTACTTAAAATATAAAAAAAAGCGGCACCCTTGACTATGTGGAGACACAAGAGGGTCAGCAGTCGGTTTGTTGTGTCGGCGAGGAGTTTAAAGAGCAGAGGGTCAGGCAAGCCCTCGCTCAAAAGTTTGGACTCGACAGTTTGGCGGTGAATTAGCGAGGAGCTGGTGTGAAGTGTGACTGCGTTTGGCTTGCTTTCTGATTCGTGTTGACCTAAGTCTGTCTTTGTGTTCAGTGGGAAATCATTATTCAGATGTTATTGTTTGGAGTGCGAGTGCTGAAGGACGAGATGCTCTCCGAGTATTGACAGTCTTTGACAGCCTGCGGTGTACATATGGATGTGTGTGTATGTGTGTGAGCCCATGTGTTTGGACTAGTTAAGACATACTTGTGAGGACCTGACACTTGACAGTTCACTATTTTTGTATGGATGTTTAGAGCTGTGGCGGTCATCAAGGGAGTGGACTGTGGTTGCACTTAAGGTTAGTATATGGTTTGGATGTTCTAGATAAGGGCACATTTAAGGTAAGAGTAATGACTCAGGGTGTTAAAGGAGAAGTCTGGTGATACTATGTATTTTTCTTATTATCAACAAATCCCATTAGACACAAACCAACAATGACTGTATCTACTAACAAGTATTATGTGTGTAACACAACGTTGCACCAAGTAACATATTTCCTCATTAACACTCACACTCACCCAATGGGGACTAATACACAGTTCGAAAGATAGAGAGAGAGAGAAGGGGGAGGGGGGGGTCACTGAGGACTCAGCCTTGGGACATGGTACACACTGTAACAGGTGAACTACCAGGGCAACCCAGGGAGTCCTTTTTTTAAAAAATGAAGCAAAAATATTTGATAGACATTTTTAAAGATGTACGTCTTCAGAAGGAACAAATGTACTGTACTTGGTGATCAGGGTAGGGAGGTCAGAAAGTATTGAGAGATGGACATTGCTAGCTTTGTTCTTTTCGTGGGATTTGCTGACAGAAGAAAGAATATAGACTTTTTTTTTAATGCCAGTTAATGTGACGTCTTCCTAGCTTTATTACTTTATTTCTTATGTGTGTAGTAAAAACTTTTAAGGTTTTTGCTTAATTTTAGGGTATTGAGGTAAAGGTTGAGGTTAGGATTGTTTTGTTTTTTTTATCGTTAAAGGTTAGTCCCACATTCCCCAGAAAGAATGTACGTTGATGCAATGTTAGTCAGTAAAAAAAGAAAACAGAACAAGAGTGTGTGTGTCTCAATGATAGTACAATATGTGTGTGTGTTTATGTCATTGTGTAGGTAAAGGTGTATGTGTGCTCTGAGGTAGATTATATTAAACACAATTGGTCCTCGACAGCAACCATTACCAAAACCTCTTTGACACTATCTGCAAAGAGCTGTACTTCACATTCTGAATAAAAACACATGCCACGTAAAGACACTCATACACAAGCAATCACATCACACACTGCTTGCATATTCATAAACATATATCATGTGAGACAAATCTTTTTAATCTGTCATTGTCATTGTACCAAACAGCACCAGTGACTTTGAGCCTTTTTCTGATATTCTTCTGAATGAGGTGCCCATTTGTGAAGGCTAAAATACTTCAGAGGGGAGCATACTTATGAAAATTTCATATGCATAAGCATGCAGGACAAAATGCATGAATAAATAAAAAACACAAGTCGGCTAAAGAATATAAAATTGATTAATTTTATGCAGAGCATAGTAGAGGAAAGAACCCCGGCTGTCTCGGAGATAAATAACAGACAACCCCCCTTAACACACAATCCCCATAAATACACATTCACGCACACTCAGATCCCCCCTCATACTCCCCACACAAAACAAGACTCATTACAGTTGCAGCTGGGTGTCACGTGGATAACCCTCCTCTTATCCCCCCTCAGCCCTGGGAGTGCGTGTGTTCCGGGGGAAAGCGAGGTTGAATTAATTGGCGGCACCGAGCTCAAGAGTGTGATTACTCGGGGCTTGTCGTTAAAGCAGCAACGGGGCTGTGTTCAATTCCCAGCCCACATGTAGCACTCTGCCTCAGCTGGGTCACGGCTATTCACCGAGGCCTCCTCTGACTGTCAAGCACAGAATTACCTGCCTGAAACTGAGCCGCTCTTCAGGCCACTGCTGCTGCATGTGGAGCACTGTTTAAACTCCCCTGCTTCCAGTTTTTTATTTGTGTCTATAGGAAAATGTTGAGGCTGCCAATGCCAGACAGAGACAGGCCTCATCAATGGCACCTAGAGTCCACCTAGTCTGGTGCTTTTCTGAGACATTCATACGTTCAAAATGTCAGAAAAAATGAAGAAAAGAGCAGTGATTATGAAATGGAATCATAAAAACTGATAAAACTAATTTGAATTCCAATATAAATTAATCTGTAATTCTGTGTTTGAACTCAGAATTCACTGGACTGCAGTTCTGTGGTTCAAAAACTAGTTAGACTATTAAGAGCACAAATGCATATTCAAAAAGAAAATATGTTTCGACAGCTGAAGTATCTTCTGCTCCATATTTCAACAGAGCCAATCAGACTTGTGACTCTGGAAAAAAAATATGATTTCTTATATTAAAAAACAAACAAAAAAACCCCATTAACTATATTCCATAGATTCTACTAAGCAGCATGTAGACATTCATACAACTTGCTCAGACCATGTTACATGCACAAATGACACCTCCTACAAAGGACTTATACTTTATGTTTGCTGTCAATAAAAGGGAATTATGCTGTCTGCAACTGTTTCAGAACTAAATTGAAGACATTGCCAATTTTGGCTACTGCCAATGACAGGTCATTTACTTTGAATTTGAGCTTGTGTGTTTTTATGTTCAGCCAACTTTCATGAAGAAAATGTTGTCTGCTCTACATTTGTCAGTCTGGTGTCTCAATCCCGCGATGTGACTGTCAATGAGTCAGCACCAGTTCATTGAAAGGAGTTGAAAGGTTTGCTGTAATTTACAAAGAGCAAGTTTTTCAAAAGGTTCAGTGAGTGTGAGTGAAAATGTTGTGTTTTAACTTGTATTTCCTGCATCTGTCACACATCAGCAGAAATATTTGACTTACACTATTGATGACATGAGTCATGAGTGCATGTCCTGGCATGAATTTAATTTGCAGTTGAACATGACAGGATCATGTAAGCGCCCTGAGCATCATGGGAATAAACAATTTCCATTTTGTCTTTTTTTGGGGGGGTGGGGGCTGTGTTCAGAGACAATGACATGGCGCCCAGGGGGGTTTCTGTGAGATGTAAAGAGGCCCTTTTAATAACAACAAATTGAGGGTTGTTGGTGAGGGTTCAGGGAGGGAGTGAATGTATTGGCCAAAGCATCATCGGTTGGACAGTTTTACCTGTGAGTTCTGGATCTGGATGGTTCCCGGCGGCAACGCCTGCGTTAACACTTGCCCTTGCGATGTCACCATGGCAACCGGCTGGTACAGGGTCCCACCTGAGGGGATAATTTGCCGTCATGAGTATCAAGTGGCTTCAGCAGCTACCGGCAGCCACATCCGCACTCGCACCGGAGCCTTATTAACTTCTTGTCCGCCCCGCAAACAAAAACACGGCAAACAAGAGACAAAATGATTTAATTCAAGGTGCATTAATGTCCTTTAACCCAGGAAAAAAGAAGAGGGGAGTGTGTTATTGCTTCTGGCTTAATTAGTCTTGATCAAGACACTCTCATCACAGTCTGTTTGAGCTCTTCAGTGTGTAGTGATCAAAGGCAGAGACATTGATTTATTTTGGGTTAAAAGGGATTTCCAGAGGGCAGGATTAACATTTCACTGTACAGGCTTGACATTATAGGAACCTATCAGCAAAGCACCCTACACGTATACACAAAACTCAGTCACTCCAGATGTGTATTGAAAGAGAACATTAAAATAATAGCATTTAAATCTTATGATTTATTATAGAATGGTTTGGACTGTACAGAGTGTGCTGTGTAGTGATATGGTTGAAATCAAAAACATGCTAATTGTCCATACTGATTAGTCTTCATTATATGTTTTTGACAATATGGATTATTGGTGCAAGATCATGATAAATCCTCAATCGTCATATACTGTAGTAGTAAACTATATTAAATGTTCCATGCCTCCAGCATCAGTTTTCGTGTACATTTACGACAGCTTGTGATGTTTCAACGGCAGCATTTTATGTGTCAACAGTCTTTTGAAGAACATTAATTTAATAATAATAGCTGTTATTCATATAGCACCTTTTTTAATGCAATGACAAGTGCAAAGTTTACACTAAAAACAATGAAGCAAAACAGTAAAAAATCGCTAAAATAATAACTTAACAAAGAATGACAACAACTAAGCATCAAACAAATGATAGGAAAAAAATATTATAGCAAATAAATTTTACTTGAACATATGGTATTTGAGCCATGCAGCAGTACTTTGGATAAGCTTGAGCAGGCAACTAGAAGAGATAAAAACATGGAAGTCTTCCTTGATACCTGAGAGAGCTGAAAATGATTTCATTTTGGATAAGATCCTCAGCTGAACAAAGCATGATCACCACTCGTCACTTGATTAAAAAAAAAAAAAAAAGGACTAGCGTCTATCTTGTTGTAAATTTCCCTGTTGTGGGACTAATAAAGGAATATCTTATCACCTCAAGCATACACTGTACGTTATTTTAAAAGCTAGATGACTCTGTTGTAACTGGACAAAAATACTGGACAGCTGCAGAAATATGTGTGCTGCAAAACCAAGTGTGACCATTGAAACCTGAGAAATCCTGAGATGTCTATTAATGTGAAAGCACCAAAGTCTAATGGATGTCAAAGCTATTAGCAGATTTTTCTATGAGGTCTCAGAGAATAATTCAATAATTCAAATAACCTCTACCCCAACTTTCAAATGTGACATTAGAAAATGAATTTCATATTTGTATGTGGTCATAGTGTTTGAATGTTTGTGAGTACTATAATATCCTTACCTGATACCACTTGAGAGTTGATTGTAGTCATGGTGACATTGCCCTGTTGCAGACCCCCGGCAGGCACCACAATCCCTGAAGGGTTAACAGAGCTGGAGACAGAGGTCATGGATGGAGAGGAGGTCTGAATTAGTTCCTGGGGGATCACAGAGAGACACTGGTGAGCAAAGATGTGTTTCTACTCTTTATGACTGTAAAACTCCCAACAGCAAATTCTACCTGGTGATAAATGACAAGGTGTGTCTTGGCAACTGCTACTCAGAGAGGGATACTATCAAGGAACTGTAGGATCCAGAGAGAGTTTGCGACTGACCTGCTGCATGTTGAGACTGGTGTGTGATGGAGAATAGGGTCCCCCAAGGTCGTTCCGGAGGAGGTTGTCGCTGTGCATCTTGGTCTTGAGGCAGGTGATGTAACGGTTACAGAAATCTTTACAGAGCTCATTGACCTTCTCTAACTCCAATAGGTGGATCCGCAACACCTGAATGGCCTTTACCATCTGGAGGAAACAGAGACAAACCATAAACAGATGACCCTCACAACATACTACTAGAGTGAGTCGCTTCATTTACTGTTTTTATTTTAAACATCATGAGTCTACATATTAAAAATGGTACTATTGCGATCTTAAGGAATTAGTTTGAGATCCTGAGGATTACTTATTAATTAATTCGTTTTTAAAATTAATTTTAGGGGGAAAGACCATCCTTTAAAAATACCATTAATAATATAATATGCCATTCAGCTATTTGTTAGAAGACAAATCAGCCTACAACCATGCATCCAATAGTTGTCGAACTATTTCAGTTTGCGCCAAAGTTATTGTCCGAATGACCAACTTTACAGATGTTTACTGATCTACTATGCCACTTGTACAAAGTTGGAAAACTTTCTAGAGAAAGATTTTAAAAAAGAAAAAGAATGGTCAAAAGCAGTGGCAGAGATATCCTGACTTATAATGCCTGATACAGGTCAAGCTCCCATAGTCCTGGATCCTACATTTACACAGTGCACTTGGATATCAACTTCTCACCATGCCCATTTCTTTCAAACTGGATACATCATGTTTGTAATGCAGGTTCATCCGTTTAAAATGGGAAGACTCTGTAGATTGGTGCTTTAATATACAAAATCAGGATTTGTTTTTATTGTGTCAGTGTTTCTTATGTTCCCCATTTACAACCCTTAATTCAATACAGGAAGTCAATTTGAACGCTGAAAAAGTTTGTTCGAAACATACAGATGCATAGACGATTGCTCACATCAGCTCTGGACGTACAAATTCAGATCTCAAACACGTAGTCGGCTGCATTAATTAAAATAAACTCAACACTAGACGTGGAACAAGTGAGAAGGTTTGTTTACCGCCTGTCTTTAAAGGGCGAGATGTGACGAGAGGAAGCAGCATGAAGCGATTTTCTTTTATTGATGAGCAGGGAGGGACATTCAATTTTAATGCTTATTCCAGAGATGCATATAGATTGCGAGTATACAGGGGGGCTGTAATCCTTTCATCCTTCACTCTCCCAAAGCCTGAAATCAACCGATCGAGCCTCAAATAGGCAATGTGGAGAGTTTGAACTTGAAGCTACTGTCTGTCTGTAGGGCTGGCTTTGTGGGCTACAACATTTGAATAAATAAAATAGCTTATTTGATCATGGCATGACAGTGAGGGTGATTAAATGTTATATCTAGTTTAATGGCTTTGTCTGTTAAATACATTTCTTTTAAATAACTTCACCAGAAACGTCTTGCTCAAACTAACAGTATAGTAATTCAGAAAGATGTTTTTGTCTCTTATACAACATTGTTTGTCACATACAATAACCTGGTGAGCAAACAAAGACCACAATGGGGCACTAAGAATCTTCACTGAAACAAAGCCTAAAGGACTTCTCGTGATAGTTTCTTAAGGCGAATGAGGCAGGTTTGAGAGCAGGTTTTACAGACTGATGCACTTGAAGCTGTTGAGGAAATTCTCCCCACTCCATAATGGAATATTGCTCCGGTGAGAGAACTTCTATCATAGTGGAGGTAGATGACACTGATGGTCTGATATTTAACAGACCATTTAATTGGAGTTGTAGGAAAAAGCTTGGTCCAGATGTGTGTCATTACAGCTGTGCATAATGGCAAAAACAACAGGGAAAAAAAAGCACTGGAACATATTTATATTGTTAGAAATTATGACCAGATCAGAATCTTCCAGTTAATGTACAGGATCCATGTAATTGTGTGTTGTCTTCTCTTCAGCAGTTATCTGGCCATCGGCAGTCTGGCTTTTCTCCACTCTGTGCAGCACACTGTAGTGTACTCCCTCAAAGTCACAACTCAAGGTCAACAGAATGGACAGAAAAGTGCTTGGCCAAGGAGGAGATAAATCAGCTAATTAAACTGCGCTCACTTAATCAAGGGACCGGTAACTCTTTGCCCATCTCAGCCAGTCAGGCCCAGTGTAACATTACTGCCTTGTGGAAGAGTTAGTGCCCTCTGGGAGGGATGCCCGCACCCAGTGCCTCATAAAACACACAGATGCAGGGTTAATTGACTGTTCAGCACTTGTCGGCCTGCCATCCTACGTACTGTAATGGCAAGAGAGCACTTTTTTTTTTTCTTGTCTCTGTCTTTGTCTCTGTCGGGCTTCAACTCCTCCCCCTCTTTTCTCAGCGAACATGATCAGCATCCTCCTTCTCTTAATTTGCAATTACTGTTAGATGTTGTGCAAGGGGAAGTGCAGGGGGAGGATGAGGAAGATTACATGAAAAAGGAGGGAATGATTAGGAGTAGTAATGATGGGACACACTGCAAACAGACAAACAGCTTATTTTTTTTCTTCATCAAGTCGAGCAGTTCTCTTAACTAACTAGCTAATATTGCAGCTAAAACACAATCAAAGTTGGCCACAACACAGTGCAGCCCATGCAGTGTTAATGATTACCATGTATGCCACAGCACTTTGCTCACCAAGTTGTCCAGCTCTGGATCTTCACTGAAGAAGGGCTTGTGTTCTCGCTCCTGCTGGTGCACAAAGTTCTCAATGTCCACATCAAAGCTGGCTGACGTGATGCATTCAGATCCCTGCGTGGCCTGCTCACATTTCTCAAACAACAATGCCAGCAGGGGGAACAATGGATGTCTGAGGAGAAACACAGAGATAAGAGCAGTATGTGTTAGTTTGCATAGATGTTGTCTTTATTAGTCTGTAAACCTGTGTTATTGATTGTGTACTAACTGGACTGGAGCTTTGAAAACCACCATTTCACAGCACTTCTAAATTCCCAAATGAAGAAAATTAATGGATTCTAGGAGGTTATTAAATTCATTTCACAGGTCCAGCCACTAACATGTGGCCACTACCTCAGTTGGTGATTTCATCTCCCAGAATATCACTCCATAGCCCCAGAGACAGGCTTTGTGGACCTACTGTATAACGAGCCAACTTCTTTTGCTACTGTGCATGTGCAAGCAAAATGTCTAGAAAGCAACACTTCCTTCTTGATTCTAAAGGGCAAACACCAAAAATCTGACTTCTGTCATTTATATTTTTCAAGGACCTGAAGTTGTTTCTTTATCTTGATGTGATGTGAAATTGTCTTTGTTGGGCCAGTTACCTTAGAATGAGACAAACAGACCCAGGAATGCTTGTTTTACAATGATATTTTTTCATTGAAAGCAGAAGCAGACAGTAAGACTTAAGTACAATTGTTACCATCTTCATCATATTAAAATATCACTTGAGTCTTTTTCATCGGTGGACTATCATGACTATGTTTCCTGGACGAAAAAAAGGCCCCTGACACACACATACTATCCCAGAGCGAAACAGCACAAGAGCAAGAACACACACCGTGCATTACAGTCTTCTCAGACAGGGAGCCACGGACATGCCTCATAATTCATAGTAACATAAACAGGAGAGCTTTCACATGGAAGAGCTTACATACAAGACTGGACTTATCAGGTAATGTTACACATAGTTTTAACTTAGGCTTGACTAAACTAAACTCACTAATAAACTAACAAATTGAACTGAATTGAACGTTAGTAGTGAGGCTATACTATTTAGTTACAGGCTCTTTCTTTTCTAGAGGACATATTTGAATATGTTACTATAGCCTATAAATAAAATACAGTAGTGCACAGTAGCCATTCCCTTGGTTACCACACATAGAATGCCTGGCGTTTACTCGCAGAGCACTTGTCTGCCTGTCTGTTCACATGAGCAGTGGGTGCCTGCTTACCATCTGAAAAGACCATGATGCTTTATTTCTGTATATTATTTTCATGTAATACTGTGCATTAACCACATTTTAATCCTGCTTTGCTCGTATTATGCATACCAATTACCCCTTTAAGAGCTAAAACAGAACCATGAAAGAACATAGGTTGATGCATACATAATGCAGAGTCACAGAGCAAAGGCCCCCCCTCCTTGACTACAGGTCCATGTGTGTATGTCTATGTTGCCCATTCAGTACTCTGTCTAGGGTCTTTTTATCATACACACATGAACACACATTAATGGACTCCTAATAGAGTGACTAAATGGAAAGATCCGAGAGAGAAGAATTCAAGACATAATATGAGCTCCACTCCAAAACCCTTCTCCCTCCCTTGCGGTCCTGTTAATAGCGTGGCAGCTCCATGACATTCCCTAAAGGACATGCTGAACATACGGACAAGGTTCAGCTGGAGATCAAAAAAAGATCTTTAAGTGGATAGGACATGGTCCAGTGCCAGTGCTAGGCCTCACAGTGTCACCTACATTGTTACCATCTGCCTTTTATAGGGAATGTCATTCACATAAGATCCCCCAGATACACTGCGCAATGGTCCATATTGTGCTGCTGTATGTACAACATGCTAAATTATTGAGCATTTCCACTTGGAAGAAAGCTGCTGCCCTAAAGGCCAGGGTGACTGAATATTACAATGCAATACAATCTGAGGAGAACTTGACTGGGAATAAAAAAAGTTTTGTCTCAGATGAATATTTGTGCCCCAAAGAGCTACATTTTAGAGTGGAGATCTCTGGCCTTCCCTTATTCCATTCAGACTCTGTGCGCTGCCTCTGCCATCCTCACACACACACTGTCCTTTGTGTTACCTTTGACTTAGGGGAAACCCAGGAGAACTTCTCAAAATATGTCCCTGTCAAATTCATTATGATAAGGTCTCTCAGCAGTATGTTGCATAAGCCCTGTAAGCTGCTTACTAGTGGCATATTTCACCATTTCCAAATCTAGTGGTTTTAGCTGCACAGGGTAGACAAGAAGACTTCTTCAATGAATTAAGCCAAATTCATTAACAGCAAAAAACACTGACACAAGAAATAATTATAATGATTTCAGTGATTTTCAGGATTTCAAAGACACTGATGTATATAAAAAAAAGGTTTAAAAACTGCAATGAGAGTGGGGTCCATTTGGTTTTGAGTGGGTTGTTTTGACCCAGTGTCGGTGATATTTTTATAAGCCCCAGTGTCATTTTTTCAAATTAGCATGGAGTAAAATTTTTGTTACTGAAATTGAGGTTGGTAAAAATGTAAAATGAAATATTGGTCTTTTTTTCCTACCTCTGAGAAATCAGCCATAGTAAGGGTGCTTTCACACTTAACCTCTTTGGTTTGCTTCAAATGTATTCTGGACCTCACTTTGCTTAGGCTAGTGTGAAATCTGTCAATCAAACTCCTGAATCAACCAGCCAGACTGAGACCACAGGTCCCAGTTTGTTTCCAAGCAGACTCTTAACCTGAATTGAAAAACTGAACAACTAAATCCATCTACTGGATGCAAACTGTCAAGGAAATGCTCTAGGTTTCAAATGTTGCAACCACTTTACATCCCCCTGTATTGTCTTAATACATCTATAACATCACACTGTAAAATTAAGGCACAAGACACCTCTGCGTTTGCCTCTACCTGTTTGTCATTATTTATGATACAGGAGGTCCAGTTGTAGTCTTGACTATTAATTTTTACAACCAATGGTGTCTTGGTGAGCTTTTCGTGACACTAGAGAAGATAAATAAACAGAGTGCTCAGTAAACTTGTTCTTGACTGGCCAACAGTCAGAGGAATCTGATTTTGGTGTCTGAACTAAAAAGCAGATTTTTTTTTCTCCTTAGTTCAAACAAAATTAACCAAAGTACAAGTGTGACGAGTGTTATTTTTTTGTATCATCTAGCTGACGTGGGAAGGTCTGGACAGCTTTGCGTCACCTGTAGTTCCAGGTATGAATATGTGAGTGTTGAGGAGGAGGATGCTCAAAAAGGGAACTGAATCTAGACCAATCAACCCTGGATTTAAAAAAAAAAAAAAAAAAAAAAAAAAGGATAAATAATTTGAATGGAACACATGCATTTAAAATTGATTTTTGCACTTATTGGTAATTGTTTGCTTAATGTTGATCTACTGAAGGTCACATCATTCTTCTCATATCTTTATTTCATACTGTGTCATTGTTGTGGATGTGTGTGTGTGTGTGTGTGTGTGTGTGTGTGTGTGTGTGTGTGTGTGTGTGTGTGTGTGCGTGCGTGGTGAGTGTATATTGCAGGGGACTGTACTGACATGGAGGCAGACTGGGTCCCTTGCTCAGGCTCTAACCCATGGCTCTCATTTGCAGCCTTTAATAGTCGTCTATATTATACTCTAATCTGCCTGATCCCAATTTAATGCCGCTCCCTCAGCCAGACGTGGCAGGAATACTAAACAGGAGGGTCACGTGCAGAGAGGAGAGCCTCTGCCTTGTCTGTTTAATGTCTGCTTGTGGTGGGGTGGAGAAGAATCTGGGCGGGTGGGTGGGTTGGTGGGGGGGGCTATAACTGAGAGCAAACAGGGTGACTCTCAGCACTGCAGATGGTGTCTTAACAAGTTATTTACTTTCACATTCAGCTTTCGTTATTTGTGTTATTTTTATTACATAAAGTGGTTAATTCTGCCAATGGGGTGAGATCATTTCACTTTTTTCTCTGTGAGTGTTAATGCCTATCCACAAGAGAAGAATAAGGCATGTCAGCCCACTCGTGCCAACAAAATGTCACTTTGTTTGAGTTGTGAGTCGCTTTATAAACATCACACATAGAAACACACGCTAACACATCTATTCGCAGTTATCTGCTGTCAAGGAGATGTGGCACTGCGGGGCCTGAGGACCCAGGGGCATTGTGGGTAGAGCTACAGAGTACACAACATCTTTATTGGCTGGTAAATATAAAGACTACTGTGTGTGCATGACAGAGGAAAAAAAACACCAATAACCAAGCTAAAAGCAAGGCAAATACAACAATTAAAGATGATAATCTATATAATGGCAGAATGATGTACATGTCAAAGAATGCAAATGACTCATTGAGAAATACTGTCATGAAGATGTCGATGTGCTGTGGCATCAAACTCTTGCCTCACACAACCCAAGACAATCACAGTTTTCATTAGGATTCATCAGGTTCTTTAATACACACGGGTAATGTTTATATGATTGTAGATTTTGACATAAAATGTTTCTAGAAAAATATTATTATCCTCCATATATTGCTGTCATTGAATGAAAAGATTTGTTCTGTTTCTTGTCATAATGAGAAGATTGTCCTGTTTAAACATGATCCTTTTCAGGGAACACAAAATATTTTTTCTTGCTTTTCTGACAATCTCATCTCATTATTTGCACCAAATTATTCTCTTTTAATAAGAAACATTTTTGTTACAGCATCACATCACAATATCCCTGTGACATCCTTGTAATTTTACAAATATCTTTTGAAAAAAAAAAACTTGCCCTTATACTATAAGCTATGGAAGTAAACTTTTATATGTTGTTAAAATGAGAAAAGTCCACACAATAATAATGCATGAGCACAAAAAATAATATAAAAGTAGCTCACAGCTCGCACGGGTTCAGACTTGTCAACCTGCTCACTCCACTGAGTTGACTGATTCGTCTGGCATCATGACATGAAACAGCGGTTTCTTGTTTGAAAAAGCAATCGATTCAATGATTAGGGGGGGCTAATCATTAGCCAATCAGCACTACTGGTGGGATTAATGCCGCTGTCAAGCTGCAGTCAAGTCCTGTGCCGGAACCAAGGAGGGGCAATAACAACAACATAGACACTGCTAATGAGACTCTTTTAAATTTACTTAACTCTTTAAACCCTGGCAAAAGCAGTATGTTAGCTATGGATCAATGTCAACTTAAAACAACATTGCTACAATTTAATATATTAAAATAATGATTTCAACCTGTCATTGCTGTTGAATTGGGCTGGCTTTGGTGCCTTTTGCACAAGTGGTTTTATTTAGCTTTGATGGAGATATTGTACACCCAAAAAGCTAGGAACATCTTTAAAATTTGATATGATATGTTTAAGATCATAATGGGTTTTTGAGATTAGCTTTAGTGTCAGAGCTCTATGGGAATTGTAAGCCTCGTCATTGGTGCTCTGCAGCTAACAGCCAGATTTGGAATAAATGATGTAAAAGGCTAAAGCTATCAAAGCAATCAGGGTTTGCATGAGAAAACATCTATCCTTGACGACATACCACTGCGCACAGTCGGACCTCGCCAACTTGGAGCAAGGTAAAAACACTACCCTTCGGCGCTTTCTATGACCTTTACACAGGAAGTCAGGATTAAGGTAGATGGGGTGTGAAAAGGCATGCATTTTTATGAACGTGAACATAGCCGCATGTGTCTGCTTGTGTGTGTGTGTGTGCGGGTGCGTGCATGGTCACACCGTGTGTGTTTTCCAGTCTCCTACTACCTCCTGCAACCATCCTGAGCCTGCCCCCCCACCATGTCGGCTGCCAGAAGCGGCAGGTTCTATCTGCAGTGCGGCGCAGTGGAGATTGCCGGCTGGGGGATCATTACAAGGGCCATAAAAGAGCGATTTACAGGACGGCCAGTGAGTGGAGTCAGCACGGTCCCCACCCTCCAGCACTGCGCCGTGCTGGGTCACCAACCAAAAGCCCAAAATGGAGAATCAGAGACCAGCAGGGGAATGTGATGACTTAAACATGAAGGTGAGGGACGTGGCAACTCCAGTGACATCTGCTTTATGGTTGGTGAGTCAGAGGCTGAAGAAGGAAATAAGATGCCACTTGATTTAGACATTTGATTAGAAGGGAGTCCACTTGAAAAAGGTAAAACATGAAAAACCTTTTTGTTTGTTTGTTGTTGGGGTTTTTTTTTTGTCAAAAAACTGTATCAAAGGCCAACATGGTAGGACGCCACTATCAGTCTGTTTAACTGAGGTTTACACATTAACTGACCGGTCTATCTCACTGTCAATCAACAAATTAATACGCTTGATCCTTATGAACAAAATGACTTCCCATGTTTGATTGAGACCCCTTTCTTATATGTTGTTATGACAATATAAGCAAGCATAGTTTGACTTGAGTAAAGCCTGAAGTTATTTTAAACATTTACTTAGATTTTTTTGGCCACATGGGGGCAACGGGTACACAGCTTTGACATGCCATCACTTTTTAATGGTGCAATATACAAGAACTGGCCACCCCCCAAAAACAGGTGGAAAATTCTAATCAACGAATAGTCTCCCTGATTGAACTTAGGTTAAGCTCAATCTCAATCAAGAGAGACTTCATAAAGGTGGCAGCTGTTTCTGGCCCCCCTCCTCAGCTCTAGCTCTGGCTAACCATGTCTGTCTGCTGTCAGTGTGACCACAGTGAGCTATGAAAGCGGTGAGAGTGAACTGAAACAGTAGAGCTGCTTCCGAGCAGCTAAACACTGAGTGGAAACTCATTATGAAGCTCCATAAAGTCAAGTTGTGCTTCAGATTCAGTTGATTCAATTCTCTTCAGGTTCATCACTACAAGCGAGTGACCACTTTCACACTCATATTTGTAATCTATCAGTAATCTTTAATGTAATTATTCATGTCTAATATCTCATTTTCAAATAGTCCTGATTACTCTGGAAAAGAAAATGTACAATACATCCAGAATTGAAAATAAAGACTCAGGACGGATACACTGTAAATAGTGTCCTACTAAATCAACTAGACAATTAGCATTTCCAAGGTCAAGAATGAACTGCTCAACAGGAATGATTCTTTAAGTTTTTCAAGTTTTCTCCATATGCCGAAAAATGTTAAACCTGCAGATGCAGAGCTGTGCATGAAAACAAGCTCAAATCAAAGCAGCATAGTCATCTATGGAGCAAGTCATGTTTGCCTGCTTTCGCAATAATCTGGCAGGCCACCAAGGGGGTACAGAAAGAGGTGGGGGTGGGGATTGAAGGTATGTGTTTATGTGAATGTGTGTGTGTGTGTGTGTGTGTGTGTGTGTGTGTGTGTGTGTGTGAGGGAGACAGAGAGAGATGGAGGTCTCTCTCTCTCTCTCTCTCTCTCTCTCTCTCTCTCTCTCTGCTCCCCACTGTTTGCCAGCCTAATCAGGCCTGCTGTACCCCCGTATATTAGAAGCCAGTTTGCGGTGGAGTCCTGCTGCGTTTGCTCCCGACAAGGCCCCAGTTTCCCCAGGCTACATGTCTGAAGCACACCCTGTGTACGGGTTTGTGTGTGGGGTTGGAGTGCACACACAATCATACTGTACACGCACACACACACACACACACCAACACACGAAGAACCCCCGGCACTATCTGAATAAATCCTATCTCCTTTTCTCTACTTTTTAAATTCCCTTTTTCATTCTCATGTCTGGTCCTGAACTTCACTTGGGGTTTTGTTTCTCTGAGGCCTCCTGCACCAAAAAGCTCCATCTAGTCTTTGGTTTGTACAAAATCTCTCCCAGCACCAGCCATAACCTGCAACGGTGCACGGTTGCATGTGTAGCAAGTCTACAGCAGACATATACAGGCATTAACTGTAGTTTTTCTCCCAGCTGAAAGTACACAATCCTCAATTTACTGTCAGCCTGGTGGTAAGACATAACCCCAAGGGCATAGGTTTGGTTTCAGAAGTGTGTGTGTGTATGTGTGTGTGTGTGTACATACATGAACGTTTTTTCAACCCTGAGCAGTGTTTACATACAGTTCCAATAACCTCACCAATTATATAAAACAGCCTGTATGAAAAAAACTGCAAGTCTGCCACAGCCACTGTATAATGCACTAACTGGAGGTAATAACACTGAGTGACTCACGTGAGTGTATCAACATTTCTATCAAATCAGGTCTTATCTCTTATCTGGATGGTGGTGGACAGTGAGACGATAATGCTCATTTAAACTTCAAGTTCAAAAATCAAATTACAGTCTGAATGGATGACTGTTTCTAGAGGGAGTTACATGACAGCTGTGAGGTGCAAACTGTGTTCTTTTCTCTGCTATGTTTTCTGTAAGCCACTCTTCTACTGAGAAAAGATAACATGGAAGTTGCCCAAATAAAAAAAAGGAAAAAAAACATAAATAAAATCATGGACTTCCTTTCTCATCCAAAGTCAAGCAGTGAAGAAACTCATAAAAACGGGTATCTGAAAGAAACAGCCAATAAAACTACTTGAGCTTTGACACAGTTTCCTGCATTCAGCAGCGACTGAGCACCAACACACGCTGACCTGCTAAATGGAGGAGGCACGGCCTGTTTTAAGCCTGTCAGAGAGCGAGTCTTTGCTCTGCTGGAAAAGCAGCACAGTTGTCGAGGATGCATTGATGCATTGTGTCAGTGAGGATAAACAGACTTTATGGTGCATTACAGAGGCAGACAAACACAGAGGCGAGCACAAATGTGGATAAGGCCGTCCTTGGATGTGTCAAATTAAACACACTCCCTCCTGATGTGTACTACACGAGAGGTCTTCACTTCTTCACTTCTTTTTACGCCATTAACAACAAGTACATAAACAAGCAGAAACACACCCGAGGCTGAATAAATTCGTGTATTTCTTGGAGTTTGCTGGCTTTCAGCATGACGGCATGTTAACCTTCCCACAAATACACACACAAACCCTTAAATCCAATCTCAATGCAAAATACCCAGGCTGACCAGCATGAGAGATGCTTTCAGCAAAGACCCACTATGGTGGGGAGTGAATGATAATATGCACCATACGGGGCTGTGCACTGCAACTCTGGCATCTTTGTGAAATGATCCAACCACTGTCAAAACAAAGAACGAATCCAATTTTTTTCCTGTTTTCTTTCACTTTCTAATGCAAATAAAAGGCGTTAGATATAATAAACAACTGTTCTTTAAACCAAGTAGAAGTCAATATGTTTGATCAATAGATTCTGGTAAGAAATACTCAGTGGCTGTTACTTTATAAAGCCGGTGTGAACACACTTTTCTTACTGCTTATCATTGATTCCCTAAATCCTCTGCATGTAAGGCGAGCAGGCAGTTAGCTCAAACAAACTCATGAAAGTGTGACCTTAAAACAGTGTGTTCTGGTAAACACAGCTCTTCTTCCCAAGTTGTTTCTAAGCATCATAAGGACATTTCTGGGTTTCTCTTTTTAAAAACTATTATGATGTCTCTTTCAATTAAGTGCATGTTTCCATCTCTGAGCCGAATCACTTTCCATCAGCCGCACAAACACGACATCCGCAATCTGAAAAACAAAAGCCTGTACCGCTTTTTTAATAAGATGCAGAGAATCCAGAAGGATCTTTATAGTAAATGCCACAACTCATTAGGCTAATTACCCTATCACACATTTACTCCGCTGCTAATAACAAAGTAGGCAGAGAGACAGAGAGAGGGAGAGAGGAAACCACACATCTCCTCATAAAGTTGGCATTCTAGCAATTAGTGAAAAGAAACATTAAAGCCCACACAGACTTCCTGAGCAAAATAATTAAAGAAAAATGGCAGAGATGTTGATTCTCTGTGCTTTTCTCTTTTCAAAGTCTACAGCCCCCATATGAGCACTGTGTAGAGGCAGCAACACTGGCAGATCAGACTTCTATTAAAATAAGAGTGCTATTTATGTCTTTTTGCATAATTTGACTCACTGTGGGAGACGTGACTTGTGAAGTCAAATTTAATTGCGTTTATAACAAGGTAACAAGGTGCGTTTAGTCATTAGCTCCTCGCACAGGCAAAAAAATAATTCCAAAAAATTCTAATATGCTCAGCCTCCTCTGAATACAGAACAGCAAGGATTTCACTTAAGAGGTACACATAATCATATTTTAACAGCACATACTGAATCCTGCGCTCTTGTTGCTCCCTGAGCCTCTGACACTGTTGATCACAACATTTTAATTGGCCATCATACACATTTACAGACGCAGCTGGCTCTATAATCTCCATAGCACCATTTAACTGGTAAGCAACTCGAGTTCCCGTCTTATTTTATTCACATCACTTGCCTCCCCGTTGTGTCACATACAGGCACTGATAATGTACTACTATATTTGGCTGTAAAATAAATAGTGTGGGACGTGATGCTCTTTCAAAGGATTTTATGGAGGTGCTAATACTAAATAGCTGGAGTGCTCTTGAACACTCTGTAGCCTATTTAAAGTTGTCTGTCCATGCAAAATCTCATATCTGCACAAATAAAGAAAGTTATATAAAAGTTGTAATACATGGAGAAAGTAAACAAACTGTACATTACAGTATATTTGCAAATACACAATGTCAGGTAGATCTGTTTAAGAAGTAGTTTCACTGCTTGGCATCAGAGCAGATCAGAAGAGCAAAACTGGCTCTGTCCCACGTGAAAAGTAAAAATACATATACCAACACCTCTGATTAACAAGTTAGATGACTAGCTTGCACACGAACAGAAATGTAAAGGTTTGGCAGCTTCGATGTGAAGACAAGATTTTCTCATGCCCACCTGCCTCAGAAATTAAAACAAAATTTAGCCATGGATCACTTTTTATTTCAGCATTGTTCAATTGGGGCCATGTAGTTTTACAGGTGTGCTGTCGATGCATTGCGTTTTGTATGTATTACATTCATTCATTTAAGGACATTTATTCAGCAACAATGTAGATTTCACACCAATGTCGATGTTATTGCTTCCATTAGCACATTAGTGCTAATAGAGATACAGAATGTATGGTACTTTAAACTCAACAGGCAAGAAAAATGAGTCACGCAGATGAATGTATTTTGTGTATCACACAGGAGATTTAATTAACAGGGTGTCAGAATAAATAGAGGTTTGCTTCATTTATGGTTGGATTAAACATCTGCCATTGTTACGTTGCCTTAAAAGAAAATTAGGTGAACACCATGTAATTTCTGTGAGTCTACTACCTGTTTCGTTTTGTGAGACACAAATCTGTTACAGTCAAATAGGCAAAGCCATGGAATTAAAACTGCTTGAATTCAAGGGGTACTTGTGTAAGTTAAATGAAATGAAATGAATGAAACTTCATTCTGACACCATGCACTGAATGACTGAAATAGCCTGGCACAGAATGAGGGACAGTAGCCGTGGCTTCTTCTCTTCACACAGGGGCATTTATTATTAGATATGAAGGACACGTTTATTGGTGAAGAGCCTTGTACTTATATTGTTGCAGACAGTCAATTTATAAATTGTCATGCAAAAGTTTTGATGTAAACATCAATTGAGAAAGCTTCGGAAATAATCATATTTTGTTAGAGTTTTACTCTTTATGCTTTAGCACACAGACAAAAGATTGATATCTATCTTCTCATCACACTGAATGCTGCACAAATTGTCAAGCCCCTTGAGGCAAATTTTGATTTGTGATACTAAGCTATATAAATGCACTTGACACTCTCCCAATATATCGAACGACTCATTTCATCTATGCCTTGACTTAGCCAGTACAACCAGAAAGTCATGCTGTGCATTTCTATGCATGTGCAACGTCCTTGTGTTTGTTACAGCTCAGAGTAGTTTCCACCATAGACCACACAAACAACACACACAGTGCCTGTTTAAAATAGCTTCAAATTCATTAACATACCTAAGAAAGGATACACAGATCCCAGCTCTTATACAGGCACTCCAATCAAGCAGCTAATAAACTGAATTAGCATTATTCAAATTAATGTATTCTGTATGGAAGACAACAAGAGAGCTGGACAGCTGAGCCCCATTTAAATAACCTTATAAACACAGTCTCTATCATTGCATAATTGTTGTGTTGAGTTGATAATGTGAGCTTTCTCTGTTCTTGCTTTCCCGAGTATGTGGTTTGGGGAAGGAAGAGGAGGAAAGTGGAGGCCCAAAAAAACCCTCGTGGAAGTGGAAAAAGGGCTGATTTGGACTGAGACTACACATACCGCCCCCCCTCCCCAACACCACCATCACCACCACCACCACCACCACCTGGAGCTGCTCCAAACATGGCTGCTCACATCAAAGGCAGCCTTGTATCTCAGAGGAGCTGCTAAGGACTTTACAGCAGCTTGCCTCAGGCCTGAGCACAGGGGCTTGCACCTCCTCAGACAGCAGTGGTGGATACCCGCAGGTGGGACCCGAGGAGCTGGGACAGACGGCCCAACAAAGTCTGCAGTGTCATCGTTACAGGACTCGCCGTGCCAGACGTTCCCGGGCAGCTCATGTCTCATTCCACTCAAAAATCTAGTAAGTTGTATGTTTGCCGCCTGCACCAGGAGATCACCCAGCTCGATTAAAAATGTCTGTATTTTGAATAATTTACTTCATAAATAGATAATACAAGCTCATTATATGGGTGCATCAATATTCTAGTGATAAGCTGAGAGAGGAGTGAGGTGGGTGTTTTTTTCACTATAGTTTTGAGGTTCACCTAGTAGTGATTTTTTTCTCTTATTTTGTACAACTAACAAGCTGATGCCTTTGAGGGTTTCTACATGATAAATGAAATAAAATAAATTTGGAACAAATGTCTGTAGCATGATTTGTAAACATCCCAAAAACATGGGTGACCAAAAAGAAAAATGGCAAAAAGCTTATTCACAGTTCAGTGTGAAAACAACCAGATACATTTCACAATGTTGTTAAAAGGGGGTTACAGCAAATGAATATTAAAAGTATGCTTAAAGAAAGTGATCTAATATCTTTGTCTTCAATAATCTGGCTGGTTGAGATGTATGAATTTTGACATATATTGAAATCTCTTTTCACAAAGGTTTAGTTTCCCTCGGTCTCATTGTGCTTCATTTCTGTATTTGCACATTAGCGTCTGAAGTACAGAAGTAAGAAGTACAGCAAGCTACTGGTTTAACTCCGAAATGAGATCTCTACCACTTGAAAAGTGATGCTTACCTTTGAAAATGACTGTTGGCGTGAAAGAGAAATAAATTATGTTTTACAATTTAAGTTGGGAACTTTACACAAAACAACTCTGTTTGCCTGATGAACACTTTTTTTTGGTTGTTTAAAACTGGGTTTTTTGGTTTCGTTCAGCGCTCTTGGGTGTTTATATTATAAGTATTATAACTTATAATTCATCTATACATTCATTCACTGTTTCACCCTAATAGTCAGAATCATAAGAGGCAAGTACCTCAATGTAGTGTACACTGTACAGAAGTCTGTTAAACAGTCTGACTGTTGCCAGCATATCAAATACTTATTTTAAAATCAGTTTATTAAATTCAGAGAGAAGGAAAATGAGCATGTTTCTGGTCTCCTTTGATGAGTGAAAGTAAAATTAACTGAAGGTGCTCTTTGGTTTATGAACGACACTAGTGAAAATGGAAGGAGACACCCTTCGAGTACAATTTTCAAAGGTTTTTATGTCATGGCTAGTTTAAGAGAACATGTTAAAAACTAAACCAGTATGTGTAGCCTTTATCAGGAAGCAGCACATCAAGTCAATTTAGTACAACTTCATAGAGCCAGAATTGGGCTGGAGAGAAGATGCAGTAATTATTTCGAGACTAGTGCGCATTGCCAAACTTTATAAACAGTCACATTTATTTACCAATGTTGAATATTTACAATGGTGAGTTTTCTTAGTTAACTGTGATCGTTCTTATTCTGGCAAATATTTTGGACTTGTGCTCAGCTAATCCAAGATAGATATACAAGCCCTATAATAACACATGAACCTCTCAGGGGAGACTGAACCAACCTGTAAACGGCCCTCTTGTCAGACTCAAGCTGGGCCTGGGGGTCAAGGGTCACACTGACAGAGGTATTTCCTGCTGCAGAGGCCGCTGGGATGTGGACCTGTGGGGTCTTGGTGTTCTGCTGACTGGTGCCCGTCATCTGGGGACACATAAAACAATCACAAAATCAGTTTAGATTTAAACGATTTTGTTACTTTTTAGATGGTTTTCAGGTCAGTTCTTCAGTTTAAGAGTTGAAGCTGGGGGAAACTGAAATAGATACTTTGGTCTACAGCCATGCTAGCAGCTCTGGGAAGTTGTACGTGCACTGAGGTGCGCATGCTAACGTACTTACACTGACAATGCTAGCAGCTCTTGGAGGCACTGAGGTGCGCATGCTAACATACTTAAATTGACAATGCTAGCCGGTTAATGTTCAGCAGGTGTAATGTTTACAACATTCCCCATCTTCGTTTAGCTTGAGCAGGCTACCATTTGCTACTTAGCACTGAACACATAGTAGCCACAGCTACAGCTACTACAGCTGAGGCTGATGGGAATTCCATTAGTTTGGCGTGTGATCGTAAACCATTGGACATCAGTGACCATGAACGGTTTTACAAAGTTAAATTGCAACCAAAGCGAATGCAATAAGGTGCAACATGCAAATGAGGATGGAGCTGGGATGCATCACTGTTGCTCGACAGGTCAGTAGACTTGTAGTGAAGCTGTTAAGCAACATGAACGAGATAGATTCAGTAATTGAACAAAGCATGTGGACGTCATATAAAGATTCCTGTTAAATGATAAATATTCAATTACGATTCAGAAGCTGAACAGTGTGTTCACAGCTGGTCATACAGCTGAACCATACATATCCCTGTCCTCCGAAGAACCACAGCACCAGTGGTTAAACATAGAGTCCTGAGAGAATCTGTTAACTTCTTTTGATGTTATTTGTGCTGTACCGTGGGCAGGAGAGACAGTGGCATGCTTTGCGAACACAATCCGTTGTCTTCTTCATCCTTTACCCCACTTTCCTCTCTCATTCGTTCTCTCTGAGGAAATGAGTCTAACAACTCCCGCCTCCCCCACCCCCCCCACCCTTTTTTTTTTGAGTCGGGGTGGGATGGGAGGAAGCTTCAAGTCTTAATCCCAGCACCAAATGGGAAATAAATTAGCTTCTTCACACTTAACTAGCTCTCATTTGCATTTGCCGAGCGTGCAGACTTGCAGCTCGGGCGCGCTCCCCTGGCACTAATCCTCTGGGCGAAAGCAGACAGAGGTGGTGTGGACAAGGAAGAGGGTGAGGCGGTTGGATGAACCTGCTCTACCTCCACTCCATGGGATGGTGTGCAGTGTTAGACAAAGCCTGAGTCCAGCCACGGTTCAGCTACATTAATTACACTGACCTGTTAGTGGCATCACGTGCTGTGCTGAACACCGCAGGCTGAGGCTTGACCTCTGATTCTACACTTTAACATGCAGTATGTATCACTCTGGCACTAATGTCTTAATTAAACAAGGCAATTCAACCTGATGAAAAATCATTTTAATATTCTTAAAGAGACTGACATTATGTTTGATGCCCAATTGGTAGTTTATAGTAACGATAACGTAGTTATATAATATTCCTCTATTATTGCTATAATTCTTACAGACTCAGAGTGTATTTGCAGTGGTATGTTACTACTGTTTATAGTAACCTAAACACATAAAGCATTGATGTCTCTGAGGAAGTAAAGCCAGTGTCAACTAAACCCCACAGGGCTAATCTTACTTTTTAAAAAAGTCTTACTGCTTACTGTACATGCAACTTATTTTCTCCCATAAAAAAAACACTTTTTGTATACTATATTAATTATCATGAGAGTAATTTAAATCATTTAAAACTTTATTTAAAAGTCCTACTTTAGCATTAAATGATCATGACTAAATGAGAAATTATTACCATCATCATTTATTAAGGCTTTTCAGTGCTAATTTGCTTAAAATAATCAACTGTTACCATATAATAATTCAGACTTTTAGATTGCTAAATTCTGATTGGTCATCAGCGTTTTCCGACCGAGTCTTGTAATAATAACAATATATATATTTATATAAGACTCCATTATTCATAGTAAGAAACTGAAAAAAGACAGGTTTTCAGGTCCTTTAACATTCATTCTTAAGGTGCCATCATGTATTGAGTGTATAGGTCAGTACTACAAGCATTGAGGTACATCCTGATGAAACCTCTGACCTGTTGGCTCTCCTGGTACGATGGTGGAGGAACACTCTGGGTGGCCATCATTGTCACTGCAGGTGCTGGGGAAACATGTTGCATCATGGGATTGCTTCACATTGAGACTGGACAAAGACACAAAAAAAGGGGGAAACATAAATCCAGTGCAAGCAGTGATTGTAAATTCTATTACAGCAGCAGCCACCAGGTGCTGCTATGATTAAATAATAGGAGATGAGATTCTCACGCAGCATCTCACTCTTCCCTTTCACACTTCTTTTTCCCCATCTCCATTTACTAATTTATCTCCTCTCAGTTTCCCACTGCATGCATTGCATAGAGCTGACAGAGCAGCCGGGATGATGTATTAATACTGAGTGATCTAACAATGCTACCAGGCAGAAAGAAAACAAAACAGCACAGACTCAATCATGGAGCCCTTTACAGAAATACTTTACATACCAGCAGGTTCATAATGACACTGCAAACAAACCCGACTACTTGTTTACCAATTACAGACAGCTATGCTTGTTTACTAATTACAGTACAGCTGGCTTTAAAGCAACGTATCGTGGTGGAGTCACCTTGGTCGTCTCTATGTGTTGGCTGCTGGTGTTGTTGTTGCACTATTACCAAGCCAATCAAGAGGGCTAATTAGGGCTCTTGTTGGTGGGCTAATTGCTATTGGCCGGGACCCCACAGGGCTGAGGGCTGTACCCAGTGGAACACTGCTGTAACCATTGCCCCCACCCCCACTGAAGGAGCTAATTGGTTCAGGGTTCCATTACACACACACTCACACACACACACACACACACACACACACACACACACACACAGACCCCCTACCATCACCCCAACTTACTATAGGCAAGCACAGCAGGCACTCCATCCTGAAGCTACATATAACCTATGTGTATACACTGCATGAAAATGTCCTCTAAATTAACTATTTGACCTGAGGGGGGAAAAGGTTGTTTTGATGAATGTGAAGGTAAACTTTATTTTTAAATCAAACTGCACTGCTTTTAACCATTACATACACGTGAGGCCCGATCTCATAAATAGGTGTATAAGGACACTACAAAGCTCAGTTTGGTGCTTTAAACACTGATGCACACTGTCAAACGAACATTTGTTCAGAGACCTAATGTTCACTGGACACCTTGAGCCACTGGACTTATTGGGAAAAAAGCCTTATAATGCCACATACAGCCTTGTGTGGTCATGAAAGGCAGGCAGCAATTACAGTGGACCGGTGAGCTTGGGCTGAATTTTATTGACCTGGAGGAAAACGCTTGATTATAAGCTGGTGAAATGGAACTGCAACATCTGAGCAAAATCTCTGCATCGGTTGCAACATCCGTTCGGAGCTAACGCCTCAGGAAACAAAAAATGTGCGATAAATCCACCTGACCACTAAAAGCTGCGGATTTGCACTGTGTGACTCTGAGTTGTGAGGTTATGGCCTGATGAAAATTTAATAATCAAATAATTGTTACAAGAATGCCATATAAGAATCTTAGAGATACTATAAATATACTCTGTATTATACATTGATATCGTACAAAAATGAAACTATACCATAAAGTATAGTGACCTCACTAATTCATAAATTTACAAATGAATGCACAGACATAGTATGTAGGAATAATACAGGAACATTAATGAGACTCTGTATTTAATTCTGGTGAGAATTAACACTAGCGGTATGAAGCAGCACTAGCAGCAATAAAACCCCTGCTGTATACTCCTCCTATCATTTCACACATCTGTGTATTGAGCCCCGCTCTCTACTTTCGGTGGTTTTTTAGGTTCCTTCTGCCAGACAGGAACTAATGTGAACGTCTCATCCCCTTCTTCAGAATCAGGACAGTACATGACAGACGTTCCCCCGTTAGAGACCTAGACCCTGACAATGTCTCTGAGCAGAAACGACAGGGGCAAGACAATGGGTTGAGACCCCTCTCGATTTCAGGAGTCCACCACTGTTGCCAACATTTTGATGTTAAATGCTGGTTTAGTTCCATTGACAAGTTCTAATTTGGGGTTTTAGCTGTAAATCTGCATGTTCCATCATGTCATACTGTGCTTGTGTTTGCTGTGTATGCACGAGTGTGTGTGTGTATTCAGAGCAGCATTATATGAGCATGACTGTTTGCACTGTGTGTGTTCACACTTGTTTGTGTGCCATGTGCATGTCTCTGCGAGTCATTTTGTGTACTGATTGCGTCTTCTGGTTTCTGTTCTCATTCCAACTGGTATCAGCTGAAAGGCATCTTCTCTGTTATCAGTCCTCATTTTAATTGCAAATGCAGTGAGCGTGTTAATGATTAAATGGAAAATTGCACATTAATTGATGAGACTGAAGATAAAGCAATTCCAATTACTGCACAGTATTTTAGGCGGCCTCTCAAGTTTCACCATCCCTCGAAGGAACGAGCCACCAAACGCCAAATTTGAGCAGGCAATCGTGCATCCATAAATATACACACAGAGAGACACGATGTACGAAACAAATACCATGGCTACTGAAGTGTGAATGTACATACAAGAACAGACAAGAATACTGCAAAAACACCAACAAACACGACATTTAATTTCAGCAGTGAAATTAAAGACACACACAGAAAAAACTTAATCATAAAACTTAAAATACAAATATCTTCCAAAAAAAAAACGGAGACAGTAACCGTCTGCTAACCACTCTCTCTGAACTCACCAAAGGTGCACACTATGGTTACACAATAAGTTGGAAAATTCATTTTGAGGACAAATGACATGTTTGTTCCTCAACAAAGGCCTTTGAATTATTACAGAGTTCATAATGCATATCAATTGAAAAGTGCCTGTAGTCACAATCAAAATTCAAAAGCAAGCATAAAATGGAAAATGAGAAGTAGGCATAAAATTATTTCAACAAACATCAAAGGGTTTTGTGAATTTGGATTGGAGGCAGTCGTACTCTTTCATCGGATTTTGTGCAGTAAGAAACACTTCTATTCAGCATTCAATTTTCCGACAATTCTCAGGCATAGAATGGGCCTCTGCTGTATTGATGTAAGGTTAGTCAGTGGCATAGCTGCAGTTTCACCCCATTTACCACTGGCATTGAAATGAAAATCCATATCTGGTCACATATGATGTGATCACTGCCTCTGGCCTCCACACTTCAAGCATGTCCAAAGCTTTTTCTTGTATGTTTTGGTTTGAAGGTGAATTCATTGTACAGCGTTGAACTTCTATTAAATGTGGAATGGGGGATGCTTCCTACTATAAACCAAAGAAAAGAAAATGGATCCCCCTTGTGATTTGAACAGAAAACAGTGTCACAGAGAACATTTCTTGCACTTCAGATTGTGACCTGGCACCTGGGTTTAGCACCTGTTCGTTGAAAGCAGACTTAGCCAAGATCTATCACATTGAATGATCAACACTTAGGAAGACTAACGAAGCAGTGAACGAAGGTGACAGGGCTGACAGAGGCACGCGACTTGTGGAGCGCAGGTAGATTCAATCCTCACGTGAAACTGAAAATAACAACACTGGTGAGTTGGCTGTTTGATGTGACTGCAACTGTGATGATTTTTATAGCGCTCTTGAGCAAAACTCAACTCACTCTCCTACCAAATCAGAGATGGAATGGAGGAGATGTAGTATGATGAGTAACCCTACTTGCAAGAATGAACATATAAAAAAATAAGACTAGTCATGCAAGCAGCTCTGTGAGAATGTAATTGGGCATTGTGGTGCTTTTGAGCTAAAATACTAATGTCATGCTAACATGCTCAAAATGAAAATGCTAATATCATACTCTTTGTCATGTCTAGAAAAATAATATGATTATTGTACTGTCTTGTCTCGTGCTTCATATTGTTGTGTGATTTCCTGTTTTATTTTGAAAATAACTTCCCCTCTCGTTTCAGGTAGCTTGCCCTTCCTTTTGTGTTTCCCGCCATTGTGATTGTCAGCCCCGCCCTGATTGTTTCCACCTGATCCCCTTCCTTGTGTATTTAAGTCTGTGTCTCCCACTGTCTTGTGCCAGATTGTCTTGTCTCAGTCCGAGTAAGTCATTTCTGCCATTCATGTCACGTCTTGTCATTGTCGTTGTTACGTTTTCTTTTGCTACTTTGCCTTCCTGCATTTTCCTCGTCAGAGTGATTTTTCGTTTGTACTTTGTTCGCGCCTTTTTTCCTTTTGCTACCTCTTCGGAGTGATTTTGAGTTCTTGCCATTTTTTTGCCTTTTGACTACTTGTGTTTCCTCGTTGTGAGTGATTTTGATTTGATACTTTTAATAAAGACTCTTATTTTGAAGACGTCGTTCTCTGTGTCTGTCATCTGGGTTCAGAGTTCGCACCAGCCGTGTCACTCTTTAGGAAGGTTCATGTTTACTATTGTTTGCATCTTGGTTTAATGTATTAACATACAGCTGAGGCTGATGGGAATGAACCAAAGTGCTGAAACAGTCAACTTTTATGTGATGATGGAATTGTTTAGGGTATGTAATGTAAAGTTATTACACTTCATTTTGGACATAATGGTCTTCACCCAATTTCACGGCAGTTCATCCAAAAGTTGTCAAGACAGTTCATTCAATGCACAGACATCATCCTCATGGAAAGTAAAGTCACGGGACACCAAAATCATTAAAATTCATTGTCTGGAAATCATAAATATTTACATGAAATTTTATGTCAATGCAGTAGTTGTGGAGATATTTCAGCCTGGACCAAAGTGATGGATCAACAGACCAACATGCCACTCACAAGGTTTACAACACAACCAAAAATGTGTAATTAAGTAAATGTTTAATGTTGATTTGGAACATGCTTTTGAGTTTTAGGTGTTTCGTACATGTACCTTGAGTTGCATGTATGGGGATGTGTTGGTACATGTCTGTTTTCGTGATATATGGACAGAGCAACGATAGCTCATCTGAACCCTGTGAGTTCTCATTTCATTTGCCTCTCATTAAAGTTCTGATCCAACAACTAGACCTTCATATAAATCATGTTGATATTTATGTGCACCTCTGTTTACTTCACTTAGTATTGATTGCCAACCAAGCTCTTCTTAGGGCATGCAAAAAATTCCCCATGCTCTATTTCAACAAACTAGTAAAAGGCTCTGAAAATCACATGAGTAAGAGTCAATTTGCTTTCATTATCAACAAAAATGCTTGGAAAAAGAAACAGTCTGCGGTTGTGAAATAATGCCAATTTCTTTCCAATTTCTTAAAACAACAGTGCGATGGCTTCTTAACTAGTGATCAATTGGATCCGCTTCTAGAATCCTGAAGCTTTCCATAAATAATATCTCGTGCATAATCATGAAAACAGAGACAGCATATCACAGACTCAAGGCTAAATTCAAATCCACTCTCTAAATGTTCAAACCATGACGGATTGCAGCACTTTAACCCTCTCCCATATCACATGTGCATGTACGAAGGAGTGAATCAGCTGAATGGTCCTTCTGTGGGTGCGAATAGCTGAGGAGCTGTCCTTTGCACATCCTCCCCTCAAAATCTCATTTAATCTGTCCTGTTTGAGTTTGTTGGTTAAGAGGTTGACCTGCAAATGCAATGAATAACATTTGGAAGTGGGTATGTCACCTTGGTCAGATATTATGCATCTTGATGCCGTGCATGAGAGTAAGATGAATAAATAAATCAGGTGTTTTTGAATATGAGTGGGATCTAATCATCGCCTTATTGTCAGGCCTGATTTACAATGCAAACACCAGGAGGCGAGGCCTTGATGGCGTTGAGTAAAATGGTGGAGGGAAGGGCGGAATGGTAATGAGATTGGGGTAGAGGATGGCGGGGTGGGGTGGAGGGGTGGGGGGGCAGTGTACACATTTGTGGTCGGACCCAACACAGAAATCGGAAAACACACAGATCAGAGCGCAAACAACCCACACACAAGTGGGAATGGGCATGCATGCAAACGTAGGCATGTATATTAATGCACAAATGCCAACATTAAACACAGAGATAGCAGAGCTTCAACCAGTGTCATCCTGAGGGCAATATCACACACACTGCCTCTCGCCCTAACACATGAGCACACATACATCCTTACACACACACTCAAAGGCGCAAGTGCATACACAGCCGGAGGCGAAGATAGTCTCACAAGTGGTCTTAGGGCTACAAATCCCCCCCAGGCTAAAGCGAGCTCCACACATACTGCAGTCAGGACCCAATCCACACTCCCAGACCACCTCATTAACCTGAGCCAGCAGCCCTCCCTCCACCCAGCCTCACAACACCATGCACCTCACCAGCCCACACTTACAATTCATACTTGTATTATTTATTCATCTGCTCTTGTTGATTGGACTCATCCTCACCCACAAGACACATAAGGCATGGATTTGAAGCTCAGCGAAGGATGTTTCAACATTGTTGTGGACGTTATCAACTCAGCGTTCAGCAAGATCATGGCAAAAAGTGGCAAGACACGGTGGACAGATGTAGACCGTTTTTTTTGGAAGGGTGGGGTCTCAAGGGCTGAAAGAGAGAAGTTGGTATATCATTTCATATCTCTGCACTGGAAGTTCTTCAGTGTTACCTTAGTGCAAACATTGCAGCAAGAGATACAGTCAATCAAGTCACGAAAAGCAGGAAACCACTCGCAGGCACACATTCAAAATCACCATAATGTTGTGCTGCTTGTTGTTGTTGTCGTCGTACATTAAGCAAACCAACATTAATGAAATGATCACAAGCTATAATCAGCTATAGACAAACTGGAATGTTGGGAATTTGTTATGGTCTCGTATAAGGTTAAATCTGAATAAGGAAAGTTCGGCCTTCAGCCAGAAGATATCCAATCTTGTCAAAAATGTTTACTTTTCACATTTTACATTTTTTTAATAAAATCAAAAAGTCACAATATTGTCAACATGATGCTACTTTCATGAAGAACACTGAGGCGTTCTCCTCTTCTCACTCACTGGGCTGACTTCATTCAAAGGGTTCCTCTGACTCGTCCTTATCAATTTCCAATGACATTTTATGCTTGAATTTAAATCTATAACCTTTCCAGTTTATTCTCTCATGCTGAACTTAATGAACGTCCTTCACATATTCAAATATGCCCCACAGCCATAATGAAGACACAAGGATTTCCCTCGGGTATGACAGTTTGCAAGATTCATCGCTTTCTTTCTAACTGCTGACAATGGTGTCAGTGCTCCAATCTGACTGCAATTCTTGTTTTCTTTGTATTTATGCAAATGTTTGTTTGGATATTACAGATTCCGGTTTGATTGCGTTCCTTCCTGGTTTTAAAAATCAGATTAAAGTCTCAAGTAAAAATGGATGGTGGTAAAACTACAGTACAGTGGAAATATTTTGTAATTCCCCAAGGACAGGTGGTTTGCATGCAAATAACCTTATTAGCATAGCTAAAAGCCCTTATTATAATGAGGTGAAATTTTTTTCTAAACAGGCTAAACATAGGCTAACAAGACAAAGATGAAACGAATATTCAGGCTGTAGGTAAATGATCGTACCCTCCTAAATCATCTGTATCAAGAAATACCTGATGTGTTGTCTTTTTTTTTTTTTAAAGGGTGAGGTGTCTCTATTCTATTCTGGCATCTTCAATTAAAATGCAAACCGTGTGTCAAAACTAACAAACCCCCTAAAATTTGAAATTTAACAGACTGTTTTAAACCTTAGCTGTGGGTAAATAAAAGGGAACATAGACAACAGAGTGACTACACATGTGTACTAAATATTGTACAGTAGTTTCAGATAGACATAGTAATTGTGATGTTCAATTCAAATAAACAATAAAATAAATAAATAAAATTGATGTATAAGTTTCAACCCAAAATTAAATCAATGCCTATGTATATATGCCTATATATCAATGCCTATCTATATATATGTGTGTGTGTGTGTGTGTGTGTGTGTGTATATATATATATATATATATATATATATATATATGTATATTCTTGATTAAAAGAGAGGTTCCCATTACTGTAAAGTAAAATGCCAAAACATCCGAGTGAGCACTCATTAATGTGAAACCATCTTCCCATTGGCTCCGGCTCAAATTTGCCGGCATGGATATTTGTTCTTCCCAGTAGGCTGCAGCACACTCCTCAATCCTCCTACATAAAAAATGATAATAAGAACACGGACATGCTCCACTACATATATGATGCACACATGGTAAACATGGCTGGCACGTTGCGACCAAATGGTTGTCGGACCTGCTTCAGTGAACTTATTTTTGTTTCAGCTCTGTCGTGGATAAATTTACACAAACTGGTGCTGCATCATTTCCTAAAACAAACACACACACACACACACACACACACACACACACACACACACACACATACAAGGCACATGAACACACACACACACACACACACACACACACTCCTGGGAAGCGGGTGGGTGGGGTGGGAGGAGACTGCCAACATTGCACTCCCCTCTCCCAACAAAAATAGCTCTGCAACAGCGTCTGTATGGTGCAAAAGGCTCAGAGAACCACGCATGAGAGGATGTTGGCACAATGTAGATCTCAAGCCATATTCATTTAAGTGATTTTTTTTTCTCTCGACAAATTCAATGAAAAGACCAACAATGAATGTATCATTTTAACAAGTGCTGCTGCTTCCCACTAATTCTAAACCTGACTAACACCTGACAAATTCATAAAATTAGACAAATGACAATTGTGTAAATGTCAGTTGTGACTAAAACCCATGGTTAGTGATGGGGGTCCATGAGCCACCCAAGTGGTGGAATGTAGAGTTAGAGTACTGTTCTTAAGTACTTAGACTTTACTTGAGTCTTTACTCGAACTTCTATGATGCTTTGTTATAAATTAAACTACCCAGCAGTTTTTAAAAGTGCAGCAGAAACCATTAGTTGATTTGTCAATTGACAGAAAAAAATTGGCAAGAATACACTGATACAGATTTTGAATATTTCATTGTTCCAGCTTCACAAATGTGAAGATTTGCTTTGTAGCTCTTTTTAATTATTTTAGTACTTTTTATTTATTTTTAACAACTTTAAGGCTTGGAATGTTGGTGGCATTGTGACAGCATCACTTTGGGCTCACAGTAATTGTGACAACATTTGTAACTATTTTCTGTATTTTTCCAAACCAAACAATCAATTCATTAATGGAGAAAATAATGAGCAGATTAGTCCACAATGAAAATAATCATTAGTTGCAGTCCTGTACAAAAGAGTTCGAAATGAGCTCTACCTCAACCAACTACAGCACTACAGCACAAAAACCCTGCTTTTGCATTTAATGCATGGGTAATAATAATCTGATGATATATATATAAATATATATATATATATATGGCCTGTATTTTCCTGATAATAATTACATAATTTTACTTAACAAACATTTTCAATGCATGACGTAACTTGTAACAGAGTATTTTTACTGTCTGGTATTAGTACTTTTACTGTAGTAAAGGATCTGAATATTTCCACTGAGCCATTCCTACGGCCCACACACTCACACAGATGCACACTGTCACCCCATACAAATAATAAGTTTAGTGATGAAGGTGCTTGTCTAATACTGAACTATCTGACTGACACTAGTTTAACTGCCATGCAGATGTAGTGAGTTGCACCGTGTCAACAATGCTAACACCACCATCCCTCCAACCTTGCTCTACTCATGCTCAGTTGATGCGTAGCCGCTCAACCACAGAATCATTGTGATTTTCGGCTCTACTGGAACGTGCATATTACTGCACTCTTGGTTCAAACAGATGATGATCGATGCATTCAGACAATCCATGAGAAACGCTTATGACTTACAACCAAAATACAATGGGCGAGGACGTGGCACAGGCGTGAGGAAGAATACTGGCGATGTAGCCAGAAGGAGGAATGCAAATTTGTTGTGAGTGGGAGGTCCTCGGCCACAATTAAATCTGAAGTATCCTTCTTTAAATCACCTCAGAAAACAAGGCTGGTACACAACCACATGTTGCAAAGATGGAGTCTATATAGCAGGTAAAAAAAATCCCACTCCGCCAAGGCCTGCATGATGCATGTAGTCTGTGGCCGATGTATTTCGGACATTAATCCTTTTAACACTCTCTCTGACTGTCTGAAATAACAAAACAAAAAAAAAAAACTACAGAGAAAGAGAAGACGAAAAGTTAGCATGAGAAAAGGCATGTGTGGCGTGACAGTGGGAGATATGTCGATTGCATTTTCTCACACTCAGAGGATAACCAAAGTGACTGCAATTCACCAGGAGGATATGAATGTCAAATTGTCAACGAGTGATCTGATGTTGATCAGAAGATCACCAGAGTCGGTATGATACATGCTCTGGGGAACACAATTGAGTTTTTGTTTTGTGCCAGTCTATCTAGCAGTTTCAGTCTGGACCAAAGTAGTGGATCGATAAGACTGAAACTGGAACCAACGGGCTTGGTCCTGAGAGTCACAGACAGGGTAAAGGAGTGAGGAGGAATAGAGTGACAGACTAACACATTGTTGGTTTTGGTCTGTTAATGAGATCTGTATATAATATAAATTATTGGCAGCCTTATCCTTTAAGGTTGGAGTGAATGCTTGGTTATATGGGATGACCTGGCAGGACTCCTTCACATCCATTTTTCTATCAGCAGATTTGGGATGTACAGTTTCATTAATTGTCTTGATTAACAGTGTCACCAGTCCCTTCCACTAAAATAAAGCGTGAAGATAATGAACACGGGAGAGAAGTGAACTGATGTTATATTCAAGGCATCCTGTGCCTCTCAGCCACATTGATGTTTTAGCATGAAATATGTGCATACACACACGTGTGTTCCTGCATGTACCTTGTTATCCATTCAGCTGTGTTCAGCCAATTCCAAGAATAGCAGCTAAGGTATTTTGATGTTGAAAGGTGGTGCGGGGCAGAGTGCCTGCGTCCTGCGGTCGACACACATACAGGAGGAGCATTTCCTCTGCTAAGCTGATAACCATCAGAACACCGAAGGTAGAAAAATTCAAGCTGAAATTGGAACGGCCAAGCTCATGGAGAGGAAATGTAATCTACAAGAGTTTCCCGCTGAATCCCCCCCTCCCCCTCCCCACCACTCCAGTCCTCCTCTTCCTCCGCTGTCATGTTTGCTGGCACATACATTGTGCAGCTTATCTGCTGTTGCATCTGCGAGGTTCTTTTTTTTTTAAAAGGATACCTCCTTATCACAGTGTGTGAGTGCCATCCGTGTCACTCCGGAACAACTTTAGCTACTGGTGGGCGACGTGACTGACAAGTGAATGGCACAGGATGCAGGGTGGCTTATTCGATTTAACATTTAACTCTACACAGAATAAATGATACAGTCCGGAGTGTGTCCAAGTGTATGCTTCAATGCAAAGAGTTCACAACTCAAACTCAAAAGCATCTGGACTTAAAGTGATATGAATTACACTAATTCATTTTATCTTGCTGAACTGATGAAATGAAGTGTCTCAGTTAACGTCCAGAAGCTTCAAACTTGTAGAGGCTTCAGCTGTGTTTAGTATGGCCGGGGGTGTAACGACTGAAACTGTGTACACATCTTATACACACACACAAAAACAGTTTGTACGTCTCCCAACACATAAACTGGCATTTATAAAAGAAGAGTGTGTGATGAGAATGTGTCATTTCACACAGACCTCAGATCAGCATGCACATGTCTTCAAGGTATGCGGGTGAAATAATGAGGTGTACATGAATAATGATAGTAAATTGTTTATGTTGTTTGCCAATTTCGCTGGATCGTGTTGTTATTTTGCAGTCCACACAGTGTTTGGTGACATGTTACTCAGATGTTATAAATGTTTATGAACATAATTTGAAATTATTTGTGAGTGATGAATTTTATGACCATTTTTATTTACATTGGACTGATTATGTCCCTGTTAATTATCTGTTAATTTAATCCTGAATGGCAAAACACTTTAAGGCTGTTTCAATCTGAGTTCAATAGATAAATCATTGGTCATCTTCTGATGTTATTCAATAATGATGACTGATATCACTGCAATAATGGTTTACAGGTACATGTAGTGAATTAGTGGTACATACCTCACAGTTATTTTCAAAAATGGGCCTTAGCCATTGGTCAGGCTCTAACCATTTGTCTGAAAACTTGAATTTTCCCATGAGCTAGGTCACTTGTCGCTAAACTGATTGATGAACTTTTAATACAAAGAGACCCTGTCTATAGCCAACCCTATCTAACCCTATCTATCTAACAACATTGTTTGCTGGATTACACTCAGTAGCAATGTCTTGTGAGCGAATGAAGTGCTATGTTTTTGTAAAGCGTTGTGGAGGTGGTTGAGGTGAATGGTGAGCGTTCAAAGTGCAGGCTTTTGCCACCAGGGACCAAGGTCTGCACCTGGAGTCTGTTGTGTAGGTGTAGGCAACAAAAGAACTTTGGTCAAGGTTGAGGAAAGACTGTGTGTCCGAAGGGAGGGGAGCATGTCATGACACTTTGCCAACACTCACAAAAACACGAGCGGTATTGACTTTTTAAAATTGACCCAAGACCACCATATTTCCTTAACCTAAGTGTGGTGCTGTGAGTGTCTCAACATAACAACAACAATAAGAGCTTCAATCATGCTTTTATTGCAACAGCAGATATTGTATGGAAAATAAGCACTTTTTGTAACGTGGCTCTCATGAAAACATTTTGTCTTTATGTTGGTAAAAAGCGTAAATCAGATTTCTCTCAAAAGGTATTTGCTGTTGCAAATTGGTCAGATAACCTTCATTTCTAGGAGACGGGGTTGTTACAGTCTGTCAGACATTGCTTTGCTGTAACTACCTGAAGCTCAGCTATGCTATGAGCAAAGTGCAGTTTATGTCTCCCATAACCTCATAAAGATGCTAGTATTTAGAATGTAAAGTTTAGCATGTCTGCTTATAAGCAGGCTAACAACAGCATGTAGCCTATCCAATCCAATATCCCAGGAAATCACCCATAGGACTTTGAGTCGAGATGGTCTTTATCGTGAATAGGCCTGGAAGTATAAATAGGACGGATGTTACCATGGGAACACAGCTGATGCACACCATGAAAAAAGTCAATGGGTTCAGGTGTACATATGTCTCAGGGAAAGAAGCTCCAGATAATATTAGGAGATGCCACATTCAGGTTTTATAGTGTATAGTTAGTATGTTATTTCTACATAGATATGAAATGAAAACACTGCTCGAGATGACTTCAAGTTGTTTACCTTTCAACTCCAGAGGTACTGGAACATCCTTAAGCTAGAAGTAAGAGGTTCGACTGACACCGGCCATTTTCATCACACAGTGCTCACAAATTTCATGTAACAAAAGTGAATTTTGGTTTGATGTACCTGAAAGTGTTATTGTTTATTATTTGTCTTGGTTGTGCCTTTTAAACAGGTAGTTGAACATGCTTGCAATAATCTATAGTCCATGAAGGGCCAGGAAGAAAATCCTTAACAGTGTTACTGGCAGCACATTCCCCTGGGCCTCACAGCTAACGTCTGAGGTTGACTTCCCCTGAGCACCAGTGTAGGTGCGCGTATGCTGAAAATTGGAAATGTTCTACCAAACTGAAATGGACCCAGGCATCTGCAAAAGGCCCTGTTGCACTACCCCACCAACACACACACACACACACATACACATACACACAATGAGATCAGCAGAAGGGAATATTTGAGGAGAGTGGCGGGGGATTAATGAGAAGGGGATTAGCAGGTGGGTGGCTCTCTCTCTCTCTACGTATGTGTATGTGTGCATGTCCAAGTGTGTGTCGGCAATGTTAGCCACTTGAGTGTCAGCAGATCTCCAGGTTGGAGAAGGGAGGGTGGTGAGTTTGTCTTGGAGGGACAAGACAGGCAGGCAGGCAAAGAGCCGCTGCAGGCCAGACAGAACCAGAGGACGACTGAGCAGACTGGCATGTACAACTGCATCGAGGAGGCCAGCCAGGGTAATGACAGGTCAGACTCTTTGAGCATGCAAAGTAGGGAGTGAAGAGGAGACATCTGGCAACTGGGTGTGGTAGAGCTGTCCAAGGTCATTTGCATACCACTACAAGCTATATTTGTACATCATAAAAAACAAAATACTGTTACTGCATTTCTATATGCTTCATACAAACCTACTGTTTGTAAAGGTGTCTGTTGTTTAGATATCACAAGATACCATCAAAACAGACACCCTGTGTAGGAGGGGTTGTGATGCAAATTGTCTATGTTAAATAGTTTTCTCTTGTCATCCATACTTCTTATATGTATATGTACAACTTTAGCTGCCAACACAATATACATAATATCATGGTATTACAACTATACACCTAAACTGGTCAAATGATAAAGCATGATTTGTATTTGAACCGTTTTTTAGGAAAGTTATGTCTAAAATCTGTTTGATTGTTAACAGTCCAGGTGGAAATATAAAGGAGGTCGGTCAACAGTAAATGATCATAATAATCAATGGGTCATAGTTCAAAAAATAAAATTTAAAAAAAGTTGCTTTGTATTCATTCTTCGTTTTTTTGTTTGTTTTTAAAAAGTTCATTTTCACATTAGCAAAAAATTGAATTTTGACTTTTTTTTTCTTGCCATTTTTGACTTTTAAGATAGTCCCTAACTTTAGCTCCTCAGTCTAGATTGCACAAGGTGTCAGGCTTTGATATCAGAGATCATAGAGAAAAAATAACACATGTGCAACATCAGTCAAGCTTTACCTTGCACTGACCAACAAATCTAGTGAAAAGTGATGTCACTGAGGATGATGAGATGAATGTCTGAGTATCAGAAACTATCTATGGCTACAGTTTTAGCCTACTGCCTATTTGTTTAGTTGGACAAATAAGCATTGTGGACAGTCCTGCTACTCTGGCTGTTAGCAATTCCTGTTCCAAAGAAAAAGTTTGAGGTTGATGATTATGAGACAAGATCTGAAATTATAAGGAATGCATTCTTTTTTTTTCTTTTCTTGGGGATCCTGCCACCAGGATATGTGAGCTCCATTGATTGTAGCAGTGTGTGTATGACGTCTGTATTTTTGATTTGACTAAGCTATGACTTTGACAAGTGGTGTGATGCTTCTGGCAAATTGAATCAAACTGGTAAGAGAATGGGGAAAATTTTACAGATGAGCTCACATATTTCTGCAGATTGTGGTCTAGCAGATCCAGAACTGAGGCTGTATAGATAGAAGCCAGGCAGAGGGGAACAAACAGAAAATGAAGTGGAGCTGGAGTCGTCTGAAACGCGAAGACCAAATAATGAGGCCAACACCAGTGGTGTTTGCTGCTCTTGGCTGGACGGCCTCTGTTTGTCTTAGTGTCGGGGGGCAAAGAGAGCCGGCAGCCGAATGGAATTCTTGGAAACACCAAACAAACCTATATTAAATTTCCTCTGAAATGCCATGGGGAGAGGCGTGGCGCATGCGTGGCAAGGGGAGGATGGACAGAGAGGTGGACAGCAGAGACACAAGCAGAGGGAGGGAGAGGAGGAGGCGCACAGTGAAGAGACAGCTCAAAATACAAGGGGAAGTGGGAGAGAAAGGAAGAGGAAGATGAAGAGAGGCAGAGAAACAAAGGTTAGCAGGCTGTAGGGTTGACAGGGATGGGAGAAGCGGAGGGGGAAATAGAGAGTGCCAGGTCATGCTGGAGGTAAAGGACAAGCTGTTAGGGGACAGTAAGAGTGGCAGTAGTAGAAATACATGTCAACCAAGCATGAGACAATGGATTTTAACATTCCACCCTCAAATTCTTCAAGGAGCCTCCCTTCCAGTGAATCCAAACATGCGCCAGAGAAGAAGAGTGTAACATCTGTGTGAGGTGTGGCCTCATGGCTCCGCGGTGCGTGATGACGTGGGGGACACTGACCAATGCTGAGTGTATGGATTGTAGCATGCGTGGCTGCAGCACTGGTCATCAGAACTAACCAGTGACCATCTGTTTCTCCGCTGGAAAGACAGGGAGTCTGGCTGAGCTCTGAGTTGAGAGAGTTTCTGTGTGGCTACCTGCGCTGTAGCTTGGCCAGTGTCTCCCCAACAAGAGGCTGTCCTGGTGTTTGTGGCGGAGGGTCAGTACATAGTCATAGCGCAGCTACTACAGGGCAGGCCGGGAGCGGGAATGTTGTGTTTACGATCATCTTGCGTCAACATCATAGCAAATATGTGGAGAATTTTATACTATAACATACAGTGCAAAGGACTGACAGAGGTGGGAGTCTGACTAGCCATTCAAAGTATTCATCCACACACTTGATGTACACACAATCCAGTTTTTCTGTGTCTTAATATCATGTGACAAGCTAATTATCTAAAATCATATTATCAATTAAATACATATCACATAATTATATGAATTTTAATGCATATTCATGAATCTGATCCCACACCAACAAAGCAAAAATCTGCAGGTTTGGTGGTGGTGGCAACTGCAAACAATGATGATGATAGCATTAATTATTGACAAAAACCTGCATCATCGTACTGAAGAATTAGAGCTCTAGCTGTTTTCCACCATAGAAAGATCAAGCTAATGCACCTCTGTAACACTGTGTCTGTTATTCCTAATGTACTGTTTAGATGTGGTGTTGATGTATATCAGGTTGCATGAACTGACCAAGAGTTTTCACGTGAGTTTGCAAGTGAAACGATATAACTAGAAAGAGAGCAAATGAAAAGATGGGCGGACCACATAAAGTCAATACTGAGCATATCAGTTTTTCTTCCTCTATTGATGTGTCTCAGGATGATCTTTCTTGTACACAGAGGCATTTTAAAATTAATGGCCTCTACCTCCTTTATCTTTTCGGTGGCACATTGAGCCTGATTTTCTTCAAGTAAATACATCTACCGACACAGAAGTGATTAATTGTTCACATAACGGCGAGTATTGTTCCATTCTGTGTGAGCCAAGTAGTAAATAGAAGTTTACTGCTCAAATCGTGTAGTTACTCCCAGCGTAGTTAGGAGGGGGAGGAAGACAAAGCCACACCAGACTGCATGGAATACACAAAGACGTATACACACACTTGTTTGAGAGACAAAACCAAATGCTATTCGGGGTGTTATAAATGGGGAAATAACTCTCTTCAGCTATCAAAAACACAAAACTGCAGGTGCATCAACAACAACCCCCCTGAGGAGAACGTTTGACAAACCAGAGCTACAGTCTGTGAGCCAGATCGAGGTCTGCTTTGAGGTACTAAAGCACATTCTCCCTCTCCATTCCTCTCTCTATCTTTCTCTCTCTCTCTCTCTCTCGGCTGAGGGGACATCTGGAGCGCATTAAGGCACTAAGGACATTGGATCTCCCCAGAGCGCCTGACTGGATGGGTGGCCCACTGTAGCCCCCTTTCAGCAGCAGTGCCCGGCCCTACCTGATTGATAGAGGGAGCCCCACACGAACACTTAACACTCACACACACTGACAAATCCCACACGGTTGACATACAGTGTGGACCACTGAAACATTGCGTGTGCTGCTAACATGGATTAGTATGGACACGTGTACTTCCACCTTTCACTGTGTATAGCTTGCCCTATAAATCATGCAATGAGTACTTGGTATACTTAATGTGCCTAATGCATTCCTACAATGTAAGTTGTTCAAAGCAAATTCAAAGAGACTGTTGAAGTGGCTTGGGTGTTATTAATAAGGACAAATTGGCTTGGTTTTAATGTAATAAGCAACAGCTGCAGACATATGGAAATAATATGGGAAGATGAATACAACTCTGAACTTCATGAACAACATGCACTTTCTTCAGTGTCTGAAGATTTCCAAAGCATTCCCTGACACCTCATTCACACAAACAAAGATGTGAATCAAAGTCCATCTTGTTTCTCAGAATTGTACTTTTTCATTAAAGCATGGAATAGACGGTCCTGTAAGATTTTTTTTTTTTCAGTAGATGCTCCCCATGCAATGAGAAAACACAAACTTTTTCAAAGGAGGAAAGTTCAAAGAACCTCCTCATTTCCAGTAAATTGCTTTGCATGATTTGCCATTTCAAATAAATTGCAGTGTTGGCCAAAATTTGCAATTCACAGGAAGTCGTCCCCTCAGCCACACAGAAGAAGTTAATCCATATTTCACGTTTGAATATAAGATGGAAGCAGAGAAAAAGGGAAGGAAAGGGAAGATAGGTAACTCCTTGCCAGGAGATGAGGAGCGGAAGGGGAGGGGTGGCGGGAGAAGCTGTGGGAGTGGAGAAAAGGCGAGAGAATGGGAAGAAACAGGCGCCATTTAGAGTAAATGGCATCCAAAAACCCTCTCCAATTATCTTTGCCTACCATGCCAGTGAGACTGACTTAATTAAAACGACTTGAGAGGGAGGGGAGAGAGGAAGGAACTGCCAGTGATTGAGGGGGCAGGCAGGCGACGTATCTGCACCGAAACACAAAGCTCAGGCATCGCGCAGACTGTCGACCACTCTCCCTTTTCAATTCCCAACTTCAAAAGAGAATAAAGAAATAATAATAAAAAAGAGAGGGGGCTCTCACCATTCGCAGCCATGTAATTGCGCTATTTAAATCTTACATTTTTATCATTGTTAGAATATTCGTTGGGGGGAAAGAAGAAAAAATGGATAATAAAACTGTTTTTTTTTTTTTGTTCTTGTCTGACTCCCCCCCTCCTATAATCCTTCTGCCTTTTTTCTGAGAAAACCGTTGACAGTGACCTTTTCACATGAGGTCTGTTTCTATGGAAACAACGTCCAGCCCCTCTATGTTTGGTGTTTTCCTGTCATCGGGCGGCCAAAACTGGCCCACTTGTGACTAAGAGGAAGAATGCATCACATTTAAAGATTCGACTGTGTGTCTTTTATTTGATGTTTCCACTCATGTGCATCTGCTGGCCTTGGTAGAAGCACAGAGTATCTGCTGCTGTAAAGACATGAAATCATGCAGACCACTCGACCTTTCTCACTACATGATTTTTATTTTTGACTTGCACACTAGATTACAGCAAAAAGAAACCTCAAAGCATCACGTTACCTAAGAGGATCAATCTGAGGATGAATTTTAGGTATTTAACATTTCAGAGGAAAGTCAACTCTATACTAACTAAACTATACAAATTCTAAATCAATGCCTTATAGCTTAGCCACTATAATTTCAACAGTGCCTTTGATTTTTGTGATTCCTGTGTTTATTTATTATTTGGCAGTCTCTCTCTCTCATTTTCAGTTTAAAAAATAGCGTTGAAGTATTTTAGAACTCTATCCTAACGTTTTTTTTTAAATAAGTACTCTGCTTTAAATATAATTTGTGTCTCTTATTTTTCAACAAAAAAAGTTCTGTACCCTGTTAAAACATTCAAAATTACATTAATTCCATCTCCCTCATTGAAAAGCATCTAATCTATAAATATGCAAGTATTGTTCATCTAAAGAGTTTAGCTGCTGAACACAAGATGGCTCCTACTTCTTTCAAAAGTCCATTCTCTGCGTCTGTGTACAGGATGATTCAAGTTTCTACATCACACTTGTGTAAGCTGCATATTGGAACATGACTGAATTTCAATCTAGCTGGAATATCACAACGTCCAGGAGAATGTCTTAAAATACATCATTTTGCCCAGCAAAACTCAAACATCACAGTGGAGTAATTACAAGGAAAAGACATTTTTGAGTCTTTTCATGATGTATGCCTTATCTGAACATTTATAGCTGGAAACATTATCAGTGTGTTTTCCATTGCATATAGCACTCATGTTAGGCTGTTGCGCACTGGTGGTCCTTGTATCAAAAGCTCAGCCAGTTCAGTTGAAAGTGTTTTTTTATTGTACTGTTTTTTTTTATGTATTTATCTATTTTAAAAACATCAAGAGGCTTGTAAAGTTGCTGAAAATCCAAATTATTCTTCTGATGGTCCATTATCATGTGAATTTCCTCAAGGGGATGAATAAAGTATCTACCTAACCTACCTAACCTAACCTTATCAAATGTAACCTTTTTAGCCATAATATGTTGCCATTTATTTTTTATCTTATTCATATTCAATATCTTTGTTCACAATAATGACATTTTGACAAAAGCTCATGTTACTTTTAAATCTGTGTGTTATGAAAAAACCCAATAATCCTTTAATACAGTTTATACATATCACTAATATCACAGCATTACAAGCATTATCCTACACTATTATACCACAGGAGGTTAAAACTACCATTAAGAGCAATAAGGTTCAGGTGGCTTTATGAATAGTTAAAATATGTGCATAAATTTACATGTAAATTAAGCACAAAGCCGATTTAGGTCTAAAATGTGTTACATTCCTAATAGTTTTATAACTGGCTGTCCTTTCTAAAAACATGGAAGCGGATTTAAATTCAGTTTGCATCAAACTATGTGCTGCTGATGTCAGTTTAAAAGCGCTCCTCCATAAAGACACACACATTCGCACTCAAATACACACACACACACACACACACACACACACACACGCTCTTCTGACACCTTGATCAGCCAATACACAGTTACTGCTCATGTGTCACAGCTAACACCTGTTACTGTGCTTTTGTCTTGTGAGCTTATTGTAATGGACTGCACAGTATTTCTCACTAAAGACAACACAAACTGAGGCTGTTTCATCAAATGTGTTTGCACAGAAGGTTGGTGGGCGCTATAATTTGAAGTTTAAGTGTGAGAATACACTGTATACTATAATTGCCAGGACTGAGGAACCACTGTATCAGTATACATTTGCTGGAAAGAGTAGGCAAAGGCAGCTTGGATATAAATCTGTTTGAAATAAATAAATAATTAAAAACAGCAATTATTAAAACTTTGAAATGACCTGTTGGTTTATTTGCATAAAAGTTAATGTATTTTAAAATATGACATTTCAGTAAGTACTTCTTTACCTCACAACAAGCTATATATGTAACTCATCTGAGTGAAGACACAGGTTTTTAATGTTAGCCAAACATTTTTCTAATAAGTATTACATTTGATTAGACACTATCTGAGAAGTCTGGGGTCTGAAGGGTCTGAAGAGAAAGCCTGAGTGTGTGTGTGGGACAGAGAGGGAGGAAGGAGGGTTGAGTTAGCATGACAACCGCTATTTTGATGGGGCCAAAGCCAAGTATCTCCACATATCCACTTTCCCTCTCCTATTCATCCCCTGTCCTCCCTGCTTTTCCATCTCCAGAGCCCTCCCTCTCCTCTCCATCCCCCCATCTCCTCTCTCACTCTCTCGCCGTTGCTCTCTCTTCTTTCTTCCTAAACTCGCGTTCTCCTCTTTTCACTGATCTCTCGTCTCCTCCCCCTCTTTCCTCTTCCCTTTTTTCCCCCCTTTTCTCAACGTCTTGCCCTGCTCGGGGAGCTTCACATTCCCTTGTGTTGAGCTTAGAGAGTAGTTAGAGAAAAAGAGGGAGAGACAGAATATTAATCGTCTCATTGTGATTTGAAGGTGGCTGTTTGTTGGTTTTGGGGGTGAAAAAATGACACTTTATGGATTGTTTTGACCATGTCCCATATTATCTCTGGGAAATGCCAATAGTCTCTGAAATGAAAGAGATAGAGATAAAGAGAGGATCCACTCTATACCTTAAACCCCCAGTACTCTGCTTCTCCTGGGCCAGATAGTTCCCTCACACACACACACACACATATATATATATACTGTACACACACATACGGACACAGACACACACCACCACAGTCTCAGCTCCAGTTGCCAGGGAGACCGCCATACCAGGGCTCTGACCCAGGAGGTTTGGGACTGTTTTTCAAGCCCCCACCCTCCCCCCCGAACGCAGGAGAGATGGCAGCTGTAGGACAGCTGTTCCTACCAGGCCTGAGCCTTAAACCACAACCATCATCCCACCATCAGTGCAGCCTGGACGGCATTTTGGGGACAAAAACACCCTGCAGCCCAAATGATTAGACACATCTGCCTTAGCAGACTCCTCAGAAAAGTCTGTGGAAAGGAACAGGAGAACGAGAATCAAGAGTTTACCTTATATTTCAATACGCTTACAGCTCCTACCAGTTAGTGGGCTGCTTTCATTTCTTTTGTGTACACAGTCATGTTAGGTTTGTTGCCTTTGTTAGCTTCAGCAGCTTAGTGTTACCGTACTTATTGTAACATTATAGCTCAGCTGAGCGTGGCTCTTTCAGACTGCAATCGTAAAGTGGGAACACTGATATTTCAGAAATCTTGTATTTCATTATCAGCACTATATCATGCAGAGTTGTGGACCTAGGTTTTGACTGATTGATATTAGTTCCTAGTTATTGACAGCACATCACTCACATCCAAGTGGAACTCCATTGAACTTGTGGTACTTCAGCTATGTACAGCTTTAAACAAGCTGCTCTGTGGTTTCACTTGTCATGTAATTGATTATTTTTAGCTAATCATATCATCAGGCAGCATCATCTTTGCATCAAAAAACAACAGTTAACCTGAGCTCACTGCCCACAACAGATGTAGCTGGTGGATAATTGGCCTGATTTCCACTGCATGTCCAGACAGGCCGTACTGTGTTTACTGGTTGTTTATATCATTGAATTTCCCTCAGTAGAGACTCTGATTCCTATTTGCATATTGTCCCCAAAAGACATAATTATCTCCCATTTGGCCTCACTGTGAAGAAATAGCCATGCATAGGTCTAAACTTCTGTACAGACTAAGGGCTCGGTACATTAAAGGAGAATTCCGCCAATTTCATGTGACACTCAGACAGGCTTTAGGTACACAGAAGCTTATAAACTGTTGGATTTACAGTAGTGCATGTAGGTTCTGTGATATACACAAACATCAGTTCAATATCGTCTTTGCCAGTGGTGCAAAAAATCAAGAAAGATTTCCCGGTAATAGGTTGATAGCCTTTAGTTTACACACATAAAACTGTAACAGAGCCATTCTCTCCATACCATAAACAAACTAGCAGATACATAACGCCAGGGAAAGAACCCTAGTCCGGATTCTTGTTGTAGTACACCCACTTTACAGTATCCATTACCCCACTTGCTTGCTTCTCATAGGTGAACACGTTGGTTTATTCAGCGTGTAATAGAATTTGGCAGGCCCGTCATCTGCAGGAGCCAAAAGGACCATTGAGCTGAAACCAACGACAGACAAACTGTGTCAGCTTTAAGATGGCGCTGCAAATGAAAGTATAGGCCAGCTGATCTCGCAACTGTAGAGTGCACAATGTAACTATATTCCATGAGGGAAAAGAGCGATTTCACCAAGATGGATGGCCACCTTTCAATGCATTTCAAGGGCAGACAGATCAGTAAGGGATCATTACTTCTATGAAGGGTTGGTTTAGTGGTCTGAATGGAGTTAAACGCGACTGGTGCTGAGCGTTTTGTGGAAGAGGAAAAAGTAACAACGTGCAGACATAAATATACAAGTTGCATTTTAAAGACGCAAATGCTTAAAATGCTTTCAAAAATATATAGGTCTGTATGAAAATATATGTGTAAGTATTTATGAATATGTATAGATGGGTGGGTATATATGATGGTTTTTGTTTGTTTGTTTGTTTGTCTATCTGTTTGTTTTTTAACTTTTTAGATTTATGAAACCCAATATTTGTATTTCCACTTGAAAATGTAGATTTGGTAGGTACATCTCCATGTTGTATGTTCCTGCATGTTATAAAAGAAAAATAAAGTTAAAAAATATGCTTTCAAAAATGGATTCTGCTTTGTTCTGTTATGCATCAAAATTTATGACTTTCTGGCAGCACTTTTCTTCCAATGGCACTGAAATGTTTGGTTGGAACCACAAAGTTAATCATCAGGCAACAACAATAACAGATTTAACAGCTCTGAATTATTCTATAACCTACTGGGCTTTCAGTGGCATTGGCTGGCCTTCTACCCATAGGCAGATATAATATGTACCATTGCCTTGGTCTCATAACATCCTGTCGTGCTTAAGCCATGTGCATCTATGTTTGCACCCATTTAAGTCTCTCCCTGTCTAAATGAAGTGTGAAAAATGTGGGAGGATTTGGACCGGACTGTCCACTCACTTCTAAAATATATAATTTATACATATCTATTGCTGTTACTTTGCCAAAAAAATGGAACAGTTGCCTTGAGACAGCGTCCAAGAGCATGAGACTATAAAAATAGCTGCTATTCATGTTCAAATGGACAGCCAGAGCACACTTATCCGTTTATCAGCGTGCCTATTTTTCCACTGCAAGTCACCGTTGAGTCTTTCACTGTGTCTTTCTCTATAATTAGCTAGTAGTCTTCTAGAGCAAGACTAACCTGTTCTTTTTTTCATCAGAGTGCCAGGAAAAGGAGCAGGCTAAGTTAGAATAGTGGTGATTTGGCTCTCCCCCTCCATCTGTTTTGTTTTCCTTCCATCTCCCTCTTTTTGATGAGCTGGGTCTTCAGTCCCCCTTATAAAATCCCATTAGCTCTTAATGAAGTCGGGCTCCTAGCCTCTCGGCCTCACCTCATTTAGCACGATTGTCTGGCGGCCATTAGCATGGAGGCAATTACAGCCGCACGACAAGAGTAATTGGAAATGCCAACAGGGACCCTGAGAAATGGGAATAAATAAATATAAAAAAAAATATTCAAACTAATAAGCTTCCATTCAGATGGTGGGGAAGGAGCCGCATGTGTCTAAGTTAAATCAACATAATTACAATTAGGGTTGGTAGGGTAAAGAGCCCGGGTGAGGGAGAAATGGATATGGATGGATTGGAGGATGATGGTTAAGCATAGATGTAGCAAGTGCGATGGAAGGGAATGTGGGATCACACAGTGAAGCTAATAATGTGGAGCTAAGCATGACCCCAAATTCATGTAACAGAGAGGTCAGGTGGAGTGTGTCGGTGCATTCTGGTTTGCCTTCCAATCTTCTCTGATTAAAGGCAGCTTTTCCATTCTGTCGCCAAAATAGAGCCGAAAATGATTTCATTAGCTCAAGGCCAGATTGCAGGCCTTGGAATCTGACAAATTCTTTGCTGAAGATGGTGTGATATTTACCTAGACTGAAGAGGCTAAAGGAGTTCCACAGCTGCTGCCCCATGTGGAATTTGAAATGGCAGCCTACACAATTTCATAGTCCTCGATTTAATATCCTATGCATATAGTAGATAATGCATTTTTCAACATTAGTTTATCAGCAACAACCAGTTCAATTCCCAAAAGTTATGAAACACTCACGATTAACATGCTATTCCATGGTTTAACTAAACTCTCAAACAATGAGCACATAAGCCTGGCAGGGCTAAAATCACAACTGAGGAAACCTGCTGCTCAAACTTGGGAGGAAAGGCAAATTAATTTCTCTCCATGAGCAAGGCTAAATGAGGCCGAAAACACTTTATTGCCAGCATTCCACTAGCATCCAATCTGTAATAACGTGCTGTGTTTGTGAGATGAAGTCCTGTGATGAACTATAGCAGGTTCTATCATTTTGTTACCCCCATCAAGGACGTTATGTTTCTGGTGCAATTTGTTTAGCACAATATCAGGACAAAAGTTACAGAGCAGGTTCTCAACAGATTCTTCAGATTCTATTATGGTTAAAGTCAGTGGTCATATTGCAGATTAAAAAGGTGCAGCTTGTTCAGAGGTATGTGGTCTCTGACTGCTTTCGAGCATGAATATGAAACCAACAAATAAAGTAATAAAATGCAATTCAGCTATAGATGCTAAAAATATGATCAGATGTGGTATGACTCAATAAAAGTGAAGTTTAAGAAAACATGAAATATCCTATTGACCTTCATTTGCAGTAAATACAAAGTGACACACAACACTTATGAATGCAATATACGACCTCCACATATTAACCTTAAGAGTTTGGTCTACGAGGCCATGAAGAGCACTGAACTAAATATAACTGTCTTCTATGTGATGTCATGTGGAATATATATTATAATGTTTAGGAAAAAAAACAATATGACAATGTGTGAAACTGATTTACTTTATTATTAGATCAAATGGGGAACTCACCACTGCACGAACTAAAAGGACTACTTGAGAAGTCTGGGAGGATATACTGAAACAACAGCAGGCTGCAGGCTTGATGCCAGATTGCCATGGCATCTCTCCTGTTAACCCCCCACTCCACCCCGCCTCCTCACTCCCACCACCCACAACCACTGTTGCCCCCTTTCCTGCCTCCTAAGCTGAATGACAGGTGGCAGAAACCCGATCAGCATGGGCCTTCATCAAGGAAGCACTCCCATCTGAAACGGGCATACTGCCCACTCGCCCGCCCGAGGACCTCGGCACAGGGGCTTCTGAGGCTGGATAGTATGTGTGTGTGCGTGTGTGTGTGTGTGTGTGTGTGTGTGTGTGTGTGTGTGTGTGTGTGTGCGCATAAATGAGGCAGGGGATGGGGGAGCTGAGCTACAATGGACACAGGGGCATTGAAGGGGAGAAGGGGGTGAGGGGTGTAATGGACTCTTTGGCTGAAGAACCGAGCGGCAGAGCTGGCACTGGGTGTCCAGGGCTCAAACGGGAAACGGGAGGCTGGCTCCCACAATAGTCAGTGTGACAGTCCCAGAGGGTCGTCCACAATAGCAGGGCAAACGGCTGCTGTCAACAATGACCTCCAAGGCCTCGCTGCTTGAAGTGAGACGGTCCCACCCTTCAGCACTTCCCTTTTAGCGCTGCCATACAACTAATGCAGGGATTATTATTAGGGTCATGTATTTGGAACATGTGTGCGTTTTGTCAGTCAAGTCCTGTCACTTGGATTTACCTTTGAGCATTGGCTACTGTGCTACAATATATGACTGGTTAACAGCTGTACATGGATATACAGTATGAGAATTTTTGAATAGGACATCATTGTTTGAAGAACACCTTGTATTTCTTAAATTCAGTCTGTACCAAAATATTCTCAACCTTATAAATGACCATAAAATCCTTTACAAATATCACTAAAACTTACATGTTAAAAAAAAATAATAATTATATTTTGGGAAGTTTTGTCTTCATGTAGTAGTGACAGATGAAGAGGCAGATAAGAAACAGTTGCTGCCTGAATGTCCTGCCTCATGCGCTGTCACCATTCAGCTACCAAGGCACTCCAAGTTCTCCAGAATCTAACCACTACTTTGTTAACTAGCATTTGCCGACTTACTGCAGCACCTCATCTTTATAATGCAAACACATCTCGATGTACTCGACAACTACTTCCTGCCCGTGTACACCAAATCAGATTTGGAAACCTATTGGCTATCACAAGTGCAGCAGAGCATCTTGGCGCGAAATTGGAAATCCACAGTGTAACGCAGGCCTGTCCTTGTGCAACCCTCTGTCCCTGTTCTTCATGAAAAAGTTTATTTGTCTAAAATAGCTCTACAAGCAATCACTCCATGGGCTGGAGTGATTGTAAGTGGAAGGGGGGTAATGTAAGGGAGGGGTTCTCCAACCAGGAGGAGATTTAATTAGTGAAATCTCATTAAGTCTAACAAAATTAAGCGTAAAACAATCCTTGGTGGGGAATCATGCTGGAGGTTTTGGGTGGGGAGAGGGAGGGCAGGAGTGGGGAACACTTAGGGGCTGAGAGGACATGGAGACTGGCTGTGCGATTAGTCTGGCCTGTGTGTAGGAAGAGACAAATGGCTTAGTATAACCAGACCTCCTCTGGCAATCAACTAGAGACGGCCATGTGTGTACAGATCCCCCATTGTCCTAGCTGTATTTTGTCTGGGCCTCTCCCCAATACAAGGGCATTTACCGAATAGACTACAAAGACTAATTAGGATTTAGAGGCATATTTTCAACAGCAAGAAGTTGGCAAAAACAACAATTTACATGCAGGGTTGATGTTACAAGAGGAGGAGAATTACAGAGGAAAGCAAGTTTGAATCCTGGAACCAGCAGGGAATATAATGTCACTGTCACTGAGACGAGAACATAAATGGACGATTCTGTCAAACCTTGGACTACATTCAACACCAACATATTTTAACATCCAACGCCAGCATTTTTTTTTTAATGTCTCGCTTTTTACATTATCTGCATACGGCAACCATAATAAAGATCAGGGAAAGTTTGTGGCTATGACAAATCAGCTTAGAGACAGATCACAGTTAGGCTTAATAAACACTAGCATTAATTGAAGATGCACTGTTTGGTAAAACTTATTTTGTGGTTCCAAAATTTGGAATTTGATCCAAAATGAAACTGTGAAAAATCTACCCAAATCTGATTGTATTTTTCATTTTTTTGACACCCAATCTGAAATGAACATAAGAACAGTCAGATACAACCAGGAAGCAGGATGTAACCAGGACCAGCATGCCTCCTCAACACAAAACACATTCTTCCTCTATAGTGATTATGATTTATACATTAAGGTAAGTCTGTGCCAAATTCTGCAGGTTTTAGACATATTGCCATGCAGACTCAGGACCCACAGAAATATGGGATGTTACCTGGACCTGATTAGACTGAATATAATTTTGACCTGGTCGGCTGGGTTTCAGGTTGAGTCTCATTTAGGAACCCAGTAAAGTCATGAAGACCTCTGTGCTGCAAAATTATGGTGACTGTCTGTGGATAAATAAACTTCAGAACAGGCAGGTGTAGTTGAAAAATGGCCATGACCATTTAATAATAGTTGCTATAATTAATAGTTAACAGCTGTGAGAAGGGAAGCATGAGCCAAGCTCAGGTAGATAAATTACAAACAAGAGCAGAAAACACAGACAGAGGTTTTCATTAAGCCTCGTGAAAAAAAATCAGAATCATTTTCAATTTGGGAACGACCACCACTTTTTTTCAGTTCTTCAAATCAATTTGTAATTAGTTGCAAACATGGAGGAGCAGAGGAAACTAACATTCTTTGGTTTATTTCAATCTGAACCATAGGGACTGGCTGTAATATTCAAATGCTCCAGGACAGCAATCTCCACCTAATTTTTAATATCATTGTCTGTGGAATGACTCAGGTGGAGGTGGATTATGGCAACAGCAACAAACAAGAAGACAATTCTTGCAAACAATTCCTTGTGCATGATCTAACCCTTCTAGTCACTATACTCCCATTTTTAAATCACAAAAGAAGTTGTAGTAACAATGACTGGCTGTGAGCCTTAAAAACATTTTTTTTTTGTCTCATGATCATAGCTGCTTTTTTGTGCAATTCTAAATAGAGCACTTATTGTGACAGCATCATTCTCTGTTGTAATAGCTAAAGTCATCACAGCATGCTACACACTGGTAGTTATCACAGCTATAGCAACATGAGCACTTAATTATCTTGTCTGAGAGACAATGTCAGCGCGAAGACGACTTTTCCGCTGCAGCAATTAGTTTCCTAAAGTGGCAAAATTTCATGGAGTAACTTGTCTGATATGTCAAGCAAATTTGGGCTGCTTTGGCTTGTTTTATGCACCTGCTTGTCCTTGTATGTACATACAACCTGAATACAACAGGCCCACTTATTATGGACTACATCTATATCTGCAGCAAACTCTATCTGACGGAGTGTTTTTGCAGGAAGAAGTGTATTTTCATTTGCTTTTGGTTTCCATTACTTCACCATTTCTTGTTAAGACAAGCAGACATATGTTCAGCATTTAGGTCTTGGTCTCTTTTTCTCATCACCTGGTTATATAGGTATTAATCAGGAATAGAAAATTTGTGAACAGCATAATAAAAGTCAATCAATTAAAACCTAAAGTCTGTACAGTGTAATTGGCAGGACAGCACTAAACTGGAAATGTCAGAAATAAAATAAAATCACTCTTATGGAAGACGGCACCAACGTCCTAAATTCCCATCAGGTCACATTCATTTTCATCTTGGCCCGGGATGCAAAAATATTCATCACCATTAAAAAAAAAAAAAAGCTACAGATTGAAGTTCCAGCAAGAACTGAGCACAGAAATAGAAATTCTCATTTACGAGTTGAAGAAATGTCAAGAAAATATGCTCAAGGGACTGAAATGATCGTTTGGTTTCAACCGGCTTGAGTGAGCTGCAGCAGGGCAATCATTAGACGTGTACTCTGGCATGCCAATGTGTTTATAGCATGAATTACATTTGATTGTGTGCTCTTAAATTAAATCACAGACCGGTGCTGGCCTCTGAAGAAATAGATTAGCTGTGCCAGATACGTTGTTACTGAAAGTCGATAAGACAGAATGAACACTCTGTTCATTAAACACATACTTGCAAATTGCACACAGCTTTGTTAACGACGTGTGCAGGGCATATAGAAGCACAAGCTTATACAACCAGGTTATATCATAAGGGTTATAGGAAGGCAACAGGCAACTTACAGTTAGCTTGCCCACAGCAACGCAGGAGCTTTCAGTGTTGTTCTCTGCTCACTCTCCACACAAAGCCTGTTGACAGACGACAATGATTTAAGCAATGCAGCTTAATAAAGTCATCATTATAATTGAAAAGGACATTGAAAATGGTGTCACTCAAAACATCAGTGAAAAATGTTAAAGCTGTCCATCTAAGCAGGGAGGCTGTATAATTTTTTTTTTTTAACTGGAAGGATCGACGTCGGTCATTATCTTTACTTGATAACACCTTACAATCACAAGCGCAGTAATAGCCTCTGAAGCATGAGTATCGGTGCCAGTACAGGGGCAGTGTTAATGAATCAGTCTGCTTCACATACCACAACTGATACGTTTAACGCAGAGCTGGTGTTAATCTACATTTTTTCTACTGTCAACAATTCCCATGGAAAGACCAAAACCAACAATGTGTTAGTCCATCCATCAATACTTTATGACTTCCCCACTCTGTCTTTGTCTGTCTCACCTCCAAGCCCACTGATTCCACCACTGAAAACAAATTCTTTTTAAAAGGACTTTTTTTTAGGAAAGGAAGTTTTTGTTGTCGTTTCGAGGCTCAGTAATTTCTTAATACAGCTTGACACTGGAGTTTTTAACAAATGTTACTCAAACAGGAGGACATAGTGTCATTTGTTCAGGACTGTTTTCAGAAGCATATTAATACACATTTGGTGAGTATTCGGTGCAGCAGGACGGTGTTTGTGGAACTGAGTCAAAATAAAGTACAGCGTGTGTGTGTGTTCATAGTAATGTCACACCAATGCAACAGTGTGGTTTATTAAGTTTTTTGAACAACAGTTGAGCTCTGTGGCACAGAGGAAAAACATATATCAGGCTTTGATAGACTCACATTAGTTGTTGGTAGGATACATTCATCATTGGTTTGTGTCTTTGTGATGATGATAAAAAAGCAGCCTTATTCTTTAATAAAAGGCACTTTGGGTAGTGGACATCCAGCGTAGTGGAGACTAAACACCACAAACCAGAAATTGATATTTATTCAATTCATTTACACACGATTCCTATTCCCATTAATCTATTAAGGATAGCCTTCTGTTTAACTGAATGTCACTGGCACAAACACTTTTATTAGTGTTTGATCGTATCCTAATCACAATGGCGTCAATTTTTTTAAAAAGTATATGAAGTAAAAATAAAAAAGTAAGTAAAAACCTGGCATTGTTTCTGTACTGTGTACACAATTTAAGCCAGTAAAACATCTGTGCTATCCGTCTGCTGACAGCACACAAAGGGGACGATGTGCAATACAGACCTGCTGGAATCAAACCAGTGCTGGTATGGTAACATGCTAAACTGTGGTTGAAAGTTGAATTTGTGAAATAGGTCTGAAAAGTCTAATGGACGTCCTTAATCTTGAATTATAAATACATTAATGCATAACAACAACAACAACAATAATAATACATTTAGTGAGTAAAACACTATAGTTTAGGAGTAAATTGTTATAATTACCAACAGCAATAATTCATCATGTAAAAAAAAGAAACTCTGTACTCTGTACTGGTTGGGTACTTGTAGGTTTGTAGTGTAAACTACAGGATCAAATTACTTAAAAATATTGGAAAATATGTGCTTTTAAAGGCATTAATATATACATGAGTGCTTATTTGTTTATATCAGGTTGTCGCTGCTTTATAATAACCGTTAACTCCACTTACAGTTAAATCCATCATTGGTATGCAACTCTCCATCACTGCAAATGAAATGCATTGCAGTGATCATAATTTTAATTGACACAGGTGAAAACAGCGAGGTCATAAAACCACTGTGACTCAAATTCCTTTGAACAATCAAGTGGCTGGCCATGTCTGAGCCACCCAGGGCACGGCGTTGCAGAGAGAGTTGTGGCGCACATGCAAAAGATTTAAGTTCAATCAAGCATTCAGGGCCGGACACCTGATCTTTCGCTTAAAGCTCCTTCAGAACAGTGGGAGTGTGGTCAGGCCTCACAGCAGGCCGCCTACCTCCAGCAATCTGCTAACACAGAGCCTCTGAAGGGATGGTATTTATCCAGTCCTGCACAGCTCAGTGGGGACTACTGTGTGTGTGGTAGGTAGAGGCCCAGAGTGGATGGGGAGGGGGTTGGAATGAGAGCTGTGGAGATTTAGCAAGGAGAGCCCAAACATTTCTCTTTTTTAGAGTTGTATCAGTCTCCTAAAATTGCTGCAAAGGTTCATATCATATCTCAAAGTCATGCAAATATTGAGAAGTGTTTACATCATCTCAGACGTGGGAAAGTATTGCAGAACCAGTTTTTAAGATTTCTTTCAGGAATTAGTATTAGTGCAAATCATTATTGCTCTTTGGTGTCCATCATTTGAAAACAAAAGAGCAATGTGCCTAATGGTGTTCTAATGCAATAGTTTTAATACGCTTAATCATGACAACTACAGAACATCTAAAATGTATCTGATGTTGTGGTGGTTTTTTTGAGACCGACTTCGGCTGAAATAAGCACTTACTGAGCAAATAATCCAATTCAATATATTACTTATATTGTTTCTTTATGGAGACAAATTCTTTCCATTCCTATATTCATAACTCAAGAAAGTTGCTCTTTATTTGGAGGGAAAATCCAGCCAAAGAATTGGTTGTAGCTGGGTTTATTTCCCATAGGCTCTTAATGCTAAAAGGTTTGAAGCCCAAAAACTCTGACAGCAAATAGGGCATGTTAATGGTAGCAAAGACAATCTCAAAGCCCAAGAAAACGAGAAAGTCTTTAGGATGTAGCTTGAGTTTCCCTGCCAAACATCCCCCCCCCCCTCCCCACACCCAGACCATGGGAGATTTGGGTGAGAGCATTTCTTAGGTTTCTTTCAGCCACAAAGAAAACATTTTAGCTCTCAGTAATCCTTCCCGAAGCCCTCCCTAAGCTCCAAGGGCCCTTCCAGTCGGTCATCCCTCCGGCCCCATCTGGGATCCTGGAGGAGCGTCTCTTTACTGAACTCCGCCACACACACCATTCACCATCTCTCCATGACCCCTCTGGGACGCAGCTGACCTTCCTGTTGACGTCAAAGTAAATCAGAGCAGGAGCTGGTGCAGCGAGGGGCTCCACCCACGGGGCTGGAGGTCTAATCACCATGTTCCTCGCAAAAGCCACAGAGGAAACATTAGCATTCCTGAATGTGCCTACCATCACTCACACTGCAGCCTCTACTCTACATATGTACACAGGTACACATATACCATCAGTGGAGCAAAGTAACTCAGTCATTTTACTTGTACTTTACTGACTGTTTAAACTTTCAGCTCCTTTATATTTCGACTCCACGAAGAGATAGATATTGCACTTCATCAGTCTGACATATTGTTATAGATCAGCTCAGTTTAATGTTGATCTCTATTGTCGCAAAAGAGGACAAGATAAAAACATAAAGGAAGACATACAACATAAACTGAAGACATTAAAAGTGCAGCTGGTGGAGCTCAGAATCAACTGAATTACTCAACAGTATATAAAGTAATAAAAATCTGCAGAGCTTAAACAATTTGCCATTTTGTCAATTAGTCAATCAACAGATAATTTACCCGCACTTATTTGATGAATAATATTCCCTGCTTCCAGCGTCTCAACCCTATATAATTGAAATTTTTATCTCCTTGAAGACACTTGAATACGTAACCTATGTACAACTAACAGTATATGTTAGGTTGTGTGATATATGCTGCAAAACTTTGGCTATCAGGACAACTATTGAAAAAAAATGTTCTTATATACTATAGACCAATAAATTACATGTTATTAGCATCAGTAAGTAACTATATGCTAGTAGCAGTAGTTGATGCTTTAAGTACATATACATTATACATTTTTCTTTGTAATACACTGTATTTTACATTATAGTATTTCTACTTTATTTAAGTAAAGTATCTGAGTACTTCTTATGAGTCACAGAAAGGAAGCATCCACAGTACTGATAATCAATACAGACACATCCACAGTCAGTGAATTCTGCATTCAAACAGTTGGAGGATGAGACCTTGCTCTTGGGTTAGGTTCTGGCTTTCTTACGGCTGAAGGAATTGGACTTGGAGAGTGCTGCTCCCCGGACAAGTTGTGCTTCTTGTGAAATGATTGTTTCATTGTTGCACTGTGTACAACATTTGCTCATATCAATAATGGGATATGCTCCAATGCATCAGGCAAATCCTGGGAGAGAATCTAGCTTCATTTGACTCATTTGATTTCACTGCTCGCATTTGTGGTAAAGCAGGCTTGGAGAAGACACAGACATGATTAAATATTCACAACTTCCTGCCTAAACTTTCTCTCTAATCATATGGAGGCTCTGTACAGCGGAGAGAAAACTCCAGATGGACATCTTTAAGATTCCCAAATCCTCCTCTTTTCGCTAGCAGGAGTTTTGGGGTCAAGGTGTGAAGGGAGGACCAAAAGACCCGTTTCCCACAATCCCTCCGCAGCTATAGCCCCCCAGCTGTTCAAGGGCTTCCATAACAACAGCTGCGCAGAGGTTTAGTGGTTCATGTTGCTATGACAACAGCAGGATCAATTGGCATGCACAGACTCTCTGTGCTAATAGCAAAAGTGACATTATACCATAATTTCATTTCAATAAAACACAGGCAGGTTTTTTTTACGGCACTAAGATTCAGGGGGACATAAAAAAGAGGCAAATAATTAATTTTGCATGATAATGCCTGTGGCTTGTGCACCCAAAACTCGCACGAATCTTCCATGCATATTGACAGCCAACCCAGCAACCTCACACTTCAAAATCATTCCCTGGCATTGAAGATCAGACCAGTTCAGAGTGTGATTGTTCCAAGCTCATACAATAGGAGCTAAATAAGTTTTCATGCCCGGGAGCTGTATGTGCCACAGATCACTGACCGGCAGGATGTGCAACAATCAGAAACATTTCTGTTATCCTGACAAACAGGATATCGGGTCACTTGGCCACCTTAACAGTGAGGAATCAGACACAGGGGGAAGGGGGCAGATGTGGCGGAAATGAATTACAAAACTCTTTATTCCCAGAAACGTAATATGTTGCACTCACTATTCCTTCTCGTGTATTAAACAATTAGTCAAAGCTAAGTTCTCCCAGCTCTTATCTGTGCACCCAAACTTCAGCCATTTCAGGCTAATTCCAGGGAATTACTAGGGGCCTCTCAATGACAATGGCAGGTATTCCCACAGGAATAACCAGAGCCGGCGCGGCGTCAGCGCAGGTTTAAGCCCAATATTTAACGAGCATGCAGCTGATCCAGGCAGCTGTGCCAGACAAAACACAGCACAAACACATACATTCAGTCTACACACCCACAGGAACACTCGATCCAGCTGCTACACACACTACATCTAACTTCCAGCATGACACACGCTTTTCTAACTTTGTGTCTCTGCCACTTATCGACTCCTGGCTGATATTTGACATTGATTATTCCTCCTTGTCTCACAGAATATGATAGCCAGCTCTGAACAGTGGGGGAAAAGCCAAACAGGAATCCACTGCTAAAAATACCCACGTCGTGATGACTCAGGATGGTCTTAGCAAACAAAAAGAGACCGGTCTAAATTCTTCCTGTCTGGGCTTTCTGTAGAAACTTTCAGAAAAGAGGTTCCAATATTCAGTGCCATCAGTGGATCCCTTTATTTGATGGATCGAGTTGCTGCAAGAGGAGTGAATATGAATTTGCATACAAGCAATCACACACACACACACTCGTACACAGGCAGTGGACCAGTCTCTACCCTTGACATACACCCATCTCATTATCATATAAGAATAAGGAAAACTTGGAAATGTGGTGAGGAAATAAACTACATGTCAACTACAACTGGAGAACCAAGAAATTCAAAAAATGAAATGAGCGAATGAAAGATAAATAAGAGATAAGAGTAAGAAATTAAGTTTATTTTTCCTTTCCCTTTCTTCTGTCTTTGTATTTCTTTCAACATTATTACATACATACACATTATTATCTATTGATGTTCTGTTGTATGTTTGACTAATCTGATATTGTTTTACTGACTCACAAAGGTTTTGGGGTTCACACATGTAGCTCATCATTGACATGTCAATTTCTCCACATAACAACCTTTCGACAATGTTAAAATTCAGCATGACTGATTTTCAATATTGCATATTTTTCGTACTGTGCTGTACACTTATTATATTTCAGCCCAGCTTCCCAAATGCAATAAAGGTAAGGTAAGTAGTGAGCGACTGCACACAGCGTCTATCATCTGAACGATGCTTTTCAAACACCTTTAGGCTCTGGTGAGATTCTTGCTCTTTCACTTACTCAAATGCAAACACAAGGATCTGGTTTTCAGGTGGCTCTCAGCATCCTCTCTACCCAAAGTTTCTGAGTACTTCTGCATGCTCCTCTTTTTTTGTGTGGATGTTTTAAATATTCCCACATTTGCACTTAGCATATCACATAGTTTTGCTACTGAAAAAAAAAATCCTCTTTTAGTGACCATCATTTTCTTCTCTATGTCTGTAAAGCAGCTGTATGGTTTGAAAATGTTCAATATAAATCCAATTACATTTCAAGATAATACAAACGTTTTGACTATACAGTGACTCTTTCACATAGGGATGTATCTTGTTTTGTCTGAAAACAATTGATGACATTTAACTACAATGTGTATAAAGTAGACAGATCACTATTATAACATCATTATTCTCACAATGGAAACAGGATCAATTATATGACCCCAGTGGCAGATGTTTTGACGTGTTGTAAAAACCCCCCACAATACTCAATACTGAACTAAATGACTTGTTAAGCCAGATATTTTAGCAGCAAAGCCCATTAACTGTACAGCAAGTGTTTCTGAACACAAGTAGATTCAACTGTTTCTGGTAGGAGCAGAATCCTCTCTCAGGTTCCAGATTAAACAGGCTGTGTTGGTCCAGGAGTGCAGCTGGCAGTCATGCTGGTGGACACCAGACATGCTGGATTTTACACTTAAGAGCAGAAGCTCCGGTTCTAACTGTCATGACTGACATAACCGGCAGGATCCAGTTGAGGCTGCTGTTGTGATTTGTGGAGAGTAAGAGGTATGGAGACGAGTGTGGGTTTTCTTTTTAAATCATTTTCTTTTTCAGATTTCTATAGTGCAAAGTATTCAGTTCTAGTCTTCACTTTTTTCTATGTTTATAGCTTAATTAATTTACAAAAAGTAAAAGCAGTGGTCAAAGTTGGAATTACTTCAAAATACTTTTTTAAAGATTTTATGAATTGTAGATTTTTACAGTATAAACTCTAGGATTCAGTTATCACCAATCCAAGACACCGCCCTACTGTACATGCAAAATAAAGCTACATGTAATTGCACACAAATACATATGTGTTCAATTCAGGTAAAATGCATGTCACTAATCTGCTGTACTGTATGGTATGAGGTAAACAGCAGGTAAAAAGACACAGTAGTGAAATATGCAGAGAAGCTGAAGCATGTCTTCACACTTTACAGCAGCTGTCTAGACTGTCAAATCTAACACTTTGAGGAGATGCTGCAGAAATATCCCTTGTGGAATCCTCCCTTGTTTCTCCAAAAAAGAAATCAATCCAGCCAGACAGGTGAACACCAGTTACATGAAGACATTGGGACTACCATGCACTGTTATGCAATATCCACCTCAGGTTTTTCAATGCAGTGTTAAAATCTTCCATTAATCAAATAAACATCTGCCAATGGGGACATTTTTCCAGTGCAAATGCTCCTCAAGTGACCTAAAACAGCTTGGAAAATACCCCTCCATTATCGTGAAAATGACATTTTAATCATCCTAATATAAATTGATGTCAATTGAGAGAGACTGAAATTAATCAGCTATTTTGGCATAGTTATTGCCTCCATGATGAACCACAAATTATAGGGCACGCAGGAAGGGACAATCAAAAAATTTGCCGAAGCCTGTTTATTTTGTTCATTAATGTCGGTTCAAGATTGACTGGATTCAGTATTGCACTGATCATCCTACATGGGGCGACTACAGGACCACAGGACTATACTAGACTACAGCGGGATTACTGGGCCAGATTATTTTTAACTTCATGTTTTAAAAAAGGAGATTGATTTATGGCATAAAAATTGAAATGAAGATGAGGGCTGTCTGAAGTTAATCCCTATTTATTGCAGCTTTGGTATAGATATACTACTGTATATAGTGCCCTCAAAAAATGTAGGGTCCATAATATGTAAAGTGCTTTCAGCTAACAAATGTACAATGCAATGTGTTGCATTTTAAAGATGAAACATTTGTAAAAAAAAAAAAAATACAAAAATAAATAACCTTAAGCAGAGTTTCAGCCGAAACAGCATCATTAATTTGAACAGCCACAGTCTACTAATCATTTCCACCATGCTCTCATTGTGTATATATAGGCAATGTTTCTGATATGTACAAATTCAACAGTGACTTTAAAACACTCTCATTGTCTGGGCATGAAACAGAAAAGGTAGGCAGGGAAGACAGAAACACAATGGACTTGGCAGAGCCGGCCGAGGCAGAACAGACAGTGAGGAATTCCCCATCAGTGTCTGAAGTGAGCTAACCTTGCTTTTTTTTCTTTCTGACTCTTCCCTTCTGGAGCGCGTCCAAAGGAAGAAAGTTAACTCTTTCTGGGCTTCTGCTTCAGTTGTTTGTTCAGTGTGCAGAGTTCCTCATAATGAAGCATTACATCCCTATGGAGTGAGCCTGCAGAATTTACCGATGGCCAGGTATCCTCCGTAGTCTCCACTATGCATTTTTACACATTAGAAATGCACCACTTATTTCACAGCCCCCCTCAGCTCCATATCCAGGTAGTTAAATACGAAGTGCTTTCTGTCCATTTCCCTGGATGGAAAATAGTGTCTTTAAATTTAAGGCGCTCTGCCATCTGTATTAAATGTCTACGGCTGTTTATAAATACCACTGACCAGCTGTGAGGCGGTCCACTGCGACACAGAGATTCACACAAACACACAGGCTTCTGGAGAAAACGTAAAAGCACCACCAACTCAAACGGCGTATTCTGAATCAATTCCCCCTCCTCTTCCTCTGTCCCTACACACACACAAACACACTCACGCACACATATATAAATGGGCCTGTTTTGAAGTGGGCGTCAAGAAGGCAGGTGTCATCCCTCATCTCTTGTCATGGTACGTCTCACCTTCACAGTCCGACTGACAGCCCTCTCCAAGCCACTACTCTCAGAGAAGTATCTCCCCGCCTCTGTGTTGACCTTTATCTGTTAAAGAAATACACCAAGTTTTTCCGAAGATTGGCCTATTTTTCAACTTCGGCCCGCAGAGATGAAAACATAAAAACTGAAATCATCCCTGTCTCCCCGAGGGATCTTTTTCCACGGTGTTAAATGTTAAATCCACAGCATGCACTGTGTTAGATGATAGAAGCCAACTGGCATGAGGCCTAATAATTCAAAAGTAAAAAAAAAAAAAACTGAACTTGATTTAAAATTTTATTTCGCTAAAGGGCAACCCACACACAAAGTCACTCGTCCATCTCTGGGAACAGACCGGCTCACATTTGAACAAATTATAACATTCCACAGACAGGACATGTTTTTTTTACACTGTTTTACCCCTTTTTTGTCTGGTGCACAAAACACACCATAGTCTCCACAGGCAGTTGTTCAAATCACACATATCTCCCGCTATTTATATGTTGCGAACTTGATCAAGGCCCTCGACTCGAGCTTTCATTTCACCACAGGCATATTTCTCAATGGCCAGTGACTAAATGAATAAACAATTTTCTTCCTGAATACGGCTCCTATAGCTGACTTTAAAACAATGTTTGGTCCAGTAAATTTGCGATGCTACTCAGCCCAGTGGAGACAGCTGCTTCTGAGGGCAGAGGCAGCCGAACAGAGGCTGAAGTCGCTGTGAACTGAATGGATGTACACTTCAGCTGCGTTGCTGGGATCTTGCTGCTGATGTGTGACAGCTTATATGAGGGTTGGTTGAGTGGCTGTGTGCAGAATTATTGTACAATTATGACGTCTTGAAAATGACTCTGAAATGAAAATTTGTTGTCAACAAAAACACAGCCATATGTTACTTTTCTTATCAGAGACACTGGAACTACTTGATGAATGTGTAAAGAATGAATGTGGCAAATGTGTGTGTACCATGAATGATAATAAGCTGAGTTAGCTATATCTATCATTACATTAAGTCATTTTTAATTTTAAAAAAACATGACATTTGATTACACACAGGTCATGTTTGGAGAGCTAATAAGATAGTATAACTGTGGCTCATACTAAAGTGTTAGTGTGGACTCTGCTATAACCTTATGTACAGCAATTTTAAAGTATCAGCATGGAGCACTTGAGCAGGACACACAGATGATTCCACATAGAGGAGAGGTTGGCATACGAGTCTACTTCAAAAAAAAAGCTTTCCCTTTGAAGCTAAACAAACAAATCTGACTCACAATCAGCACTATCACATTTCAAACTCCCATTTACACCACACTGACACCGCAGCAATGCCAGAGCGGTGCCAGCAGGGAGATGAGTACAGACATACCACAGAGGTACTGAGACCTTGACCGGAGGAAAGCAGCCGTGGGGAGGGGAGGCTGCAAAGCTTTCTCTCATCACCCAGCCAGAGTCATGTCATATAGCAGCAGACATGACACTGTACGGCCTCCGAGCAGCCTTATTTACCCGCACACTGTCTCGGCAGCTGTCTGTAACTCCCTTTCAGCACAGAACATTCATCAATCTTTGGTGATGAACCTTTTATGAAGTTACACAGGAAGTGGGAGGTGTGTGTTGGTGCGTGACTGTGTGTCATTTTTTTTGTCTTTTATTCAATATTTTTTTAAGTCTGTGATAATTAATGTCCTCCAAACTTTGTTATGAATTCCTTAGAGATGCTTCATCATATCTCTGCCTGCAAACTTTCGTAATTGGAAAGAATCTCAATGGGGTTTTGAAAATTTCTTTCGTTATTTTTACCTAGAAACTGTGTGAATAACTAATCTATAGAGACTCAGTGGGAAGTGTGGCCTTACATTGTCATGTTGTGCCTGTTAGGAGCATATGTAGATGTAAAGGGAATCTTTGCATTGGAGAGTTTAAAATGTTAATTTCTCAGTCAACATAAAAATATAAAAAAACAAAAAGATGAGAAATTTTACCCAAAAAAAAAAAGATTATCTGACTCTGTGGTAATTACAATGTGCGAGTCATTTATTGATAATAACAGGAATCCCATTGAATTTAATTGTGTAAACTCTAACAACCAAATCTTTTAAAATAAAATAATCACATTCTAAATTTGAGGGGGTTTTTTCTCTTCTATTTTGAAAAAAAAATGATGAAAATAGCTCATTATGTCTGTGTTTTACAGGCTATTGGCACAGGTTAGTGAAAAGTGAACTGTGCCAAAAATGCTGCAGGGCCAAGAAACTACAACTGAAACATTTGGCGTCAAAGAAGTTGTTCTTGTTATTTAGTGGTAAAAGAAGAAAAAAAGGCAAGCATCCGAGACCCTGCAAACCTGTATTTGCCTTTTTTGTAAAATAATGTGAGATGCTGATTGATTGACAAATGATTAAAACAGTTGACAAGCAGGCTATAAATTCGACATCACTGCTGGTTCACATTTCCCTCATTGGCGTTTAATCCACAGTGAAAATTAGACTTTAATTGGGTGGTAACATTTGAAGTCATTGCATATTCAAAATGTCTTTACAGGCAGTTCATCGCAACTGGACTTGGTCCTGATTGGCTCTTCTCATTAAATAAGTACTGAAACGTTTCCAAGCAGGCCAACATTAAACTGGAAATTCATCCAGCAGCAGGTTTATCTCATTTCAATCGGAAGAGTCGTATTAAGTAGTTTAAACTTCGACTGAGTTTTATTTATTTGAATGACATTCGGAGAGTGAAAACATAACATTACGGAACAACATTTTAGGACAATTTGCAAATATCTAAAATTCCTTCCATGTATACTTAACACATAGGAACTACCTATCACATAAACGCCATCAAAACCTGCTTTCTTAAGGCTGAAATCTCAACTTAAGTGATGCACATCTGTCATTTGGATTGGACACGTTCTGAGCAGCAGACAGCTGCCAAAGTCAAGTAGCATATTGGTCTGACTTTCACAATAGTCTCCATTATGCCCCTATGTCTTATTCTGTCTTCTGCATATAAACTACTGTCTGCTCTGAATCTGAGGTAAAAATAGATTACAAGGTACATTACATGAGAAATTTCCCAGAAACAGACAATGTAAACAAACAGCCATACATGAAAATGCACAGTCTACAAAAAGAAGAATATTTCTTAAGACAGAAGAGTTATGATAAAAAATCCTCTCTGCATTTCTCACTTTTCAGGAATGTCTTGAACAATGCAATCTTTGAGAGAGCAAACCTCTTATCGTGGCACATATCCTAACATGCTAATTACCCCACACACAGTTTGAGTTCATTTATTATGCATGAAATAATCTAATATGATGACTGTGATAATTATGCGCACATAGATAAGATAAAAGAGTAGTAACCAATTATGGCGCGGGAGTTGGGAAAAGTAATTATTCTTTGTTGTGGAAAGAAGTCTCGATTTGAAAAAAGAGGGCTCAGCCTGCTTTTTTCATTCAGCTCAGTTCACAGTGCTGCAATTAACATGTGGAATCATGTCTGCACTCCCTGATAATGTATAAGGAATATTTTCTTGATTAAGCATAAAGTAACACAGATACGCCTTGTTGTAGCATTTGTGGATATTTTAGTGTTTCACTGTTGGACGAAATTGTAAAAATAAACCATTAAGAGTATAAAACATGCATGGGAAGAGTTTCTAAAGCAGCTGCTCAGGTAAACTGCTTTCTGCACAGATTCATTTACAGCAATGTGTCTGTTATGATAATTGTGCACGCTCACTCCCTGAGACTCTTTACACACTCCAGAAATCTGACATGTTTACATTATTACTTGAAAGGCAACATGATTCGATGCCTTGGGTCTCTTCGGCGGCAGCAAATCAGAAAGGACGCTGAAGCGAAGGAGTGGTGCTCAGAGTCGAGCGCTCGCAAATCAGACGCGCGTTGTAGAGTCATTAAATATTACCACTTCTAAAATCAGAGCTGGTGTGCGGTTAGCCCACACTACTGTGCAAACATACTTAACACAGCACAGCTTTCTTTGACAAATTACGTGCCTGCCACCACAAATCACAAGAAACATAGACTCTACAGTAATTTAATTTTTCTGTGACTGTTTTGGCTTAAATTGTATCATAAATCAAATTTTTATGTGATGGAATGTGGCAGCCGGGTAACAGAGTTAAACAGGGCTTAATATATCAGCATCCATTTCGCTGGTAGTGAAGGAAAGAAATGTTCAAACAGCTGCTCTTGGATGCTTTGGACAACAGGAAACACAAGAAAGAAAATGTAAAAAAAAAAAAAATGGAGCACTAATGCACAATTTGTACAACGTAAACAGACAGTATCTCAAGGAGGATTGTCTCACTGACCTTTAACTAAAACCACATTTATCTGACTCAGGAGAACACACGTCATCTTCACACTCCTCTGGAAACCTCTGTCACCCATTACCCAGTCCACGTCTCCCTTGGACCGCTGTGGTTGACTCATGATTACTTGCAGAGTCTAACCTTCAGGCCAAACATGATACTCTGAGACCAGTCAACAAAGCTCAGAGTTGTCCAAAAGGACGGCTCTCACGAACAATACCAAACCGCTTTAAAAGGAGGGTTGCCAGATTTTTCAAAAATTCACACCAAACATCAGCACAATGGGGAATGTTCTTGGAAGAAATGTCTTTATGTAGGTGTTGATCCTGCTGTCGTTTCACAACAGGAAAGAAAAGATAAGAATGTGAACAAAGAGACTAAACTAACCATCAGCTGTCTGTGTGCTCGGCAGCTTTAAACTTGAGGTTAATGCCAGTGGCACTCATGTTTCCTTACACTCTCAGCAAAGTCATAATGTTCCAAATGTAATGAAGTGAGGAGAGGAGAAAGCAAGGGCGCTGAATACGGCCAAGATGACAATTGCTGCCTCGCGTGTGTTTCATACGGACAGTCGATGTTCGGAATAACCATTCTACTGTATGGTTTTGCAGAAATGACTTTTTCAGAGACCTGTTTATTCAGACCTCGAGCCATGTCCTAACACGGCTGCGTTCAAGATTTTTAACTTCAGGGCCTATCACATCGTTGAAAAAAACTCTTTCACCAAAGCTAATTTATTTTACTTGTAAAACTCAGCCTCTGTGGGAAATTGTTTTAGGGATTTACTACACCCACAATACATTGCCTGATCTGACAAAACCAGTGTGAAACACTTAAAAGTTTTAGGCCATTTTAACTCAAGCTTTTTCTCTTAAGTTCGACAATAGCACAGACAATTGACTTTGAATGATCACTGAATATAATTAAAGCATTAAACTAAACCTGGTGTTGCAAATAATTGAATGGCGTATCTACTGGTTATACACTTTGCCTCACTTATGAGGTGTCACATACTCTGCACATTTGTAATGCTTTACATGTGATTCATCATAATTAAATTAAGAGTGTAAAAATAGCACTGACAGTGTATCTATACATGACAATCACAAAGGATCTCTATATAGATACAATTAATGTTGTTTAGCATGCCCAACTCTCTCACCTATAGAATATGAGTTTATATAGTACTTATTTTGTTTGCCAGTTCTGTTTTCAAGAATATACTATGTCTGTAATAAAGTAAACACATCCTATCTCATGTATCATGTAAAATGATTAACATAAAGACCATGATCTTTAACTAATTATACAAGTGCTTCCGTTGCCTAAAATAACCTTAACAATCAACAATCAAACAAGTCTTTATTGTGAGTGGACATTGTATTGTAAGGGTATACTGTGGCAAAACTAATGAAATACTTTTTGTAGAACATTTGTGTTCATCAAGCACATTTTCTTAAATACATTTTATATCATATATCTTTATATAGTACTGTATATGTATAATTTTTAGGAACATGTATCATGTCATGTAGCATTAGCAGCACTTAAAATTAAAAGCTACTGGCTAAACAGTTAAAGTCCAGGGTAACATGGGACTTTGTATTACAGCATCAGAGACATTTAGATCCTTTGGGCACTGATATGAACTTATGGGACTCCAGCAGCACTCAAGGCATTCAGGATGCCGAAAGCCTTAATGAAATATAATGCAGGAATAAAACAGTGTAGTCCTTTAATATTTTAAGAGCGACAAGTCTTATGAATCACCATAAAAGATGTAGCCTTCCCATGGAAAATGAAATGCACTTCGACTGAAGCCTGTGCTGTCATAAAATCATGGCACTTTTATGGCAGGGGACAGAACTACATAAAAAAAGTCATTTGCAGATAATAAGAGCGATCACTAAAATGCATTAGGGCAAATTATTCTGTCCTTGCCACCGTACAGTGCTTTTACTAAAGTCTGTTGATAAGCTGCTGTTTCAGCCAAGAGCCTGTACACTAACAAGTGTTTCATCAGGCATCTGCAAAGACCACTTGGAGATTAACAGCAAGGTATACAAATGGATTTGAAGAGAAAGCTGCTTTTGTTAAAGTCTAATGTCAAAATAAAGGAGCAGCTATAGACTGAGTGAAAATATTGTCCTTCAGATCAATGGTGTCCTGGAGTGCAATAGGCTGAAACATTCAGATGAGATGTGAGTGGCAGAAAGAGCTACACACTTGAATAATATCTTTGGAGAGGATTTTGAAAAATGGAACCGTGCTTCAGTAAATAGCCTTTTGGAGGTCACAACTTTAGCGCTGTTGCATTTCTATTCAAAGTGCAGCAGACTTCAATAAGCTGCTCTGCCAATAATCAAAGTAGGGTGATTTCAAAAAGGACACCCACCGCCATTCCAAAAGCAAAATTTTCATCTCTATTGCTCACTTTTCACATGCTGCCTTGTGTCTCAGGCACCCAACCTGTCTCTTGCTGCAGCTCATCTGCGAATGAATACAGCTGTAAATGCAGGCAACAACTTGAGGAGGTGATCAGTGATGCAAGCACAAGCACAATAGTGATATACTAAGTAAGCTTAGTGTTCACAAAAAATAGCCTCTGTTGATGTGTGTTTAGCTGCAAAACGTTGTCTGTTTGTCTACAACTTTGTAATAAAAGTTACTCTGACTCACAGAGGAGGAATAACTTTCCTGCTGGCAGCAGCACTGCAGTGCTGAAAAACAGCTGGAACTGTACCTGCAGTATGGAATGACTGAAGTTTAAGTCAAAGAAAAACACATTAATAGTACAATACCAATTTTGCTGCAAATCAAGCTGCACACTGCAAACACACATTTGCATTTGGCAAGAGAAAGCCACTGCCACTTTTACAGACTTATGAACGCATAAATGCATGGTGTTAAGTTGGTACTATTAGCGTGAAGAAACAAACATTGACATTTCTGTCTTTACTGAGTTTTAAGGAGTATTACACTGAGGGAGATTTTCACTAGTAGTGACACCATTTTGGCCCATGCATTTATTCATTTTCAAGGGAAGCACAAATTTGCAGCCACACAGTGCTTGGTGGGATTTTCTCTGCTATGATCTGCTGTTGAATTCAAATCAAATATTTTGAACCTCATCCAGCTCAGCTGTTACCAGGACTCTCAAATATAATAAATTCAGGATTTACTGTCAGGCTTCATATTTCTCTGTGTGAAGCCCTACTCATTTATTAGGATTATCTACATTCCACTAGAGATAAGAACCAAAGGCACAATGAGGTTCAGAGTCTTGTTAAAGGTCTTTAAATGCAGAATATATAATAAGCTGTTGCTAATTTGATTTTGTGCTTGATCCTTGAATAATAACCACTGATGTCTAAAAATAATATGTTTTAATTGTTTTTTACTGCAAAAAAAATAATGACATCAAAAGCAGTTCATACTAACTCCATGAATACAGGAGACGTTAGAGAGTGGAAATAGCCTACTTCTTACACATCATTTAAATTTCACCCACAGTAAATGTTTTATCTATGTTTGCATCCTGCTGGTGAAAAACCCAAGCTGTCCCTAGGTCCTCCATTCTATGCTATGACTTTGACTTAGTTTATGGAATGTGTCCCTGCTGGGTTTTCATTTCCTCTGTCTGAAAAAAGGAATGCAATCAGAGTACTGATGTTAAAATCATTACCTAATGACTAAAGCCTTTGTATGACTTCTTCCATGCTGTGGCGTTCACTGTTCAAGCACACATCACATATTATTGTGTGGAGAAGAGCATTTCTAAAAGTTTGTTTGAGGACTGTCTGCAGGGCCAATTGAATCAAATGTGCTTAGCCCAGTCAATCACATGTGGAATGCTCGTATGGATTTTTGTTACACGTAGGTTTTCTTTTTTTAAGCAGAAGATGTTTTGATGACATACAAAGAGTATGTAAGAATTGAGTTAATGGGCTGCTTGTATGCTGTGTACTGAAGCAAGGCAGGATGTGATTTGTTCCAAACGACAAGTATATTGAAAATAATATATGCTATTAAGAATTTTTCTGCTAAACAGGCCTTTTGGAGGAGCGAGGGGTTAAAGTTTTTGTTGGATCAGTCCAATCAAAATTAAACTGAGGAAACATATTTTCAAATGTTCTGCTGATGTGTCAGCAATAAGGCTACTGTACAGCACAATACCATCACTGTCTGACTGAAGTTTCCAAACGCATTAACCATACCGCATTCCTATGCTGGATGAATTTTCATGACATCTTTATGTGCTTCCAGAAACAAAGCTTCGTGATGTTGACAGTACGGAGGATCATTAAATTTGCCTGCTGCTTCTCTTGGAGCACAAATCAAGCCAATCCATCTCTCTCCGACCCCGCTCCCTGGTGGCTTACTTAGAGCCATGCCAACGCAGCACTGGCTGTGGAATGAGCAAGGGTAAGCATGCAAGGGCTGTCCTTAAGTTGAGCTGTCTGACGGTATAAGGCCTCTGCCTTCTCTTGAGAGCAATAGGGATCAAGCGGGCTTAGTGGGCATGACCTGTGAGGGCCCAGACAGGGCCAAAACATGCAACACAACACAACACAATTGTCTTAAGGATTGCTGCTCTATTGAACATGAGAAAACTAGCCTACATCACATTGCTCACAGGCCCGGAACAGGACCTAGATGCACTCCGCCGAGGATACCCAGCAGACTAAAGCCTTATGAATAATTCTAAACATCCTCTCTCCTTTTTCCTGCCTGATTTAAGAAAGTGAGGCCCTCAAAAACAAATTAGACATCTCAGAATCTGATTGCACAAAAAAGGAATCCTGCAATGTAAAGCCCTATTAGTCTTACAAGACTGTCAGAAAAAAAAAAAAACTTAAATCGTCTCAAAGATGATGTATCGGCTTCTTTGGCACCATGCAGTGTGGAATTAGAGGCAAAGGCGAAGGAAATGACAAGACATTTGCTCATGGTTTAATTTCCTCAATTGCTTTATGGCCATACATACATGCCTAAATTGGTTTGTAACATATGCTCTCCTCGCTCTGTTTACTTCCTTCATTTAGTGTGACTGAATCGCTTTATTAGTGATTATCCCCCCAAAAGCTGCAGGAATGCACAGCATCACACCTCATCATGTAATTTACTCATATAAGAATGGGAATATGCAAATAGTGTCGGAGTATATTGCAGCACTAAATATGCCCCTGGGCTGCTTGTCCAATGACACAAATCATCAATTAAGATCTCAGCAGGGTTTGGGGATAAACTAAATTGGCATTATCTCTATCTGACAAAATGTAGAGCCGTGTGGGGTACATCACAACAAAGAACAAACATCACTGAGGGTGATTGGTAGTGATGCATTTCGACTTGTGTGTTTGAAAGTGTGTGTGTGTGTGTGTGTACAGAATTCATTCCCAGCTGAATCCTCCACTTTGAGACACTGAGGCAGTACACAACAAGGTACACAATCATTTGAATCGTGTAAAGGTAACAGACCTTCTTTTGGTCTTTCAACAGCGACTCGCAGCAACAACAACAGTGTCTTTCAAAGCATTTACTTTCACAGGGGGTGCAAGTTTAGCTCCTCATGGGATTTTATGCTCAGCACTCTGCACCTGCCGAATGTGTTTGACGGAGGGAGCTTAAGTGGTCTAAATCGCCATTGTGATTTCTCAGGGAAGCAGATGATTAGTAAACAAATGGTTCAGGCATATTTAATTAAGCTAATGTACTCCCAATGCTCTGACTATAGTCTTTGCTGTGACGGGCCTTTATTCAAACTGCTGTATACAGTTGTAATATTTTTTACCATAGACAGATGAGAAACAGTTCATTAACACTGGAGTTATATTTCCTGAGCTTTACATTTAGAATCTTTTTTATTTAAGTTTGATATGTGTGCTGAATCTAAGTATGTACTGGTACGTTTATGTGCTATGTGAGGGTCGAATATGAAAGGTGACAGCGACTGAACAGATGAGTCGACTGGGTTTGACTCACGAACTACATAAATACAGCACACAACCTGCAGATCTGCACCTTTTTAACTGCAAGATCATTAAATCAAATCCGAACAGGGCCCCAGTGTTCGACACAAGCTGTCTGCGAGACGGTTCCGTCAAATCACACTGACGGCATTTCATGCCAGGGAAATGTCTCCTATGAGTGAAATAGTCATTCGAGCAATTGTGGAATAAACTAGTCATCTAAAATAGAAAGTGGTGAGTGGCACACAAAGAAGGCCAGTGTTCAGTCTAGAGAGGTTTTGCAGGGCAGGGAAGGCTGAGGGTAAACATTAGACCTCACCGAGATGCAGATAGTTTGAGCAGCAGAAACACTTCAAAGATGAATTCATCACAAAATGCAAAAAGACTCCCTCTTTGCCCTTTTAAAACACAGGCACGTGAGGAGTAAAGCTGTGTTTTGCTTTACATTTTCCTGGAATAAATACAAGGCTTGAGCTTTCTATAAAAAAAAACACAATGTTGTTTTACTTTGAAAAACTATCCTTCAAGAACTGCAGACAGAACATTATGTGAGACATGCAAATAGAAGACATTTATCGGAAAACCTGAGCTATTTAAATTATCAATGAAAAGGCTACATTTCAGACCACAGATGATGTACATTTTCTTTCATTTCATTTTCACATTAGTATCCTGTGGTTATTTGTTATTTATTTGTCTCATACAAAAACAAATACAGAGTGCATACACAGAGAGAGAGAGAGAGAGACTGTCTATAATAAAATTATTATGAAGGAAAAAAAAAAGCAAACTTGAATCTAAAAGTAAGTGTTTTTTTTTCTTTCTTTTTTTAAACAATTACACCAACTTTGGTAGTCACAATAATCGCCTAAAAACACCACATAACTTCAACATTAGGTAAATTGCAATAGGGAAGATTCACGCCCTCAGATGTTTACTGTAAATAATCAGAATGCGATGAGGCATTCCGGTGCTAAGAAATAAAAAGCTAGCTTCCTGCTGCCATGCGCTCATTCTGTCCCATCCAGTCACTATTATCACTATTGGTCTGTAAATTACAACCTTCTGCACAAAAGCATCCGCCGCAATATTCAACACATCCTAGATCATCACAAACATTACCGACATATTTTTTTTAATCCAAACGCAGCATCAAGCAAAAGAAAGAAAAAAAAATCCACTGGTCTTTCAGTCCAGCACAAAAATGCATCTCCTCTCTTTTCCCTCTCTCTTTTCTCCCCCACCTCGACTCCCCCCCTCCCTTTCTCACTCTCTCTCTCTC